>CAJQUN010000020.1:6529721-6985881 GCA_907163345.1 Haberlea rhodopensis | reverse complement strand
ATATTTATGATGATGATGCTTATGATGAGGTTTATGATGATGATGGCTTATGAAGTGATGTTATGATGAATGATGCATTATGACATGAAGAGTGATTTAACGATGATGATGCTTATGATGATTGTTTATGAATGATAGTTTTATTAGGACGTCTATGATGACGAAGTTTATGATAGGTCATACGACGTGTATATTGGGTAAGACGCCCATTTGGTAAGATGCCACCCAAAGTATGTGAGTGGGTAAGATGCCCCCGTGGTAAGATGCCACGCAATGTTTATGTATATGGTAAGACGCCATATGATTGGGTAAGACGCCAATGTGGTAAGATGCCACACGATGATTATGATATGGTAAGATGCCATACAATGGGGTAAGATGCCCTAATATATGAATAAGAGTCAGGGATAACAAAGGAAGTCGAAGGACGACCAACAACATTACTTAACTAGGATGTTATGCATTATTGTATGCTTTTGATATAATGTTAAGTAAATATGTATATGCTCACGATGTGTTATCCCTGTAGGTACACTTTTGGACCAAGGGCCTAGGGCCGGGTTGAGGAGGTGAGCTAAAGGAAGCAAGATGAATGTAGGATGCTGGATTTTGATAGTCTCTACTCTAGGAGTAGTGTAAAACCTATAGCTATAACATTCATTAATGGGAATGTAATTAAATAGCTTTTGGAAATTTTATTTTGGCCTGTAATCTCCTTAGCTCAAGCTACAACCGGAACCCTTAAGAGGTTATAAATGCATGTTCTGTCCAATTTATGTGTACTAATTGATATTAAGGTAGGAAGACCCTACATTAGTGGTATCAGAGCAGTGGTTAGATAACCCGGGGATGAGTGAAGGGTAGCCTTAGCAATAAGTTAGCTAGGTGCTTACTTTCGAACATGTTTTGTGCATAAGTTGTATATGAAGTATATGATGTTGTGCTACATGTTTTGTTTATCTAACGAAGTCTTATACGAACTGCTTTTGGATCTTGTTGTTAACACCTTGTGTTGCAGTATGACAGCAAATGTGGAGGTAGGTGACGCAGTGAGCGTCAATGCAAGCGCGGGGCGTACGAATCCCCTCCCCCGCCAGCTTTTGATGATGAACCGGCCGAACAACAGTTGTTGCCAGGGGAGCCAAGCTTATAACTCAGTTTCTTGCTTACCGACCCCCAACCTTTGAAGGAACCGAAACTGGGGAACGAGCTGAGGAATGGTTAGAAAGAATAGAGCAGATCTTTGTGGCAGCCCCATGTGCGAAGACAGCATGGATAACGGTTAGCAGAGTTCCAATTGGCCAAGAAGGCGCTAATGTTGTGGAAGACCACCGTGGTAGAGCAAGAGGCTCAAGGTCATGAAGTTAACTGGAAAATGTTCGAACTCGCTTTCTGAACCGTTATTTCTCGGCTGCAGCACGACAGGCTAAGGAAGATGAATTCACTCACCTCAAGCAAGGTAATATGTCAGTGTCAGATTATGCTCTTCAGTTTTGCTCCTTGCTCAGATATGTGCCTCACATTGCCACGAGCACGCAAGCAAAGATGAGGAATTTCATGAAAGGTTTGAGGCCGGAGCTATACGATAGGGTGATCACTTATGGCCCTACTTGTTTTGACGATGCACTCTCACGGGCCGAGCTGGCCGAACTAGGAGTGGGTGCATACCCTGATGTTGTACCACCGTCGGCACCCTCTCAGAAATCCACTCCGGATAATTTGAAGCCAAAGAGTGATCAGTTCAAGTCAAGGGGGAACTCATCGGCGTCAAGGTTCAGTGGTAAGAGGTCTGACAATAGATGGAAGGGGAACCGTAGGGGTGATGCCCCATCTGGAAGGGGGCAGTCTCAGGGAGACAGATCCGGGAAGATCCAATGCACTCTTTGTGGGCAACCACATCTGACGAAAGAATGTGTAGGGTGCTATGTTTGTGGCGACAAGGGCCACTTTGCTAGACAGTGTCCCAACAGGGGAAGTCAACAGGGTCCTGCGGGGAGGCCTGCGGATAGGACAGCACAGCACAGACCCCCATTTGTGCCGCGTCAGCATGGAGGTCAGCCCATGGGGCCACCTCAAGGACAAGTCTATGCATTGACAAGGGAGCAGGCTTCAGCGGCTCCGGAGGAGGTTATAGCGGGTACGTGTCTTTTATTTACGCACCCTGCTTTTATATTAATCGACACAGGTGCGTCACACTCTTTGTGTCAACAAGTTTTGTGGAAAGACACCACATATGCACTTCTCCGTCGCCCACGCCTCTTATAGTCTCGACCCCCGCTGGAAGAAGTATGATTACTGATCGGATCGTCTACAATGGCCTCATTTATTTTGAGGATAAAGAACTAAGGTCAGATTTGATTGTTCTGGGAATGTCAGATTTTGACTGCATTCTGGGCATCGACGTTCTGAACAGGTATCGGGCAGTTGTGAACTGCAGGCAGAGGACAGTACGGTTCAAATCTGATATGGGAATTACATGGACGTTCTATGGGGATGGTTCTCGCTCAAAGATTCCATTGATATCTGCTGTCAAGATGGCACAGTTGTTGGAACGGGGCCATACATGCTATCTCATATATGCCGTTAATGTTACGAAAAAGAAAGAAGAAGTAAAAGTTGAGGATGTGCCCGTAGTGGCGGAGTTTCCCGATGTCTTTCCGGAGGAGATTCCCGGATTCCCACCGACGAGAGAGGTCGAGTTTGGGATTGAGTTATTACCGGGGACGTCGGCCATTTCTCGTGCCCCTTATAGGATGGCACCAGCGGAGCTAAGGGAATTAAAGATTCAGTTGCAAGAGCTCCTTGATAAAGGCTATATACGCCCTAGCGTATCGCCCTGGGGAGCACCAGTTTATTTGTGAATAAGAAAGATGGTTCGATGCGTTTGTGCATCGATTACAGACAACTGAACAAAGCTACAGTGAAGAATAAGTACCCACTCCCGAGGATCGATGATTTGTTTGATCAGTTGCAGGGTACGAGGCTCTACAGTAAGATCGATCTGAGGTCGGGGTACCATCAGATTCGAGTAAGAGAAGAGGATGTTCAGAAGACAGCCTTCAGGACGAGGTATGGGCATTATGAATTCCTAGTCATGCCTTTTGGGGTGACAAATGCCCCGGCTGTTTTCATGAGTTTGATGAACAAGGTGTTTCCAGCCATTTTTGGACCAATTCGTCATAGTTTTCATTGACGATATACTCATCTACTCTCGGACCGAAGAAGATCATGTACGGCACTTGAGGACAGTACTTCAGATCCTCAGGGATCATCAGTTGTATGCAAAGCTTAGCAAGTGTGAGTTCTGGTTGGACAGCGTGGTATTCCTAGGCCATGTCATATCTAGCCAAGGGATATCTGTGGATCCCAGGAAGATTGAAGCTGTGATGGAGTGGGCAGCACCCACTTCTGTACCCGAGATACGGAGTTTTCTTGGCTTAGCAGGTTATTACCGACGTTTTGTCGAGGGATTTTCTAAGATCGCTAAGCCATTGACACAGCTGACTCAGAAAGGAGTCCCATTCTTTTGGTCAGAAGCTTGTGAGAAAAGCTTCCAAGAATTGAAGCGTCGTTTGACGATAGCGCCAGTGTTGGTGATTCCGTCGGAGGATAAGAGGTTTGCCTTGTACACGGACGCATCATTGCAGGGTTTGGGCTGTGTATTGATGCAAGACAGACAAGTGGTAGCCTATGCTTCGAGACAGTTGAAGCCTCATGAGACCAGATACCCAGTCCATGATCTGGAACTGTCGGCTATCATTTTCGCCTTGAAGATTTGGCGTCATTATCTTTATGGTACTACGTTTACCATCTTTACGGACCATAAGAGCCTAAAGTTTCTATTCACTCAGGCTGAACTGAATATGCGTCAAAGAAGATGGATGGATTTGCTCAAGGATTATGACTGTGAAATTGAGTACCATCCTGGTAAAGCAAATTTGATAGCAGACGCCTTAAGTCGGAAGGTGAAGAGTACTGCTGAGGATGTTATGTGTTTATCAGCTTTGATGACTTCCTATTGCCATCTGGGCTATGACTTCGATGTGGACACGTCGCCGGTGCGAGTGTCGACCTTATTGGCCGAGCCAGACGTATTTGAGGCTATCAGGAAAGCCCAGAGGTCGGATGATGAAGTGCAGAGATGGTCATCAATAGCACTTCGAGGTCAGCCAACAAAGTTTAGAGTGGCTGAAGATGATTCATTAAGACTGGGCAACCGATGGGTAGTCCCAGATACACCAGAGTTACGTAAAGGAATTTTAGAACGGGCTCATAGTAGCCGATTCAGTATCCACCCCGGAGGAAGAAAGAGGTACAAGGACCTGAGTGGTCAATTCTGGTGGAGACGCATGAAGCGTGATGTGATCAGTTTTGTTAAGAGATGTTTAATCTGCCAACAAGTAAAGGCAGAAAGGCAGAGGCCTGGTGGCGAGCTGAAGAGCTTGGAGGTACCTAAGTGGAAGTGGGAGCATATATCTATGGACTTCGTGACCCACTTGCCAAGGTCGGCCTCTGGATTTGATGCGATCTGGGTGATCGTGGATAGGCTGACGAAGGTAGCTCATTTCATCCCTTACAGTATGACTTTCACGTATGTAAAGATGGCCCAATTATATGTACGGGATGTAGTGAGGTTGCATGGGATTCCATTCTCGATCGTGTCTGATAGAGACCCAAGGTTACTTCTCATTCTGGGAAGGTCTCGAGACAGCTTTGGGCACCGAGGTGAGACTGAGTACAGCTTATCACCCTCAGACAGATGGCCAAACGGAGCGTACTATACAGACGCTCGAAGATATGCTGAGGGCATGTATTTTGGAGTTTGATACTCCGTGGCAAGAGTCTATATCACTGGTAGAGTTCTCCTACAATAACAGCTATCAGGCGAGCATTCAAATGGCCCCTTTTGAAGCTCTTTACGGACGACGATGTAGGTCACCGCTGTATTGGGAGGACTTGACGAGTAAAGCGGTCGGAGGACCGGATATGATTAAGAACATGGAGGAAAAGATTAAGATGATACGCTTAAAGATGAAAGCGGCCCAAGATAGGCAAGCAGCCTATGCAAATAAGCGGCGACGGCCGCTAGAATTTCAAGTAGGAGACAAGGTCTTCTTGAAAATCTCACCCTTCAGGGGTGTTGTTCGATTTGGTATGCGGGGGAAGTTATCCCCGAGGTATGTTGGACCGTACGAGGTGTTACAGCGTATCGGCACTTTGGCTTACCGATTGGCTCTACCGCCGTCTTTATCTGGGATTCATGATGTTTTCCATGTTCTATGCTACGGAAGTATGAGCCAGACCCGTCTCATGTTTTACAGCCTACTGAAGTGCAGTTAGACTCAGATGTATCCTACGTTGAACGACCGGTCAGAATTCTGGATCGTGAGGATCGCAGACTACGAAGTAAAGTTTATACCGATGGTCAAGTTCAGTGGGATCGTCGGGGTGTCGAGGAGGCTACGTGGGAGACGGAGCGGCATATGATGCAGCATTACCCGGAACTATTTTCTGGTATGATTTATGTTTAGTTTCTTTTGGGTAAGTGCATGCGATTTCGAGGACGAAATCTTGTAAGTAGGGGAGTAATGTGATGCCCCGAAATTAATTAATTGCAAGTAAGGCATTAATTATGTTTATATGATGTATCATGTGTTGATGGATTTATGTGTTGGGTATTAAGATGTTAACATGATTTAATTGTGTTAATTATTAAATATGAGGATGATGTGATTTTAGATGAAGTTTGGAGCATTGTTGTAAAATGCTTTTAAAATACCAAGTAGAGTATTTTATACATCATGTTAAGTTTGGGGTACATTTTTAAATTAAGTTAAAGACAACCCCTTTTAATCTTTTACCCACCACTTTAACCCCTCTATACCTTCCACTTTATTAAAAATCCCCAAATCACTTCCCAAACCCCAAACCCTCCCATTTTCGAGTTCCACCAAAAGAGAAGAAGGAAAGTTCCACAAAAACTTTGTTTGTGTGATCTTTGCTAGGATTTGGAGCCTACAAGAGGTATGGAACCATTCCTATAAGTTTTATGATGTTTGGTGTTGAAATGGGTTAAGTTTTTGATGTTTTATGTGGGTTTGTTTGGGTATGTGTTATTTATGGTTGGGGTATGATTTTTGAAGTGTTTTATGTGGGTTTTAGTGGGTTATGATGTTATTGTTGTTGTTGGGAAGTTTGGTGTTGAAAGGGTTGAAGATGAGCTTGCAAAATGCACATGGAAATGGTGAAATCGCGGCCACTGTAAGTGGCGATCGATCGCTACAAAAGCAGCGATCGATCGCCGAGAAGCAGTACGCGAAGAAGAGCTTAGGCGATCGATCGCCTCAAATGGCGCGATCGATCGCCAACGTCCAGTAGCCAAATAAGCATCAGGCGATCGATCACCTCATTTTGAGCGATCGATCGCCGCTAAGTGAAAAATCAGGCGATCGATCGCCTCATTTTGAGCGATCGATCGCCACTGTTCAAAAGATGAAAAATGTTGATTTTTGTTGAATTTTTGGTATTGGGCTATTGTTTAGCTTCTAATATCAATTTGTATGGTTATGTAGAACCGTCCCAGGTACCCACGACTTCAAGGAGATAAAGTCTACGATTTCTCCTCCTTTTGGAATTAAGGTACGTAAGAGACGTACGAGCATCGGACGGTAAACCATACCCTTACCTATTATGATGATGTTTACGATGATGATGTTTATGATGATGTTTTCAATGATGATGTTTATGATGATATTTATGATGATGATGCTTATGATGAGGTTATGATGATGATGCTTATGATGATGTTATGATAATGATGCTTACGATGACGTTTACGATGATGATGCTTATGATGATGTTTATGATGATGATGTTTATGATGACGTCTATGATGACGAAGTTTATGATAAGGTCATACGACGTGTATGATTGGGTAAGACGCCCATGTGGTAAGATGCCACCCAAAGTATGTGAGTGGGTAAGATGCCCCCGTGGTAAGATGCCACGCAATGTTTATGATATGGTAAGACGCCATATGATTGGGTAAGACGCCCATGTGATAAGATGCCGCACGATGATTATGATATGGTAAGATGCCATACAATGGGGTAAGATGCCCTAATATATGAATAAGAGTCAGGGATAACAAAGGAAGTCGAAGGACGACCAACAACCTTTACTTAACTAGGATGTTATGCATTATTGTATGCTTTTGATATAATGTTAAGTAAATATGTATATGCTCACGATGTGTTATCCCTGTAGGTACACTTTTGGACCAAGGGCCTAGGGTCGGGTTGAGGAGGTGAGCTAAAGGAAGCAAGATGAATGTAGGATGCAGGATTTTGATAGTCTCTACTCTAGGAGTAGTGTAAACCTATAGCTATAACATTCATTAATGGGAATGTAATTAAATAGCTTTTGGAAATTTTATTTTGGCCTGTAATCTCCTTAGCTCAAGCTACAACCGGAACCCTTAAGAGGTTATAAATGCATGTTCTGTCCAATTTATGTGTAATAATTGATATTAAGGTAGGAAGACCCTACACCCCTCGCTTCACATATAGGCGGCATAGAATAACCTCGCTTTAATGGACATGCGGCGCTCCCACCCCTCGCTTCACATTTTAGCAGCACATATTCTTTCCTCGCCTCATATGACAACCACGCTTCAATGTGACATGCGGCGCTCCCACCCCTCGCTTCACATTGAGCGGCACCAAACAAATAGCGGCAAGCATTAAAATCATCAAAGGATGACCATGACTCATGGGATGTTGATAAGTGTGAATTTTACACTTATTTTGCTATGTTTTTGTATTGATTTTCGTATTGATTCCTGGATGATTTTACGTTTTTGGTATATTTTGTGTATTTCAGGAATCTAGGTCCAAGGGGATAAAAGTGGAGGAAATAAGCTAATAATGTTGCAAAATGACCAAACCGAGCGAAGAAGTGAGAAAATGGACTGAAATCTCGAAGTATAAATTTGTATACAGCTCGCGATCGATCGGCAAGATATCGCGATCGATCGCCGAGCTTTAGAAAATGATGCTGAACAGAAGACATTGGCGATCGATCGGCAAGAACTCGCGATCGATCGCCACTATACAGTAAGGACTCGCGATCGATCGCGTGGGAGCAAAGATCGATCGCGGATTGGTTTATTTTGGTTAACACGTCCAGTGGAGAATGAAGATCGATCGCGAGGGAGCAAAGATCGATCGCGGAATAAGAGTTTTTGGAAAAATTAAGACTTTCCATGTTTGGTTCAAAGGGGACTCCTTCCCACACATGTTAACCCTATATATCAGACTAAGGGACGATTTTGGGGGGACTTTTGCCCACTTTTTGACAGACCTAGCAGCCTCTCCTCCATCCAAAGCACCACCACAATTCATTGAAGAGCAAGAGCAACGCAAGGAACGGAAGAACGGAGCGACGCACGGAGCGACATCCTCGTTATCTTAGTATTTCTGAACTTATTAATTTTTATATCAGATTTTGATGTTGAATTTGTTTAAAGACATGTTTATGCATTATAATTTGATTATGATTGTTGGCTAAATTCTTTGTCAAGACATAGGGGATCCCATGTTTGAACCCTTGAGTTAATTAACGGTTTCGATTTAATTTCTATGATCTTTGCGCATAATTTATGTTGTTAATGCTTGTAAAAGATTAGCTACCTTTTGCATGATATTGGTAATCGTAATTGAATTGACCATAGGAGATTACGATACGACGTAGTAAATTAGGCCGTGGGTTTTAGGTTGAGACGGACCAAGTAAAATCTAGCACACGCGTGATAGCAATAGATTTACCAAAATCGAAGGCTAGTAGTTTTCACAAAGCGTTTTTCGGTATTAATCATTCAATAAAGACACGGGAGTGATGTATTGTAGGTCAATGCTAGACTTGTTATAACCGGACCAAGGTATAACAAATGAAATAGGAAAACTCGTCACCCTAGAACATAGAACATTGAATCTTAATAATAGACAACTTTTGGGGGATTACATGGGTGAACCGACGTCTTGATAATTCGTTTATAAATTCTCTTCAATTATTCATCACTGCTGTTTAGGTTGATTTGTGTGCTTAAGTCAATTTAGTTTAATAATCATTCCATAATCGTAGGTTAAATATAGTAATTCTAATCGAACGTGGTAATTGCTACTAGTCCCTGTGGGTACGACACTCCTTACTTTTAAACCATTATATTAAAACTTGACACCGTGCATGTATTCGCATCCACAATGCACATTTCCACATATACTCGCATCCACAATGCATAATCAATGAGTATAATAAATACATGTACCGTTGGGTGCCCGTACGTCCTCTACGTACCTTCCAAAAAGTGGAATTTGATATGGCTTCACTTCCTTGGTTGCGTCGCCACCTGGGATGGTTCAAGAATCACACCAAAGGAGTTTTTGCAAAGGTTTCTCTTCCACCTTGAAGCCAATTTCGAAAATGAGAGTGGGTTAGGGTTGGAAAGAGTGAGTTGGGGGTTTTTGGGTAAAGTGATTGGTAAAGGTGGGGTAGTGGGATTAAGAGGGAATAAATTAAAATTGTGCGCTTCAATGTGACATGCGGCGCTCCCACCCCTCGCTTCACATTGAGCGGCACCAAACAAAATAGCGGCAAGCATTAAAATCATCAAAGGATGACCATGACTCATGGGATGTGCACCAACAATCATCATATGCATAAATAGTCATCATGCATAAATTCAACATGTATTCGCATCCACAATGCACATTTCCACATATACTCGCATCCACAATGCATAATCAATGAGTATAATAAATACATGTACCGTTGGGTGCCCGTACATCCTCTACGTACCTTCCAAAAAGTGGAATTTGATATTGCTTCACTTCCTTGGTTGCGTCGCCACCTGGGATGGTTCAAGAATCACACCAAAGGAGTTTTTGCAAAGGTTTCTCTTCCACCTTGAAGCCAATTTCGAAAATGAGAGTGGGTTAGGGTTGGAAAGAGTGAGTTGGGGGTTTTTGGGTAAAGTGATTGGTAAAGGTGGGGTAGTGGGATTAAGAGGGAATAAATTAAAATCGTGTCCCAATAATTAACAGCATGTATAAAATACACCAACATGGTATTTTAAAAGCATTTTACCAACATGAACCCAACATCTCAATTAAATCCATGCTTTCCAATTAATTGCCAACCATAATAAATAAATCATGTTAATACCCAATTCTCCCAACATGTACAACACACACCCTGAAATGCATTCACGGGTCACGCCTACCATGTGACTAAGCATTTCAACATGATAATTAAATCCAGCATATAAATCAATTATCACCATAATTAATCATATAAACATAATTAATGCCCAAATTGCAATTAATTATTTCGGGGATATCACAATAACTTCAACACCCTTCATCGATTTGATCGTGTGGATACCGTAGAGACAAAGCTGAAAAGTTTTGCTCGTGACTCATGGACGTCTTGCTTCGAGGATTCTGCAGTAAACACGCTACAAATGTATAACTCTCGACACCCGATATGCTAACTTCGTATAGTTCCTCGATGGGAATCCAGTTTTTTTTCCCTGCGTTGTATGCTAGTCGGAGTACTTATACTTATCGGGCCGGGTAAATTCGAACCCGGCCCGGAACGGAACCGGTTAGCCCGGTTCGGAACCGAAACCGAAACCGGTTCCGTGCCTTGAAATCGGTAGCACCATTGGTTCCGATGCTACCGAAACCGGTACTTTTTGAAAAAAGAAATAAAATAAAAAAAATAAAGCATGCAAGGCAACGTCTTTATAGCTGTTGCCTTTGTGAACGTCCGGAACATTCATATTTTTTATTTTTTTATTTTTTTTAAAAAAAATTATAAATAGGGGTGTTTTGATTTGTAAATACACACAATTCATTCTTTCAAAGTTGTATACTTCTATCTCATATTTTTCTCTCTGTTGTGCTATCTGCATGTTACTTATATAATAATTGCATATTCATATAGCAGCGATGGTCGTAGCCGGGATAGCAGTCGGGGTCTCTTCCCGGGTCGTCTATCACTTAGTTTATCTTCGGCAATGAATTTGCCTGTAACAATTCCTGAGTTAAATGAAAGTTATGATTTTTTTGCTGACCTCAATGTTGGTGGTTCATCTATGGACGTCGAAACACAACAACTCGAACAACCTGTCGAACCTCCTGCTGCCCAAGCCCAAGAGAACAACAAGTGGAGTCATCCAGAGCCACTACAACAGCGAGTAGACAACCGACTCGTGCCAAAAGAAGTAAGATATGTGATCACTTTGAACTCGCTCAAAAAGAAGGTACTAATGAATCTGTTGCAATATATAAATTATGTAGAATACAATATTCATATAAAGCTGGTGGTTCCAGTGGAGGCACCGGAACTTTAAAAAACACTTAGTAAAAAAACATAATTTTGATGAGACAACATTATAACCATTAGGTAGAGAAGCAACACAAGCACAAATTAATGTTCTCACTGGCACGAATTTTATTTTAACTGCTGAAATTAACCGTAGGTCACTTATTAGATATGTGATTAGATGTGAACTACCTTTTATACTTTACGGGGTTAGCTACAATATAACTCCTTACTTAATGGTTTATGGACTGGTTTCATTGAATTTCCTTCGTCTATACAACTCATGCTTAAACATATTTCTAGGTACACACTAAAAAGAAATTGTATGGATGTATTTGTTGAATATAGAAATACATTGTTTGAACATCTTTCTAGTTTACCTTGTAGGGTTAGCTTAACAACCGATATTTGGATAAATGTACATTCGGATTCATATCTTATTGTCACTTGTCATTGGATTGATGATAATTGGTGTATTCAAAAATGAATTTTGTTTTTAGATGAGTTAGATTGTGCACATACTGGTTATGTAATTGCTGAATATATATTCAACATATGTAGACATTATGGAATTCATGATAAGATATTTTCAATTACATTAGACAACACTGCGAATAACAATGTTGCAATGCGCGATTTAAAGACATATCTAAAACCAATTATTGATGGTGTTTTTTTCATGTTAGATGTGCATGTCATGTTATTAACTTGACTGTTAAAGTTGGTTATGAGGACAATCACTCAGCATGTCTTGAGAAAATGAAATACTGTGATAATGGTTACGCATGAGCCGTGTTAAGCGTGATTGGAAACAATTATGTTTATTTAATGGTTTAAATCATCTTCTTTTTTCCATCACAAATAGAAACTAAGTGGAATTCGTTGTACAATATGGTGAATGCTATGTTACCTTACAAAGATATTTTAACTCCATTTTATAATTCATATCAAATGCCTGATACCAATGAAATTATTTATTTGACTGGTGAGGATTGAGAATTTGTTGAAAATTGTGTATCATTGTTAGGTACTTTCAAAGAAGCGACAAAACGCTTCTCCGGTGTTACTTATCCAACTTACGTTTATTTTCTTCCTTTAGTATTTAACATGTTTGATAAGTTTATAGAATTTAGAGATGACTATGACTTGCATGCTTTTGTTAGTGCAATGTAACCTAAATTTATAAAGTATTGGGAACATATCCACACGTGCACTGCATCACAACATTACTAGATCATTGTCATTGTTTAGCTTCATTTGAGAAATTTTTTGAATATTGTGCTAATTTCTTGGGGGAAGGTTGTTGACGATCAAAAGACGTCTACAATACAATCTCTCCAAAATATGTTTTAATTGTATTATAATAAACAAGCAAGTGAATCATTGCAACAAATGTGTGATGTCCTGGGATTATTAGTGTTAATCCCGGAGGGTTATTAATCCTTAATGGATTTTTATTGTGGCAATTAGGAATTAATTGTGGTTTTGGTCTCCCGAGTTTGTTAAATCGGGCATTTAGGATCGTTGGATCCAAAGGTTGAGATTTTATTCTCAATTTGGTGAAAAACCTATGATTTAGGTTTTTGGTGAGAATCGGGATCCGGGATGCATTCGTTGCATGTTGGGAATTTTGATTATTGGCATGATTTGATCGGAGTGGGTTTTAATTATTTAATTAAAACATGACTAATGTGAGTCTTAATGCATAATTGGAAGAGGGGTTTTGAAATGTCATGTTGGACATAATTTTCATACCATACAATTATCTAATACATATTATAAGATATTAAAAGAACCATTCCCCTCATTTACATCTCGTCCACCCCATTCTATCACCTTTATGTCTTGACCTTGCCATCACCTCATCCAAACCCACCATTTTCGTTCCTCAACATGAAAGGAAGGAGAAAGCTTTGGAAAAGAGCCATTTTCATGATTTCTTGCTAGAATCTTGAAGCTCAAAGGGTAAGCTACCAACCTAGCAAAGTTTTGTTGTATATTGGTTGGTTTTGGTGTTGTATCTTGGGGTTCAAGGGGTAGATCTTGTTCTAACATTGTTGTATGTGTTGGGGGTTAGGTTTTGTAGTGTTTAGATGGTTTTTGGTTGGTTTTATGTTGTAAATTGAAGTGGGTTTGAGTTGTAGGTGATTTGGTTGTTGGAAAGAGCTCATTCTTGGAGGTTTCTCGCGTTTACAGGGCTGCTCGATCGATCCGAAAATATTTTCGATCGATCGAGCATGGCAGAATGTTTTTAGTGGCTTTGGAACAGTGGACCGATCGATCGGTATTTTGACCGGTCGATCGGAGGGTGGTTCTCGATCGATCGAGATGAAATTTCGATCGATCGAGATGGCCAGTATGTTGGTGCCCCTTTTTGTTGTTTCTTGGCTCTTTTTGGGTGTCTTGCATGCTTCGCCCCGGGTTATTTTAAAAGGTTAATTGTCATGGATTGACAATATTTTGGGGTATTATGCATGCTTAGCCGGGAACTTTTATAATTTGGTTATCGTCATGGATTGACGATACGATTTGGTGTTGTGATCGTACTAGGGCACGTGATTGCATGCCTATGTTTAATTGTGAAATATTTATGTGTTTTAGCACATGTTTCTCGGGGCATGGAACTCAAGCCAGGCTTGACATGGACTACGGAATTCTAAGGTACGTTTAGCGTACGAGCATAGCCTTAATTATATTTTGCAAGTGAAATGCATGATATATATATATATATATATATATATATATATATATATATGAAATGGTTCATGGAAAATGGAAATGGAACTTGGTTGCGTTGTTTTAATTTACATTGTGAAATGCATGGTGCCGCCTTGGAGCGAGCAAATAGTGGGGTGTGGTCGCTACGGAGCGAACACCGGTTAGTAATGCCGCTACTCTTGAGTGAGCAAGGAAAATGTGATATTTAACTAGATATCTAGGATATCTGTACTTCATTCCCCTATTGGTATTGAATTGGAACAGGGACGTGATTAATCAGTGTAATGATTAACTGGTATTGGAGTTTAATGGAATTGTGATTAGATATCTAGTATTTTGGTAATTACTAGATGATGGATTGATGTTTTGAGATATTGGTAATTGGAAAGTGATTATGGTTAATCAGTGTAATGATTAACTGGATATCTGGAATTTGATGGTTTAGTTGTTTTGAGAACAGGGACAATACAGGGAATCCCGGATGAAGATAATGCCATCCAGGGAGTATCTTTTAGAATTCATTTGCATTTACATTCCTGTAAATTATGAATTACATTATTGTGATTATTGGATTTAGTGCATTGGTATGCTCACCCCGTGTGGGGGCTGTCTCTGTTGGGGCATGTGTTACATGTGTAGCAGCAGCTTTGGAATCGAGCTCGGGCTGTTGATTTGAGGTACTTCCAAGATCGAGGTATCAGAGCTGTTGAACAAGTGCATAGATCCGGAGTTGAGATCGTGATGTGTTTGGGAGGTGCTTCCAGGATTGAAGTGCCAGTAACGGTATCCGGTAGAGTGTTTTATTCATTAGATACATGCGTGTTCATTGGGTGCTCTTATGTGAGTACATTTTACGTGTATATTGAATGTATAAATGGGCTACGGCTCTTTTCTATTCATTCGTGGTTGCATGCAATTAAATATGGAATTGCCAAATGAACTGAGAGCATGTTAGTGTATTATAAGGGTGCATGTTACCTAAATAATCGTGGTTGGGGAATTTGAATATTATGCGGATCAAATGCAAGAAATTTTCTAGATAGCATATGGTGTTGCACTTGCACATGGCTTTTCCCCCATGATAGTATGATTATATGCACTCATGTTATGGATTAATACACTAATAACGGGTTAAGGGCACGGGGGTCCTTACATTAGTGGTATCAGAGCAGTGGTTAGCTCTTTGGGGCTGTTGAGGGCCTAGGAAATTGTTAATGGGAATGAGAAGCACATACTTATGCATGATGGTAGTTAGTGTTGCGTGACACAACTATATTGCTTATGTGCGTTTATGATATGTGTTCATAATTGGAATATGTTGTTAACTATGGTGGTTGCAGGGTTATGTGAGACATGGACTATGCATTACGATTGCATAGATATACATCGGAGTGATGATTTTAATGCTTTGCCGCTAAATGTTGAAGCGATGGTAAAATTTCACATGTCACATTTGAAGCGAGGTGCGTTAAAATACACTCATGGCGATGTTTATTGGAATACGGGTTATGCATTACGGTTGCATGCATGGCGTAGCGATGTGAATACTTGCCGCTTTATGGCGTAGCGATGTGAATACTTGCCGCTGTCATACCGTAGCGATGAGAGAATATTTGCCGCTGATATGAAGCGAAGAACACGACCGCTGTCATATCTTAGCGAGGGATATTATTTTCCGCTGGTATTGTCGAAGCGAGGGGTATTTTCGCTGTCATGTAAAGCGAGGGGTATTTCCGCTGTCATGTAAAGCGTGGGGTATTTCCGCTGTCATGTAAAGTGAGGGGTATTTCCGCTGTCATGATTAAATGAGGTGTAGTGGCGCCGCTTGACTACCACCGCGATGAAGAATATTTGCCGCTTTAGCGAGGGATATTATGCCGCTGGTAAGTCGAAGCGAAGTAGCGAAGAGGGATATTTGCCGCTTCTTAGCGAGGGATATCATGACGCTATTCTATTGGCGATGGTTTCATTCCGCCGGGTATTCTATTTGGCAATGGTTCATTCCGCCGGGTATTCTATTGACGATGGTTCATTCCGCGGGGTATTCTATTTGGTGATGGTTCATTCTGCGGGGTATTCTATTGGCGATGGTACATTCCGCCGGGTATTCTATTGGCGATGGTTCATTCCGCCGAGTATTTTATTTGGCGATGGTTCATGCCGCCTGCTATTCTATTGGCGATTGTCCATCCCGCCAGGTATTGTATAGCGACGGTGCATTCCGCTACACCAATGGCGATGGTTCATAGCGCCGGATATCTATAGCGACGTTTTATGCTGTTGACTCTATGGCGGGAGATCATGCCGCGGATTCTATAGCGATGGATTATACCGCTATGTACGTAACACTGTATTATGCCGCCTACGAGCGATGGGTGCTGATTGCGTACCACTGTCGAACGACGGAGACTGATTTGCCGCTATTTTGTTAGCGATGAGGTATGGCATATTACTGTTTTATTAGCATTATTGTGAATACTATGTGTTGTTTTATACCGTCATGTGTTTGACGATGAGATTATGAGTGTCGTGTATCGACAGGTACCGTCATATGTTTGACGATGTTATGTGGGATGTTTATGTGGACGCGTGGCGTCGTTTTGGTGAATAATACATTCATGTTTATGTATTGGGTTGTATGGTTTGAGTGCCGATGATGAGCACATGGTGGAGCCTGGGTCACTAGTTGACGAGACCTTTTGCCAAGCAGGTTTGCTCAATAGAACATTGGATGCATTGTACCGGTGAGTGTACCGCATCATGTTATAGAGGTAAACATTTGTCGAGCAGTGATACCCTTGGGTATGCTCGCGGGGATGGCTAAGGCCAAGTAATGGTGGTAAGAGTAGTCATTGAGGAAACTACTCGCTTGTTGTTGTGATGTGGTGTAGGCATGATCACACCCACCCTGAGGGTGTGGAATAAGTCCTAATGGATTAGGATTGCATCGTAATTGAGCCAGGACACTGGGTTGTCCATTGTGATTTGGTGTTTTAGAGATATGTTGGGCGATGACCCACAACTATAATGGTTTGTACGGTATGGTATACCGGGATGGGGCATGTGTCACGTTGATAGGTTGGTATGAGCTTATGGGGCCAACGAATCGTTAGCCAGGTATTGTTGTAGTACTTTAGTGTGCTTGTGATAGCCATTATACTGCTCGTTGGATTCGAGCTGGGTGAATCGTATGGTGATACGATGAGGGGTTTGGTAGACTTTTGTAGTCTCCTTGTGGCATGATGTTTGAGGTAGGGAGTACCTCACGGAGACGTTTATACGTCAAATGTTTCGAGGGACTTGTTTTGGGACAACTCAATTTGGTTGGGAATACCAGCGTGAGTGTCAACGAGTCGTTGTTAGCTCTGGTTGAGCATTCTTGCACATGGCATGCAATTGGAGTCACTATGGGCTGTGAGATATAGTTAGTGGGGTGACACTACTATATTGATTTTATCTCTTGGAGAGATTTGGATTGTGCTGTCATGGAGACAGCTGGTATTGGTTGAGGGTTGATTGTGAATCAACTGGGGTAAGTCCTACTAGTGTTGGACTATGTGATGGCTTCGTACTTTCGGTGAGACGTTCGAGGATACGTCTCCGGGGAAATGCTCGGTTTTGGGGAGTACTATGATATTAGTACAGAGCATCTTTAGGATGAGTATACATGGAGTATACGGGTTTCAATTGGTAATAGTTGCAGGGATGCGCTATTCTGAATCAGTCATCTTTTGTTGGTTCCGGGATATGTTTTGATATAAATATATCCAGGTTTTCCGAACGGTAGTTCGAAGTTGGAGGGTCATGAGTTCATGACATTTTCCTTGTGAGGAAGGCGGTATTGTTATACCTATTAGTTGAGTCTTATGGGAGATTCGTTGTTTTGGTTCGTGTGGTGTTGATGTTGATGTTGAAATCACACCCTTTGGTTTTGTCTGTCAACCATCATTCTCCGTGGAGTGAGAATAATCAAGGTTTGACAGTTGGTTTTGGGACTTGGGTATGACTGGAGATACCCGAGTCTATTGCCTTGAGTATGCATGTTGTGTTGGTGCATGGGCATGTATACCGTGTGTGTATACGAATGCCAACTTTATTTTGTTCCTTATTGAACGTTCGATTTATATGCTTGGATGAATGAATCCCCGGCGAGATTGTGGCACCCTGAGATTGGTAATCTCGATGGCACGATATATTCTGAGGAATAATCGTGAGGTCCAGTTGACTTCCCCTGAGGAGGGATTGTTGTGTTTGGGACCATGGTAAAATTTTGCTGGTTAATTCGATAGCCTCCCCATTTTTAGGGTTATTAAATCCAAGGGTAAACACGGGATGGCCAGGATCCAGATTTGGTGAGTGTCGTTGACGGCACAGGTACCGTGTATGCGTTTGATTTCCTGTTTGTTCTTTTAGAGTTTGAGACCGCGTGGAGTCTCGATTGTGTATTTTGACCGAGATGTGGTTCTTGGAACTTTCGGAAGTGAACATCTTATGAGAGGTATTTTGTGCGGATCGGTGGCCGAGAGCTACCGACCCGAGTGGCAAGTGGTACAACTACTCTTTCGACGGAGTTAGTGTAGAAAGCGGGAACCGTATTTATTGTAAGTATACGGTTGTATACTAGTGGTTTCCTTCGCAACGATGTGTTGAACATCGTGGGCAAGTGGTGAAGATATCATGCCATGATATCTATGTCAGAGCTAATGATGACTGTTTGATTCACAGTCGTTTGATTGATTTGATCTGCAGTCGTGGTAGACTGACTTTTGGGATGACTCGCATCGCGGTATGTTCTTGTCTTTGGGGTTTTATGTGGTCTGGGGGTTTGCTCTATTTTAAAGCTTGGTGTGAGATTAGTGTACTCGCGGTAGGTAATTCGATTCTGATGTGGTCAAGAATCGAGGTCGTGGTTTTATTTTGATTGGTGTATCCTTGGTGTTACGTGGAGTACATCGGTGCAAATTTCGAGGACGAAATTTTTATTAGTGGGGGATAATTGTGATGTCCTGAGATTATTAGTGTTAATCCCGGAGGGTTATTAATCCTTAATGGATTTTTATTGTGGCAATTAGGAATTAATTGTGGTTTTGGTCTCCCAAGTTTGTTAAATCGGGCATTTAGGATCGTTGGATCCAAATGTTGAGATTTTATTCTCAATTTGGTGAAAAACCTATGATTTAGGTTTTTGGTGAGAATTGGGATCCGGGATACATTCGTTGCATGTTGGGAATTTTGATTATTGGTATGATTTGATCGGAGTGGGTTTTAATTATTTAATTAAAACATGACTAATGTGAGTCTTAATGCATAATTGGAAGAGGGGTTTTGAAATGTCATGTTGGACATAATTTTCATACCATACAATTATCTAATACATATTATAAGATATTAAAAGAACCATTCCCCCTCCTTTACATCTCATCCACCCCATTCTATCATCTTTATGTCTTGACCTTGCCATCACCTCATCCAAACCCACCATTTTCGTTCCTCAACATGAAAGGAAGGAGGAAAAAGCTTTGGAAAAGAGCAATTTTCATGATTTCTTGCTAGAATCTTGAAGCTCAAAGGGTAAGCTACCAACCTAGCAAAGTTTTGTTGTATATTGGTTGGTTTTGGTGTTGTATCTTGGGGTTCAAGGGGTAGATCTTGTTCTAACATTGTTGTATGTGTTGGGGGTTAGGTTTTGTAGTGTTTAGATGGTTTTTGGTTGGTTTTATGTTGTAAATTGAAGTGGGTTTGAGTTGTAGGTGATTTGGTGTTGGAAGGAGTTCATTCTTGGAGGTTTCCCGCGTTTACAGGGCTGCTCGATCGATCCGAAAATATTTTCGATCGATCGAGCATGGCAGAATGTTTTTAGTGGCTTTGGAACAGTGGACCGATCGATCGGTATTTTGACCGATCGATCGGAGGGTAGTTCTCGATCGATCGAGATGAAATTTCGATCGATCGAGATGGCCAGTATGTTGGTGCCCCTTTTTGTTGTTTCTTGGCTCTTTTTGGGTGTCTTGCATGCTTCGCCCCGTGTTATTTTAAAAGGTTAATTGTCATGGATTGACAATATTTTTGGGGTATTATGCATGCTTAGCCGGGAACTTTTATAATTTGGTTATCGTCATGGATTGACGATACGATTTGGTGTTGTGATCGTACTAGGGCACGTGATTGCATGCCTATGTTTAATTGTGAAATATTTATGTGTTTTAGCACATGTTTCTCGGGGCATGGAACTCAAGC
Source organism: Haberlea rhodopensis (assembly GCA_907163345.1). Lineage (NCBI taxonomy): Eukaryota > Viridiplantae > Streptophyta > Magnoliopsida > Lamiales > Gesneriaceae > Haberlea > Haberlea rhodopensis. The sequence continues at coordinate 6,965,541 of CAJQUN010000020.1, read as the reverse complement.
CAGGCTTGACATGGACTACGGAATTCTAAGGTACGTTTAACGTACGAGCATAGCCTTAATTATATTTTGCAAGTGAAATGCATGATATATATATATATGAAATGGTTCATGGAAAATGGAAATGGAACTTGGTTGCGTTGTTTTAATTTACATTGTGAAATGCATGGTGCCGCCTTGGAGCGAGCAAATAGTGGGGTGTGGTCGCTACGGAGCGAACACCGGTTAGTATTGCCGCTACTCTTGAGTGAGCAAGGAAAATGTGATATTTAACTAGATATCTAGGATATATGTACTTCATTCCCTATTGGTATTGAATTGGAACAAGGACATGATTAATCAGTGTAATGATTAACTGGTATTGGAGTTTAATGGAATTGTGATTAGATATCTAGTATTTTGGTAATTACTAGATGATGGATTGATGTTTTGAGATATTGGTAATTGGAAAGTGATTATGGTTAATCAGTGTAATGATTAACTAGATATATGGAATTTGATGGTTTAGTTGTTTTGAGAACATGGACAATACAGGGAATCCCGGATGAAGATAATGTCATCCAGGGAGTATCTTTTAGAATTCATTTGCATTTACATTCCTGTAAATTATGAATTACATTATTGTGATTATTGGTTTAGTGCATTGGTATGCTCACCCCGTGTGGGGGCTGTCTCTGTTGGGGCAGGTGTTACAGGTGTAGCAGCAGCTTTGGAATCGAGCTCGGGCTGTTGATTTGAGGTACTTCCAGGATCGAGGTATCAGATCTGGTTGAACAAGTGCATAGATCCGGAGTTGAGATCGTGTTGTGCTTGGGAGGTGCTTCCAGGATTGAAGTGCCAGTAACGGTATCCGGTAGAGTGTTTTATACATTAGATACATGCGTGTTCATTGGGTGCTCTTATGTGAGTACATTTTACGTGTATATGGAATGTATAAATGGGCTACGGCTCTTCTCTATTCATTCATGGTTGCATTCAATTAAATATGGAATTGCCAAATGAACTGAGAGCATGTTAGTGTATTATAAGGGTGCATGTTACCTAAATAATCGTGGTTGGGGAATTTGAATATTATGCGGATCAAATTCAAGAAATTTTCTGGATAACATATGGTGTTGCACTTGCACATGGCTTTTCCCCCATGATAGTATGATTATATGCACTCATGTTATGGATTAATACACTAATAACGGGTTAAGGGCACGGGGGTCCTTACAAAAGGGCCGCTGAAGAACAACCACAAGCTCAATCTAGAGGCGGGGGCATCAATTTGCTTAGGATGCTGGGCAGGAAAAAACTCAAAGGAACATAACATTCTACTAGCACGTCGACTGAGTTGCAATATCTGAATTATCAATTTCTAACGGAAGATAACTTCGACGCCGTACAATGGTGGAAGACATATGCAACACAATTCCCTATCTTAGCCAAAATGGCAAGAGCCATGTATGCGGTACAAGCTTCAAGTGTCGCTTCTGAATCAGCATTCTCAACATGTGACCGAATTATTGGAGAATACATAAGTAGTATATCTGCTGATTCGTTATGCATGCTCACATTACTTAAAGATTGGTTTGAAACAGAATGTAAGAATAGAAGAGATGAGGCGGTTGACGAATTCGTAAATCATTATGACGAGCAAGAAGAAGATAACACCAAAACAATACTTATCAATTACGAAGAGTGCTAAATACATGTATTTTTTATTTAGATTTTCAATTGTCATATTTTTACAATTATCTGTTAGCATTTATATTATGAAATGAAGAAGGAATATATTGAATTTGTGACGAATATTGTGAAAACATTTACAACATCAAAAAAATAAAAAAATTCTAAAATTTTAAAAAGTGTTAGAAAAAAAAAATTCAAAAAAAACAAAACATAACAAACCGAATCGGATCGATCCAGAATCGATTGGAACCAGACCCGGAACCGGTCCGATCTATTAAGCACCCCTAAATATAAGTGTAATTGTTACTTGTGAATTTTGAAAGCATGATCCCGGCATATTATTTAACATTTAACATATATAAACTCAAAACTTAATCAAGTTGTTTATGTGAAAAATTAATATAAATATAAAATTATAAAATATTTTACTCTGAATATTCGAGGTTAACTTGCCACTTAACGGTTCAGTTGACAGATTGTTCAAATCTTCTATAGCGACAAAACCACGATCCGTGTCTTCACGACAAACATCAATATACTCCATCGATCCGTCCCTTATCGACGGTCAAAGAAGCGTACAATAAAAAAACACGGCCAATCATCTCCTACCGTCCATTAAACGCATATCCAACGTACCTCGCCAATTTCCTGAACTCAGACCCTCTGTATATATCTTTGTTCTAAGCTCAAAGGTCCTAAAGCTTGCAGAAAATTCCCAGATTTCCATCGAAAATAGTAAAGGTGCAAGATGTCAGGTCGCGGCAAGGGCGGAAAGGGTTTGGGCAAGGGCGGAGCAAAACGACATCGTAAGGTTCTGAGGGATAACATTCAGGGCATCACCAAGCCGGCGATTCGCCGGTTGGCTCGCAGAGGCGGCGTGAAGCGCATCAGTGGTCTTATCTACGAGGAGACGCGTGGAGTCCTCAAGATCTTCTTGGAGAATGTCATTCGCGACGCTGTGACCTACACTGAACACGCTCGCCGGAAGACGGTTACCGCCATGGATGTCGTTTATGCTTTGAAGAGACAGGGCCGTACTTTGTATGGATTTGGTGGTTAGGGTCCTAGAGTTAGGTGGTTTATGAGTGAATGCTATTTTTCGATAGGGTTGAGCTTGATGAATGTTTGTAGAATGTGAATTGTTACCTATTGGGGAGTAGTTTTTGCATTAGTTCTGTATTGAATGACGTCCTGAAATTCTTCCTATTTCTACGCCTTGATTGTGTTGAAGTTGCCCATAGTTGGTGTCTTGTTTGAGAATCCCAGAAAGAAATTAGATCAATTTTTGTTCTGGAGCACAGATGAGCTGGGTATTTGCCATTTTCAATATTGGAGCATATTTAAGCTACAAATTCCCTTTATGAATGCATTTCTTCTTGAATTAATAATGGTTCACTTTCATCTCTGATGCCGATCAACAATCTTTTTCTTCTGCGATTGTTTGCATTTATCTAGTTTTCACTTGAGTTGGAGCTGTAGTAGCCTACCGAGAGAAGCGAGCTTTTTTATGGTAGGATACACCAAGACTCCAAAAGGGGAAAATACTTATGAACCAAGTCAATATTTTGGAAAATCATCAAAAAAAGTTATGAATTAATAAAAGAACAGAAGTTATTTTATTTGATATTTTTGTTTATATGTATGAGAGTAAGGTAGAAATCCCTTAAGAATATGGAAAGATAATAAATTTATTTTACCATAATGTAGCTTTAGTGCAGTTAATGTGCGAGCGATCATTCAAATATCAATACCAAATAAATTCTTTTGGTACAATTTCATGTGTTGATTTCAAAACTTTCAGATGTGATTTAAATTCAAGAAAGGTAAATAACAAGAGATTAACATTTTACAAAATGTGATTTCTCGTAATTCTTGATTTTTTTTAAAAAAAAATCAAGAATTAGGGTGTTTTTGGTAGACATGATAAAAAGTGTGATAACTTGCTCAGCCTGCTTTCGGTCGGCACTGTATATATTGTAATCTTTCATATGATGTTTAAATAATATCACGTGGAATTGAATGATAATGGTAAATTATATTTTTTTTGCCTATAATATTATTGAATTTAAAATAATTAGAAATTATCAAATTTAATAATATTTAAATATAATATATAATATGAGTAATATTATACTTATTAGTAACATTTATTATTATTCAAAAATTTGTATTATTATTTAATTGTTACCATAATTATATTATTTCTAAGTTTTAATTTTTGTATATGTTATTAATTAATATTTGTAGTTATTTAATCTATATTTTGGATATCAAAGAAAATAATGAAAATCTGAATATTAATATAATATATTTAAATTTATTATTAAAATAATTTTAATAAATTAAAACAATAATTTTTTAAAATTATTTATCCAATTATGTTAAGAATAGGTTATTATTTACTTACAATATTTCACAATTATAGAAATTTATTTCTTATTATTTTCTATTACTCTTCTTATTTATATTTTTATTTTTAATATATTTTATATTAACTTATTATTATTTACTTTTTTCTAATAATTTATTTCATATTATAAATTATTATTATTATTAAAATAATAGTTATAAGTTTTATGTTTATTTATTTTATAAAACTAAAATAATATTTTTGAATTTAATATATCTAAATTATATTATTATAAAATATCTTTGTAATATTAAATTATTTATTCAATTAATTAAAAAAATATGTTATGGGAGTATTTTGGTAATTAATCAATACACAAAAATAATCCATTTTAAAAGCATACCAAATATCATATAATTTATAATGTAATATTATTTAATCCTCAACTTTATCTTTCTAATCATTCTTATTATTTATTATTCATTTCTCATCCTACGTATCAAGCGATACCTAATTGTGTAAATGGTACCATAAGATGGTATATGTTTTTAGGAAAAAGTATTATTGTATTAGTTCATCTTTTAGTCCAAGTTGGAAATAATAAATTATTACATAATAAAGTTTGTTGGGAATAGTATACCCAATAATTCTTCTGTGTATAAGATGGAGGTGGGGTCATCAACCATCTAAGATATAAGAAGCATGTCTCATTGGCACTCACGTGGTGCAGTATCTGTCCATCCGTCGCTTAGTACAAAGACATTGCGGTGTTACTGTATAACAAATAATGTTGTGTGTTTACTAACATCTATAGCTTTTGGCATAGTGGTAAGCGTTAAATTCTAGCAATTATTATCAGAATGAGGTCATGTGTTCGAGCAACCTACAAAGCAATTCTAGGAGGGGAGATTGTTGGAGTGGTGTACCAAACAATTATTTGGTGCGCTCGTGGACAAGTGTGCAGTAATCTACCGTGTAAGGTAGAACAAGTATGGCCTATTGACACCCAAATGGTGGAGCCATTCATATCCATCTCTTTGCTTATTACGAAGCTTTGCCCTGCTACTGTATAAGGAAATAAAATCGTGTCTATAAAAACAATTATCGATTTCGCATACTAGTAAGCGTTTGATCATAACGTATCTCAATAATATTAATTTATGAAATTTATATTACGTTAGAAACTAAATCTAGTAAAGAGTGAGTGAGTGTGTTAGTTTAAAGTAAAAAATGTATTCTATTATAAACAAATTGTATAAGGATGTCCAATCAATCATAACTTAAGTTCCATTAATACCTTGTAACTCTTGAAGACATTAAGTAATGTAATATGGCTTGTAACTCTTACTTTATGGTTCTATATATATCAAACACTTTTGTGACAAATAGTAAGAAAATGATATATATAAAGTAATGAATAACTTTATCTCCCATCTATATTGATCTTTTAATTTTCTTTTACATTGTGTTCACCACTAGCATTTTATATTACGTTAACATCACGAAAATCTAGTCATTTTTATAAACACACTACATTTTACAATACAAGGTATGTTCAAAGGTAATATTTGGGGACATGCAATATTACCCACTTATATTTGGGGACATGCAATATTACATGCTGCTACATTGGTGTCACCACTAGCATTTTATATTACGTTAACATCACGAAAATCTAGTCATTTTTATAAACACACTACATTTTACAATACAAGGTATGTTCAAATGTAATATTTGGGGACATGCAATATTACCCACTTATATTGGGGACATGCAATATTACATGCTGCTACATTGGTGAGAGTTAGGTCAAGTTCATTTAATCAATATTCACCTTTGCAACTTGTTTATGGCCAGCCGCCTGATATTTCTCACTTAAAAATCATGTGCGGTTTATGCTGCCCTTTCTCCACCTCACCGAACAAATATGTCCTCAACGACGTTATGTTGGTTTTGATTCCCCATCTATAATTAGATACATTGAGCTCCTGACGGGTGAATTGTTTAAAGCAAGGTTTGCGGATTACCATTTTGATGAGACATTTTTCCCACCTTTAGGAAAATCGTTGCTTCCTATTGAACAGCAAAAAATTACATGATATGTACCATCTTTGTCTTATGTTTATCCTCGTACAAATCAATGTGAGCAAGAAGTGAGAAGGATAATCGATTTACAAAATATTGCAAATCAGTTGCCAGATGCATTTACTGATATAAAGAAAGTAACAAAATCTCATATACCGACTATAAGCACACCTGCACAGGTTAATGTCTCCGAAGGACAAACTAATGGCACACTAAAACCGCGCATGGAGCTAATGTAAGGACCCTAATCCTTAAGTGCGGAATCAAGGCATAATTAGGGCTAATAATATGATCAGAGTAGAATAAACATGTTGAGTCTATGAGCTTAAGCCTTTACATGCCAAAATAAGGACTACCAAAAGGATTAATTACATTCCAATCAATGAATGTTCAAATATAGTTTTATACTACTCCTAGAGTAGATACTATCAAAAAATAATCCTGTCCTTTCTGCCTCAAAAGAATGCTTCATAAGCTCACCACCTCAACCCGTTCAAGCCCATCTATCATGCCAAAAAGGTACCTACAAGGACAACCCCCAAACATGAGCAATAATAATCATTCATATTCAACACAATATGAAGATAAAGCGTAAATGCATAATCAATATAAAACACTTCCTGTTTTCCATGCATTTCAAACGCTTCCCGTTTGGTTGTCCCTGTACCACAACTCATGAGTATAATCAACAGATTATTTTTAAATGGCCAAAACATGTCATGACATCATATACCATCTCAACTGTACCACATATTGGTCACCATTCCCTAGTCTGTCCATCACGGTGTGTTTTAATGCCCCTCGCTTATATTCATATGGGCGGCATAGGATAACCTCGCTACAATGGACATGCGGCGCTCCCACCCCTCGCTTCACAGAGAGCGGCAAATACCCTTTCCTCGCCCCATATGACAACCACGCTCAAATGTGACATGCGGCGCTCCCACCCCTCGCTTCACATTTAGCGGAACCAATACAAAAAGCGGCAAGCATTAAAATCATCAAAGGATGACCACGACTCATGGGATGTGCATCCAATAATCATAATATGCATCTAACATCAATATGCATAAATTACCATGTATATGCATCCACAATGCAATACCTCATATGGCATAAATCAACATGTATATGCATCCACAATGCAATACCACATATATACTCGCATCCACAATGCATAAACAATGAGTATATAAAATACATGTTACCGTTGGGTGCCCGTACGTCCACTACGTACCTTTCCAAAAAGTGGAATGTGGTTGGACCTCAATTCCTCGGCTGTGTTGCCACCTGGGTTGGTTCTACATATTCACAAATACCAATATTAGAACCCAATAATAGTCCAATACCAAAAATCCCACAAAATAACCAAAAACACCCTTTTTGGTGTCTCGCGATCGATCGTCATCAAGCCCCGATCGATCGCGAGAACACACTGCCTCGCCCAACAATTTTCAACAATCCGCGATCGATCGCGGAGCTAGCGCCGATCGATCGCGGCCTCGCCGATCGATCGCGCTAAGCTCGTGATCGATCGCTGAGGCTTACTGCCTCAGCCCTGATGCTCGCGATCGATCGCGAGAAAAACGCCGATCGATCGCCGAGCTGTGGTCAAGCGGGGTTTGGGCACTATTCACCCATCTTCAACCCCAACTCTTAAAAACCCACATACACCAACATCACCCAATACCAATAACTCAAAACCAACACTAAACATCAACATAAACTCAATATAAACAACATCCAACCAAAACACTACCAAAATCACAACACCCAACACAAACCCATTTTAAACCCTTCAAAACCAAACCAAACTCAAATAAAACCTTACAAAATTAAAGTATGAGGTACCCATACCTCTTGGGGATCTCAAATCACCCAACAATCTTCCACAAATCAAAGTTTGTAAGGACTCCTCTTCACCTCAAAGGTGGAACTCGAAAATTAAGGGGAAGGGAAGGGTTTGGGTGTGATATTGGTAAAGTAAGAGTGAGGGATGTAAAGTGGGGTTTGGGTATTAAAATGTGAGGTAATTTAAAATGATACCAAAATAATTCCATGGTGTATAAAACACCCCAACATGATATTTTTCAAAGCATTTACTCAAAATGCACCATAATATCAATTAACACATGATTTCCAATTAATTGCTAACCAAGGCAAATAAATCATGCTTCCAATAATATTTACCCAACATGCACCACATGCCCCCTAAAATGCAACCCCGGGTCATCCTAACCACATGACCATGCATTTCCACATAAGGTAAATAAATCTCAACACATAATCAATTACCACATAATTAATCATGTAACCACAATTTAAGCCAAATAGCAATTAACCATTTCGGGGATGTCACAATACTCCCCTACTTATAAGATTTCGTCCTCGAAATCACATGCACTTACCCAAACAGAAACTAAACATAAACTCATACCAGAGAATAGTTCCGGGTAGTGCCGCACCATATGCTGCTCCGTCTCCCACGTAGCCTCCTCGACACCCCTGCGATCCCACTGAACTTTGATCATCGGTATCACTTTGTTCCGAAGTCTACGGTCTGCTCTGTCCAGAATTCTAACAGGCCGTTCCACATAAGATACATCTGACTCTAACTGAACTTCGGAAGGCTGTAACACGTGAGACGGATCCGGTTCATACTTCCGCAGCATCGATACATGAAACACATCATGTATACCAGATAAAGAAGGCGGCAAAGCCAGTCGGTAAGCCAATGTGCCAATGCGCTGCAAAATCTCGTACGGTCCCACAAACCTCGGAGACAGTTTCCCGCGCATCCCAAATCGCACAACGCCTCTGAAAGGCGAGATCTTCAAAAAGACCTTATCTCCCAACTGAAACTCTAACGGTCTCCGCCGTTTATTCGCATAAGCTGCCTGTCTGTCTTGGGCCGCTTTCATTTTCTGCCTTATAGTCTTTATCTTATCTTCCATTTCCCGGATCAACTCAGGCCCTCCGACTGATCTACTGTCCAAATCATCCCAACACAAGGGTGATCTACATCGTCTGCCATAAAGAGCTTCAAACGGAGCCATCTGAATACTTGCCTGGTAGCTATTGTTATAAGAAAACTCTACCAGAGGCACTGAATCCTGTCAAGAAGCATCAAACTCCAAAACACAAGCTCTTAACATGTCCTCGAGCGTCTGAATAGTGCGCTCGGTCTGGCCATCCGTCTGAGGATGATAAGCAGTGCTCAATCTGACCTCAGTTCCCAAAGCTGACTGAAGGCCTTCCCAGAAATGAGATGTGAATCGCGGATCTCGATCTGACACAATAGAAACGGGGATCCCATGCAATCTCACCACATCTCTAATATACAACTGCGCCATCCTCAAAAATGTAAATGTCATGCTATAGGGGATAAAGTGGGCTACCTTGGTCAATCTGTCCACAATCACCCAAATAGCATCGAAGCCTGAAGCACTCCTCGGCAAATGAGTCACGAAGTCCATGGAAATGTGCTCCCACTTCCACTTCGGTATCTCCAAGCTCCTCAATTCGCCGCCAGGTCTCTGCCTCTCTGCCTTAACCTGTTGGCAGATCAGACACCTCTTCACAAAAGTGACGACATCAGACTTCATTCGCTTCCACCAAAACTGACCACGCAGATCTCTGTACATTTTCTTCCCGCCTGGGTGGATGCTAAATCTGCTACTGTGAGCTCGCTCCAAGATCCCTTTACGCAACTCCGGCGTACTTGGAACTACCCAGCGGTTACCCAATCTCAAAGATCCGTCGTCTGCCACTCTGAACTTCGTCGGCTGACCAAGATGCACTATAGACAACCATCTCTGAACCTCAGCATCTGATCTCTGAGCTCTCCTGATGTTCTCATAAATATCTGGCTCAGCTAATAAGGTAGAGACATACACTGGTGATGCATCTATATCAAAATCATAGCCGAGATGGCAATATGAGGTCATCATAGCCGACAAATGGATGACGTCCTCAGCAGAACTCCTCACTTTCCGGCTCAAGGCGTCCGCTGTCAAATTGGCTTTCCCGGGATGGTACTCTATCTCGCAATCATAGTCCTTGAGTAGGTCCATCCATCTCCTCTGCCTCCTGTTCAGCTCCGCCTGAGTGAATAGAAACTTGAGGCTCTTGTGATCCGTGTATATGGTGAATGAAGTGCCATATAAGTAATGTCTCCAGATCTTCAGGGCGAAGATGATAGCCGCCAATTCCAAGTCATGAACTGGATATCTGGTCTCATGCGGCTTCAACTGCCTCGATGCATAAGCTACCACATGCTTATCTTGCATCAGAACACATCCAAGGCCCTGCAGTGATGCATCCGTATACAGAACAAATCTGGAGTTCTCCGTCGGGATCACTAACACTGGCGCCGTCGTCAACCGGTGCTTCAATTCCTGGAAGCTCTCCTCACAAGCTTCTGACCAAAAGAAAGGCACTCCCTTCTGAGTCAACTGAGTCAGCGGCTTGGCAATCTTCGAAAAGCCCTCGACAAAGCGCCGATAATACCCGGCCAAACCAAGGAAACTCCGGATCTCAGGTACAGAAGTGGGGGCAGCCCACTCCATCACAGCCTCAATCTTCTTCGGGTCTACAGATATCCCGCTGCTCGATATGACATGCCCCAGAAACACTACACTGCTCAGCCAAAACTCGCATTTACTGAGCTTAGCATACAACTGATGCTCTCTGAGAATCTGAAGCACTGTCCTCAAGTGTTTCACATGATCTTCCTCGCTCCGGGAGTAGATAAGAATGTCGTCAATAAACACGATGACGAACTGATCAAGATACTGCTGAAACACTCTGTTCATCAAACTCATAAAGACTGCTGGAGCATTCGTCACACCGAACGGCATCACTAAGAACTCATAATGCCCGTATCGTGTTCGGAATGCTGTCTTCTGCACATCTTCCTCTCTGACCCGAATCTGATGATACCCGGATCTCAAATCAATTTTACTATACACCCTGGTACCTTGCAACTGATCAAACAAGTCGTCAATCCTTGGGAGAGGATACTTGTTCTTCACTGTAGCCTTATTCAGCTGCCGGTAATCGATGCACAGCCGCATCGAACCGTCCTTCTTCTTCACAAAAAGAACTGGTGCGCCCCATGGCGACACGCTCGGGCGTATATAACCCTTGTCAAGGAGATCCTGCAACTGCTCTTTCAACTCTCTCAACTCTGCCGGTGCCATCCTATAAGGTGCACGAGAGATAGCGGATGTCCCTGGCAACAACTCGATCCCAAATTCAACTTCCCTGGCCGGTGGAAATCCTGGGATCTCTTCTGGAAATACATCAGCAAATTCTGCCACAACTGGTACATCCTCAACTCTCAGTTCTTTACTCTTTCCAGACGTGTCCACGGCATAAATAAGATAGCCCATGTGCCCACGTTCCAACAGCTGAGTCATCTTGATCGCTGAAATCAACAGAATCTTCGCACGAGACCCGTTGCCATAGAAAGTCCACTGACTGCCCAACTCAGGTCTGAACTTCACTGTCCTCTGTCGGCAATCTACCACTGCCTGATATCTGTTCAGAACATCAATACCCAAGATGCAGTCAAAGTCTGACATACCCAGCACAATCAAGTCTGATCTCAACTCGTTGCCCTCAAAATAAATGAGGCTATCTGCCAAAAACTGATCAGCAACGACGTTTCTTCCAGTGGGTGTCGAGACCAATAGAGGCGTGGGCAAAGAAGACGTGCGCATATGGTGTCTTTCCACAAATCCCACAGACACAAAGGAATGGGAGGCACCTGTATCTATCAAAACAAAAGCAGGGTACGTAAATAAATGACACGTACCGGCAATCACCTCCTCTGGAGCTGCCTGAGCCTGCTCCCTGGTCAGTGCATATACTTGCCCCTGGGGTGGTCCCACTGTCTGACCTCCCGATGGACGAGGCCCAAACTGCTGCCTCTACTGCACTGTCCTGTCCTCAAACCTTGGCCTGCTGCCCTGATACTCTGACTGGCCTCCCCTGGTGGGACAATACCGAGCAATGTGGCCCATCTTGCCACAAACATAACATGCAGGACACTTGTTTGAAGAATGTGGTCCTCCACAGTTGTTGCACCTCGGCTCTCCCGGCCTATCCCCTTGTGAAGATCCTCGATTGGCCGACCAATTACCCTTCTTGCCATCCTGTTTCTGACCAAAGTATTTCTTTCCACCATACCGCGAAGATGAAGAGGCACCACGGGGCTTAAATGGCTCACCCCGAGGCCTCAAACTGTCACTAGTCTGCCTCTGTTGCGGTACCGGTGGTGGCATGGCATAAGCTCCCACTCCTAGCTCAGCAAGCTCCGCTCTTGTGAGAGCATCATCAAAAGAAGTTGGGTTATTGATGATAACCCGGTCATAGAGCTCCGGTCGCAGTCCTTTCATGAAATTCCTCATCTTGGCACGTCCATCAGAGGCAATATGGGGGACATACCTAAGTAGTGATGAGTACTGTGTGGCATAATCTGCCACTGTCATGTTCCCCTGCCTCAGACTTGTAAATTCATCCTCCTTTGTCTGTCTTGCTGCTGCGGAGAAGTATCGGTTCAAGAACCTGGTCCTGAAGAGCGTCCAGTCAATCATAGCACCCAGTGCTCTCATTTCCATTACTGTGCTCCTCCACCCTCCACCACATCAGAGGTTTCTTGGCCAATTGAAACTCCGCTAGCCTCAGCCAAGCCGTCACAGCACAAGGAGCCGATACAAAGATCTGCTCAAGTCTTTCTAACCACTCTTCAGCCTCTTCTCCGGACTCTGTCCCCTCAAACCGGGGCGGATGATAAGACAGAAACTGAGTCAAGCTAATCTCACCCGGTAGCAATAACTGGACCACTGGTTCCATTCCTACAGCCGGTGGAGGTAGAGGATTAGCCTGTCCAATACTCGCATTTACACTCCCAACATCTCCGACTTCCTCATTAGCAGCCATGCTGTAACACAAATGTTAACAACAATCCAAAGCAATATATAACATGTCGTTAGATAACAGGAGTGATATAACCATGTTAGTATAACAGGATATACAGTAATATGCACCACATGCATAAACATGCTCCAAATGTAAGCACCTAGCCAACCATGCTAAGGCTACCCCTTCACTCGTTCCCGGGTTCTCTAACCACTGCTCTGATACCACTAATGTAAGGACCCTAATCCTTAAGTGCGGAATCAATGCATAATTAGGGCTAATAATATGATCAGAGTAGAATAAACATGTTGAGTCTATGAGCTTAAGCCTTTACATGCCAAAATAAGGACTACCAAAAGGATTAATTACATTCCAATCAATGAATGTTCAAATATAGTTTTATACTACTCCTAGAGTAGATACTATCAAAAATAATCCTGTCCTTTCTGCCTCAAAAGAATGCTTCATAAGCTCACCACCTCAACCCGTTCAAGCCCATCTATCATGCCAAAAAGGTACCTACAAGGACAACCCCCAAACATGAGCAATAATAATCATTCATATTCAACACAATATGAAGATAAAGCGTAAATGCACAATCAATATAAAACACTTCCTGTTTTCCATGCATTTCAAACGCTTCCCGTTTGGTTGTCCCTGTACCACAACTCATGAGTATAATCAACAGATTATTTTTAATGGCCAAAACATGTCATGACATCATATACCATCTCAACTGTACCACATATTGGTCACCATTCCCTAGTCTGTCCATCACGGTGTATTTTAATGCCCCTCGCTTATATTCATATGGGCGGCATAGGATAACCTCGCTACAATGGACATGCGGCGCTCCCACCCCTCGCTTCACAGAGAGCGGCAAATACCCTTTCCTCGCCCCATATGACAACCACGCTCAAAGGTGACATGCGGCGCTCCCACCCCTCGCTTCACATTTAGCGGAACCAATACAAAAAGCGGCAAGCATTAAAATCATCAAAGGATGACCACGACTCATGGGATGTGCATCCAATAATCATAATATGCATCTAACATCAATATGCATAAATTACCATGTATATGCATCCACAATGCAATACCTCATATGGCATAAATCAACATGTATATGCATCCACAATGCAATACCACATATATACTCGCATCCACAATGCATAAACAATGAGTATATAAAATACATGTTACCGTTGGGTGCCCGTACGTCCACTACGTACCTTTCCAAAAAGTGGAATGTGGTTGGACCTCAATTCCTCGGCTGTGTTGCCACCTGGGTTGGTTCTACATATTCACAAATACCAATATTAGAACCCAATAATAGTCCAATACCAAAAATCCCACAAAAATAACCAAAAACACCCTTTTTGGTGTCTCGCGATCGATCGCCATCAAGCCCCGATCGATCGCGAGAACACACTGCCTCGCCCAACAATTTTCAACAATCCGCGATCGATCGTGGAGCTAGCGCCGATCGATCGCGGCCTCGCCGATCGATCGCGCTAAGCTCGCGATCGATCGCTGAGGCTTACTGCCTCAGCCCTGATGCTCGCGATCGATCGCGAGAAAAACGCCGATCGATCGCCGAGCTGTGGTCAAGCGGGGTTTGGGCACTATTCACCCATCTTCAACCCCAACTCTTAAAAACCCACATACACCAACATCACCCAATACCAATAACTCAAAACCAACACTAAACATCAACATAAACTCAATATAAACAACATCCAACCAAAACACTACCAAAATCACAACACCCAACACAAACCCATTTTAAACCCTTCAAAACCAAACCAAACTCAAATAAAACCTTACAAAATTAAAGCATGAGGTACCCATACCTCTTGGGGATCTCAAATCACCCAACAATCTTCCACAAATCAAAGTTTGTAAGGACTCCTCTTCACCTCAAAGGTGGAACTCGAAAATTAAGGGGAAGGGAAGGGTTTGGGTGTGATATTGGTAAAGTAAGAGTGAGGGATGTAAAGTGGGGTTGGGTATTAAAATGTGAGGTAATTTAAAATGATACCAAAATAATTCCATGGTGTATAAAACACCCCAACATGATATTTTTCAAAGCATTTACTCAAAATGCACCATAATATCAATTAACACATGATTTCCAATTAATTGCTAACCAAGGCAAATAAATCATGCTTCCAATAATATTTACCCAACATGCACCACATGCCCCCTAAAATGCAACCCCGAGTCATCCTAACCACATGACCATGCATTTCCACATAAGGTAAATAAATCCCAACACATAATCAATTACCACATAATTAATCATGTAACCACAATTTAAGCCAAATAGCAATTAACCATTTCGGGGATGTCACATGGAGCATGGACGTGCTGCTGACGCAAAAGATAAGAACCTCCATAAGAAAAGAGTACAAGAAGTGTTGATGAACCAAATGCTCCTGAAGAGACACTGAGGAAGAATATACGTCTAAAGAGATCTCTTTGAATTATCTTCCTTGACATTTGATTTAAATTTAATCACTCAGTTTGTTTCTTTAATAGTTATTTTTTTAATTATTTCAGGAAGAGGTTGGTGGATGAGATGCTAAGGGAACGAACCTTATGGGAGCACCACTGCTAATCCTAGAGCTGCGAAAAGAAGCAAGAAGCATCACAGAAGGTGGAACGTGTTCACCCCTACAATCTCGATTTTCATTGGCTTCCCATCCAGTTGGACATGATTGTATCTTTTGATAGCCGCCTCTGCATCTGTTGTTGGGATATGCCCTAAGACAAATCATTAGATGTTTGTTTTGACATACAATGTTTATGATTTTATGAATGACAATTCATTATTATATATTATTCTTTTAACTGTGCAATGTGAATTAATATATATGTTAATGTCCTTAGAATAATATTGTATTATTCTTAAAGATGTCCCTAGTCAAGTATTATCATGAATATGGATAATGATAATACGTAGAGACTAGTATGTGTTGATTGATGAATTGTTCATTGATATGAGATATCAAATCAACACATGGGTACATGTTAGAGAACGATATACTGGACAGACCCACCATGAGAATGCAACATGGATAGTTATATGATCGTCATATGCAATTCTCATAGTGATAATAATGTATGTAATCCTTACGACTTGTGATCATCAGAGATCCCAACATAAGGAGTTATGTATCTTGATACTGTCAAACGTTACCCGTAACAGGGTAAACTATAAAGGCAACTATTGGATACACTACGAATTATGTAGAGGGATGTTGACTGATCGAGATAGGATTTGTCCCTCCTATATAACAGGAGATGTGTTTGGCCCTTGATCAAGTGAGAACTAAAATGCATGGCGATGCTCGAATGAGTCGATATGAGATATCGAGCTTATTCGTTTATTCTAGTTCTACTTGGGGATCAAGAAATAGAGATTGAATATACGAGTATGACTATTCCATGACTCGTGTTCAATCTAAACACAAGGACAAATGGATTAAGTTACATGATTAATATTATCACAAGTTCTAAAGGTTATGTCGAGTCATTGACATTCTTGTAATTTGGGTAGCCTTGATGTGTTGCTAGACACCGCTCTTTGCTTGTAACGTAAAATGAGATTTTATTTCACTGCCAACATTACAAGATCCTATCGAGTCGCACAAAAGATTAAATCGAGAAGGGAAATTAAATTCATGGGATGAATTAAATAATTACGAGGAGTCTTAATTAATAATCATTAGGATTAAATTAAATCATGGGCTTAAGCCCATGAGGCTTTATGAAAGCCTTTAATTAAATCATATATAATTAGATTGCATGGTGATTAATTAGATTAACACTTTGATATCATTCCAACCTAACACAACAAGGCACAAGGTCGGCCGCCTCTCAGATTGCTCTCGGCTTTTAGAAAGTCGAAGGAGCTTTGGTGGATTCCGGCCATCCTTTCGATTGTGAATCGAGTGTGCTTCGTGTCTTGGTTTAAGAACAAATCTAGCACTTTGTTCTTAAACTATCTCTTCGTCCGATTTGATCGTGTGGATACCGTTGAGGCAAAACTAGACAAGTTTTGCTAGTGACTCAAAGGAGACGTTGGACGTGGTGCTGCTCCGTGGAATCTGCTCAAACACGCTACAAGGGTGAGACTTTTGTATTCCTTCATCCGATATGAACTCCTATGTATAGATCCGGTGTTTAGTAATCCATAAAAATTTTATTCCGCTGCGTTGTATGCTCATTGGATTACTTACAGTGGTATCAGAGCCGTGTACAAGGCTCATATCGGATTTATGTGGTTAAATAGTTTAATCATGTTAGAATTAATATTGCATGCTATTTAAAGTTGTATGAACATATATGATATGTTAATATTTAGTTCGTGAAAATCATCGTAAAATTGTATTTGATATAATTGGCGAATAATCAAATTTATTGGGCAATGTTTTCGGCCACCACCATGCTTTTGACACACGGCTTAGCCACGTGAGGGCTAGGGGTTTCGGACTCCTATGCTCGAGATGGCCTAGTCGTTGTGGCTCATGTTCATGCATGGAGGTTTCGAGACATGGATGAGTTTTGAACTCTTTGGCTCGATAATGGTTCTCGCCTGCATGGATTAGTGGCTTCACCACATGAGAGCTAGGGTTTTCAAACCCTTGGCTCGAGATGGTTGAGCCAACCCTGTGCATGGCCTGACTGTGACTCGTGGCTAACAAATTCCGGCATTTCGAACAAGATGGCTCGATGAAAACCCAAGATGGTGCGTGGCGGCTAAGGTTTGGAACCCTAGTGCCGTCGCCGCTCGCTGAAGGCTCGGCCATGGGCTAGGGTTTCGAACCCTAGGCCCATAATTGGTCCAGCTGTGCGCTTTTGTGGTTCGAACCATGGTGGTTCGTGGCTTAGTCGCTTTAGTTCGTGGCATGTGATGTCCCGAGCGTACGATAATTTTTCAAAAATTATTTTACAGTTTTAATTAGAATTAAATTTAAAATGTTTAGAATTTAATTAATTAAAAGTTAATGCATGCTTTATGTGTTGTTTGAGCATGGTGCGTGGTTATAGCCCTTTGACCTATTAGATAGGATTTGTGAATGTTTGTAATTTATAATACGACCTGCGTGTCGTGCCTTCTCTATTTTATTCTAAATGTTATCCCTCCCCTATGTTCCCCTCGAATGTGAATCGAGGAATTCTATATCTTGTAAATAGTATAGTTTAATTGTTGATGGTGATCAATGAAGATGGAGCATCGTGCCGGGATGAGGAGGCCATTCACAAATTGGAGCCAAAGGAAGGTGCTTGTGAAGTTACCTTAGGTTGACTCTTAGGATTTTCTCATTGGCTTGAGAAAATCGTTAGTAGGGGCTATAACCATGTCACGTTTAATTATGTATGTTGATGCATGATTTATCTTGTGCTTTAGATTGATAATTGTATTACACATATATGTAGATATGTATACAACTATATGTAGTGGACATATTTTAAATTATCAAACTAATCATGAGATCAATAAATCCCTCTAAAATATTAAGTTTTAGATGCTTTCCAAAATTAAAAGTACTCGTCAAAAACTTCGATTGTACATATGTGGGTTTGCCAAAGCAAAGCACCGTGGCAATCTTAGTAAGGCGCGAAAGGATAAAAGTGATATCCGTTATACTTTAAATTTGGTACGACTTAACTAGGTTATCTCAATAGGATTGGGAACCTAGAGGCATAGGTTGGATAATAATTCATTTGATGAATTGAACAAAGCGTTGTTCGTCCAACTATCCAAGAATTATATGTGATGTAATTGACAAAGTGTTGTCTACCTAAATAACCGAGTCTTGGGCGATTAGCCAAAGCTAACTAAAGATTAGGTGAAATATGGATCTTGGCCCACTAAAGGTTTTGAGGGTTGATATTTTTTTTAAACAAAATAGTGGGAGCATCATTTAATATAAAACCATGTTAAATGATTAAATCATAAACTTATTTTGCATATTTATATTGTAGATATCCATGGCAACTAACAACGTAACAAGCACTTTATCACTGCGATCGGTCCTTGAGAAGGACAAATTTCCTAGACTGGCATAGGAACTTGAGGATAGTCCTCAAACAAGAAAAGAAACAATATGTCCTAGAGGAACCCTTACCTGCTGAGGAACCTCCCCTAACGGCTACAAGAGCCGAAAAGGATGCTTACAAGAAGCATCAAAATGACGCAATTGATGTTGGGTGCCTTATGCTTGCCACCATGAACTCTGAGCTTCAGAAGCAACACGAGGAAATGGAGGCGTTTGATATGATCGAGCATCTTAAGCAACTGTACCAACAACAAGCTAGACAAGAGAGGTATGACGTCTCTAAGGCGTTATTCCAGTGTAGAATGGTGGAAGGAAGTCTGGTAGGAACTCATGTACTCAAGATGATTTGGTATATTGAGAATCTGGAGAAACTGGGTTTTCCTTTGGACCAAGAGTTGGCCACTGACGTGATCTTGCAATCGTTGCCTGAAAGCTTCAGTCAATTTGTCTTAAATTACAATATGATTGAAATTGAGAAGACACTACCACAGTTACTTGGCATGCTTTAGAACTTTTGAAGCAAATAGCAAGAAGTTTAGACCAACAAATGTTCTTATTGTGAATAAGAGCAAAGGAAAGACTAAAGCTAAGAACTTCAAGAAAAACAAGAAGGTCTTTGTTAAATCTAAGCCAAATCATCTGCACTGAAACCAAAGGGAGTGATAGCGAAGGAAGGGAACTGTTTCCATTGCGGTGAGACCGGCCATTGGAAAAGAAACTGCAAAGTATATCTGGAGGATCTAAAGAAAGGAAGTGTGACTTCTACTTCAGGTATTTTTGTTATAGAAGTCAATTTATCTACTTCTTCATCATGGGTATTAGATACTGGATGTGGATCTCACATTTGTGTAAATGTGCAGGACCTCAAAAAGAGTAGATTGTTGGCGAAAGGCGAAGTTGATCTCCGAGTTGGAAATGGAGCAAGAGTTGCTGCATTAGCTATAGGAGATTATTATTTATCTTTGCCTTCCGGTTTATCATTGATTTTAAAAGATTGTTATTTTGTGCCTTCAATTACCAAAAACATTATTTCTATTTCTTGTTTAGACAAGTATGGATTCTCATTTATTATAAAGGACAACTGTTGTTCTATTTATTTAAATGATATGTTTTATGCTAGTGCACAAATGGTGAATGGTCTTTATTTATTAAATCTTGATATGCCTATCTATAACATAAATACTAAAATGATTAAAAATAATGATTGTAATCTGACTTATCTCTGGCAATGTCGCTTGGGCCACATAAACGAGAACCACATATCTAAACTTCATAAGGATGGAGTATTAGATTCATTTGATTTTGAATCATTTGAAACATGCGAATCTTGTTTAATGGGCAAGATGACTAAAGCCCCTTTCAAGTGACATGTTGAAAGGGCAAATGTTTTATTGGGACTAATACATAGTGATGTATGTGGACCAATAAGTACACAAGCTAGAGGTGGTTTTCAATACTTCGTTACATTTACTGATGACCTCAGTAGATATGTGTATGTGTACCTAATGAAGCATAAGCATGAAACATTTGAAAAGTTCAAAGATTTCAAGAATGAAGTACAAAACCAACTTGGCAAAAGTATCAAAATCCTTCGATCAGATCGAGGAGGTGAATACTTAAGCCAAGAGTTTCATGACTATCTAAAGGAGTGTGGGATAGTCCCACAACTCACTCCTCCGTATACTCCACGATGGAATGGTGTATCCGAGAGGAGAAATCGAACCTTGTTAGACATGGTTAGATCAATGATGAGTCATGCAGATCTTCCGATATCGTTTTGGGGACACGCTCTAGAAACAACGATTTTCTTACTGAACCGTGTTCCATCTTAATCAGAGGAAAAGACACCATATGAGATACGGACTGGGAAGCGTCCTAGTATGTCTTTTATGAAGATTTGGGGTTGTGAGGCTTTCGTTAGACGTCACGCCACTAACAAACTTGGACCCAAACCTGATAAGTGTTTATTTGTGGGGTATCCTAAGGAAACGAAATGATACTATTTCTATTATCCCACCGAGAACAAAGTAGTTGTTGCTCGGACTGGTGTATTTCTTGAAAGAGAATTTATTTCTAGAAAAACCAGTGGGAGAAAAATTGAACTTAGTGAAGTTCAACCACAAGAAAACACTGAACCTGAGATTGAGATGGAAACAGAGCAGGCACCGCAAGCTGTTGTGGAAGAAGTACCTGCTCAAGAGACACAAGCCCAGCGTTGGTCTGTAAGAGAACACCGGGAGCCACAGAGATATGGATTTCTTGTGACTCAACAAGGTGACTTACTACTTATTGATGAGGATGAGCCGTCATCTTATCAACAAGCTATAATGGGCACTGATTCTGAGAAATGGCAAGAGGCCATGAAATCTGAGATGGAATCCATGTATGCAAACCAAGTATGGACTTTGGTTGATCCACCTGAAGGGAGGGTGCAAATGGATTTTCAAGAAAAAGACCGATATGGATGGTAATGTACAAACCTATAAAGGTCGGCTGGTTGCAAAAGGATTCAAACAAATTCATGGTATTAACTATGATGAAACCTTTTCACCAGTGGCCATGGTTAAATCCATAGGGATCTTACTTGCAATAGCTGCATTTCATGATTATGAAATCTGGCAGATGGATGTCAAAACAGCTTTCCTTAATGGAAATCTGCTCGAGGATGTGTACATGACACAGCCCGAGGGTTTTGTCGATCCAAAGGATGCTGGAAAGATATGCAAGCTACAACGATCCATTTATGGATTGAAGCAAGCTTCTCGGAGTTGGAATCTTCGTTTTGATGATGCAATCAAAGAGTTTGGTTTTGTCAAAAACGAAGATGAACCTTGTGTCTACAAGAAGGTCAGTGGGAGCGTAATCATTTTCCTAGTGTTGTATGTTGATGACATACTTCTCATTGGAAATGATATCCCTGCCTTACAATCTGTAAAGATTTGGCTAGGGAACTGCTTTTCGATGAAAGACTTGGGAGAAGCCACCTATGTAGTAGGAATCAAGATCTATAGAGATAGATTGAGAAGGCTTCTTGGCCTAAGTCAAAGTACATACATAGACAAAGTGCTTAAAAGGTTTAGCATGCAAGAATCAAAGAAAGGATTCGTGCCTATGACACATGGTATATATCTCTCGAAGGAACAATGTCCTTCAACACCAGATGAGAGACAACGCATGAGTAAGATCCCATATGCATCAGCTATTGGATCTATCATGTATGCCATGATATGTACTCGTCCCGATGTATCGTATGCAGATATCAAGTTGATCCAGGTGAAGGTCACTGGATTGCTGTCAAGAATATCCTGAAGTACTTGAGAAGAACTAAGGATACATTCTTGATTTATGGAGGTGAGGAAGAGCTCAATGTAATGGGTTACACTGATGCAAGCTTCCAAACTGACAAAGATGATTTTCGATCGCAATCTGGATATGTGTATTGCCTAAATGGAGGTGTTGTGAGCTGGAAGAGTTCAAAGCAAGAAACAGTAGCCGATTCTACAACGGAAGCTGAGTATATTGCTGCCTCGGATGCAGCAAAGGAAGCTGTTTGGATGAGGAAGTTCATTACTGAACTTGGAGTGGTGCCTAGCATTAAAGATCCGATAGAACTCTATTGTGACAACAATGGAGCGATCACATTGGCTAAGGAACCAAGATCTCACCAAAGATCCAAGCACATACTTAGGCGTTTCCATTTCATTCGAGAAATCGTTGAAAGGGGAGATGTTAAAATATGCAAAGTACCAACAGATGATAATGTATCTGACCCATTGACGAAGCCACTGTCACAGCAGAAGCATGATCGTCATACTAGATCTCTAGGCATTAGGTATATGTCTGAGTGGTCTTAGTGCAAGTGGGAGATTTGTTGGGATATGCCCTAAGACAAATCATTAGATGTTTGTTTTGACATACAATGTTTATGATTTTATGAATGACAATTCATTATTATATATTATTCTTTTAACTGTGCAATGTGAATTAATATATATGTTAATGTCCTTAGAATAATATTGTATTATTCTTAAAGATGTCCCTAGTCAAGTATTATCATGAATATGGATAATGATAATACGTAGAGACTAGTATGTGTTGATTGATGAATTGTTCATTGATATGAGATATCAAATCAACACATGGGTACATGTTAGAGAACGATATACTGGACAGACCCACCATGAGAATGCAACATGGATAGTTATATGATCGTCATATGCAATTCTCATAGTGATAATAATGTATGTAATCCTTACGACTTGTGATCATCAGAGATCCCAACATAAGGAGTTATGTATCTTGATACTGTCAAACGTTACCCGTAACAGGGTAAACTATAAAGGCAACTATTGGATACACTACGAATTATGTAGAGGGATGTTGACTGATCGAGATATGATTTGTCCCTCCTATATAACAGGAGATGTTTGGCCCTTGATCAAGTGAGAACTAAAATGCATGGCGATGCTCGAATGAGTCGATATGAGATATCGAGCTTATTCGTTTATTCTAGTTCTACTTGGGGATCAAGAAATAGAGATTGAATATACGAGTATGACTATTCCATGACTCGTGTTCAATCTAAACACAAGGACAAATGGATTAAGTTACATGATTAATATTATCACAAGTTCTAAAGGTTATGTCGAGTCATTGACATTCTTGTAATTTGGGTAGCCTTGATGTGTTGCTAGACACCGCTCTTTGCTTGTAACGTAAAATGAGATTTTATTTCACTGCCAACATTACAAGATCCTATCGAGTCGCACAAAACATTAAATCGAGAAGGGAAATTAAATTCATGGGATGAATTAAATAATTAAGAGGAGTCTTAATTAATAATCATAAGGATTAAATTAAATCATGGGCTTAAGCCCATGAGGCTTTATGAAAGCCTTTAATTAAATCATATATAATTAGATTGCATGGTGATTAATTAGATTAACACTTTGATATCATTCCAACCTAACACAACAAGGCACAAGGTCGGCCGCCTCTCACATTGCTCTCGGCTTTTAGAAAGTCGAAGGAGCTTTGGTGGATTCCGGCCATCCTTTCGATTGTGAATCGAGTGTGCTTCGTGTATTGGTTTAAGAACAAATCTAGCACTTTGTTCTTAAACTATCTCTTCGTCCGATTTGATCGTGTGGATACCGTTGAGGCAAAACTAGACAAGTTTTGCTAGTGACTCAAAGGAGACGTTGGACGTGGTGCTGCTCCGTGGAATCTGCTCAAACACGCTACAAGGGTGAGACTTTTGTATTCCTTCATCCGATATGAACTCCTATGTATAGATCCGGTGTTTAGTAATCCATAAAAATTTTATTCCGCTGCGTTGTATGCTCATTGGATTACTTACATCTGTACGTAGAGAAAAAATTACTGCAGCAGTCCCCTGCAAGAAAGAATCCATATTTTAACTTTCGCATCAGTTGAAAAAGTTCTGGAATCGACAGATTCACGGTTGAAATATCTCTGATCGTCCAAATCTGTCATAGTGAACTGAATAACTTTTCATCTCTCCTACATCGGAGAATAGTTCCTGCATCATGGCATATAGGGGAGTAAAAATCTCCAACTTTCACAAGGCAAAAAGTCGCCCGAATCTGCGAAAACTGATTTATCTAATCCTTTTCCTAACAACATATAGGTGTAATACAGCGAGTTTCGATGTTGTCAATTATCATGGAAAATGAGACGGGGTAAGAAGATTTTCCTCCTTTGATTACGTACGCAGTATATAATATAGTACTTCTTCTCATTAATTGGAAACTGAACATGTAGACTTTTCTTTTAGTCTGTGTTTCAGTGGAATGATTTCGAATAAGATTTCGAATCTTCGATGCAAATCTACTCAAATTGTTAGGTCTAGCTTGTTGGCCCCAGGTGCGGCAACATGGGATAGAAAATAGCGAAAATGAAGAATAAAATGGACACCAGAATTTACGTGGAAAACCCCTTGAATTAGGGTAAAAACCACGGGCAAGATGAAAAGATTCCACTATAATATTTTGTGGGTTACAACCTCTCTATCTTTCAAAGAGAACAACACTCTCAATATAGGAGAAAACTACATCACAAATATTATAGAATACACACTCAAATGTAGAGATATGAGAGAACACTCTGAAATGGAATGAATGAAATGAAATCAGAAGAGCTCTATTTATAGAGTTGAAGATGTGTATTAAATGCATATCCACCAACCGCCATCTTCCCATCCGCCAACAACCAGCTGCCCTCATTAATGAGGACAGCTAGTCAACATTTCTCCCACTTGGAGATTTGATTGAGACTCAAGCACATCTCCACACATCCTTTCAATCTTGCCATACCCTGCTGCTTACGTTTTTGCTAGACCACTTGAGGATCTGCACCACTCAAACTTCTCAGTATTAACCGGCTTTGTCAGAATATCAGCTAGGTTCTCCTTCGTATGGATCTTCTGCATATCCACACTTCCTTCCTCTACTACTTCTCGTACAAAGTGAAACTGAACGCCAATGTGTTTAGTCCTAGAATGAAAGGCTGGATTCTTTGCAATGTGCAATGCACTCTGACTGTCACAAAACAAAGGAACTTTCTCTTGTTTATGGTCAATCTCCTTCAATAGCCTTTGAGTCCATATCGTCTCTTTGCAAGCTTGAGTAGCTGCCATATATTCTGCCTCCGTTGTAGATAAAGCTACAACTGTCTGCAGTTTTGAAACCCAGCTTACTGCTCCTCCTGCAAGTGTAAACACATAACTAGTAGTAGATTTTCTTTTATCCGGATCACCAGCATAATCTGAATCCACATAGCCCCTGAGTGTAAAATCTGATCCTCCATAACATAATGCAGCATCTGAGGTACCTTAATGTATCTAAGGATCCTCTTAACTGTACTACAATGCTCTCTTCCAGGATTCGCCATGTACCGACTGACTGCTCCCACTGCTTGCGCAATGTCTGGTCTTGTACAGATCATAGCGAACATTAAACTTCCCACCGCTGATGCATATGGTACTCGAGACATTTCAATCCTCTCTGCTTCACTGCTAGGACTCATCTCGGAGGATAACTTGAAGTTAACAGGAAGAGGGGTAGAAATTGGCTTACAATCTTGCATGTTGAAGCGTTGCATTATAGCAGTACAAATTCTTCTTCTTACTTCTGGATTTGGATCTACCATACTTGTGGCTCCCACTGGAGTCACGCTTCGTCGATCTTCCTCTCATCATCGGCAAAGCCTCTGGATGCTTCGAACTTGCCAACCTGTCTTCCTTGTTCTTGCGCCGACTTTCCTCTTCAAGCACCGCAGCTGCAACATTGTTGAAGACTAACACATCAGTAGTGATATTGTTGGTCAGCTTAATGATGAGTTGATCGTACGGATCCGGTAGACTTTGAAGTAGAAGCTCCGCACGTTCAACTTCCTCTATTTTATGCCCCAAAGAAGTGAGCTGGGAAAATAGAGTATTCAAAGTTTTGATATGGTCGGTCACCGATGAGGATTCCGACATCCGAAGAGTATAAAGCCTTCTTTTTAAGAAAATCTTGTTATGTAGTGACTTGGCCTCGTACAGATTTGTCAAAGTATCCCAAATATCTTTTGCATTTGTTATTTCAGCGATACTTGACAATACCCCATCTACTAGAGCAAGATGCAAATTGGCAATAACATTACCGTTCATCTCATTCCACTTTTCATCGTCCATGCCCTCCTTCGGCCTATCTCCAGTAGCCGCCAAGCAATGATCTTTTCGTAGAACTGCGTGCATCTTCTTTTTCCACAACATGAAATTGCTTCCGTTAAATTTTTCAATCTCGAACCGTGCCGCCATTTTGACAACAATAAAATTGCCTCAATAAAAAAAATATCTCAAAAACTTTTCTGATGTGGAAGATCAGTCAATGCTGCAACCACAGAGCATACTTAGAATTTTTAAGATTTTTACAACGATACTCTGATACCACTTGTTGGCCCCAGGTGCGGCAACATGGGATAGAAAATAGCGAAAATGAAGAATAAAATGGACACCAGAATTTACGTGGAAAACCTCTTGAATTAGGGTAAAAACCACGGGCAAGATGAAAAGATTCCACTATAATATTTTGTGACCTCTCTCTATCTTTCAAAGAGAACAACACTCTCAATATGAGAAAACTATCTCACAAATATTATAGAATACACACTCAAATGTAGAGATATGAGAGAACACTCTGAAATGGAATTAATGAAATGAAATCAGAAGAGCTATATTTATAGAGTTGAAGATATGCATTAAATGCATATTCACCAACCGCCATCTTCCCATCCGCCAACAACCAGCTGCCCTCATTAATGAGGACAGCTAGTCAACATAGCTCCTCCTTGAATAGGGTAAAACGCCGCAGCGGCCCGCTCCTCCGCAAACATGCCGTCGCTCCACCGACCCTCTGATGCCTGCGCCTTACAAAATAGCTCAAACTTCAACTTCAAGATAAAAAGCGTAACTATTAAAAAAAATACAAAAGAAAACAGAATCTTACCTTGGTGTTTAAGGAATACGGAGTGGCGCGGCCAGCGGAACGGTCAATGAAGCGTCTGGACGGTCCTGGCCCATACGAAAGTGCTCGGTTGTCGGAGTTTTGTTGATTTGATAATATATCATCCAAACTCTACTCCACATTCTACGTTTCCGAAAACAAATAGGGTTCTGCGAAGGTCGGAGGTTTCGAGGTTTCGGTTATAAATATTATTTAAAATTTAACCAACTTGCCACCAAGGTGTCGTGGTGTAGTTGGTTATCACGTCAGTCTAACACACTGAAGGTCTCCGGTTCGAGTCCGGGCGACGCCATGATTTCTGTTGCAGTTGTTTTTTAGGGTGTTTATATTATTTTTAATCTGTGCGAAAAACACGACATGTTTAGATATCGAAATGAAAATGTTGATTAGGTACTTGGATGTGAATGAACGTTCTTTCGTGATCATCAATGAATTATTCAAAGTAGTTGATCATGCAGGAAGAATCAAACTCCGGACGTCTTATATTGGGAAATATATGACAATCATGGTCAATAAATCACATGAGAGTTTGAGGCAAGAGGGCCTAGAATCGAGGAGCATAACTTGAATTTTAGAATGAATTACATATAAAAATTCAATTATTTTTTTTCGTATTCATCCCATATCCAAAACATAAATACATTGCACAAAAAGTGGAAATTGTATGATGAATTTGAAACATGTGGCCTAAGCTCTAGATGAATCCAGAAATTTTCAGGAGGGGATGATATGGAGAGAAGGGACTCCATGATATTCAAAAGTAAATTCCAATTAAAAAATATATTTTCGCTTGAAGGGGATGGTTACACACTCACATGGTCCACCCATGTCTACGATATCTCCTGGCCAGCGGTTTTGTTGCTTTACTGTCTTACGGAAATCTGTACAACGCCATCTACTTGAAGATAAACACGAGGCAGGCTATATGAATTGTATTGTAGCAATTAAAAACTAAAGTACAGATATTGAAAATCCATTAACAAATCCAATTAGTCTAAAATTCAAGAGTGAAAAAAGGTTTTCACAGACGCACAAGCAACCTATATAGTTTCTTGGGCATTTTCCAGGCCCACTACTTTCATGACACAACCCCCTTCATAGATAACTTCTTCAAAGTCAATCAAGGGGGGTAAAAATTTTAGAATCAATAATTTGGATTGAGATGTGCTAACCTCAAAGAAACCCTCCCTCAGACCATTTGGCCTCCGATTTTCCGTTATAACCCACTGTTTTCTTATCAGACGCACTTTGATAGAAACTATCGAATCCATCGTCCTTACCATCAGCCCATCCTGGCCAGCTGTCTCCATTCTGGGATTTTGTACCTTTTGACAGATCTTCCTTCTTGCTGTCTGTTGTTTCCCAATCATCCCAAGAAGAAGAGCCAACAGAGTTAAACTGTCCGTCAGAAGAGGATTTTGTTCCAGTACTAGAATTCCAACCTTTAGAATCTTGTCCAAACTCCTGATAATAGCCATTAGTCTGCCCTTCATTACGTTGCCAACCGTCATTTTTCAAGCCAGATCCTTCTTTAGTGTACTCCTCGACTTTCTGAGAAGCCAAAGCCATTACCCCTTTCATAAGCCCCCATGTCTTTTGTCCAATTTCTGATGTCTTTGCCGTTGCAACATTAACAGTTTCATTCACCTTCTGATCATATCCCCCCTCCTTTACCTGCAAAAGCGTGATTCATGGGCATTTTGTTTTTTCTAACGTGAATATTCAAGCTAGGCAAAAAGAGAAACTGAAGAACATCAATCTTTTTGTGCTACAGTACCCTTGACAGGGAGATTCTAATTACCAGAGTACATAACTCATCTGCTGCAGGATATTACATATAAAACTTAAACTTGGACTAATTCCTAAGCTTTTTAAGTCAACCATGCGTTCAGAGTTAATCCTTGGTCCATAAATAGAAATGCACTTTCTATGCAGAGATGTGTACCCCCCGCAACCCCATGCATTTCCTTTACTTCTTCAGTGGGACAAATTTTAATACAAGACCAAAATTGAAGGCGAAAATTTAAAAGAGTAAACGGTCAGGCTAGATCAGTATTTTCAAAACCGGACACCGGACATGACATAAAACCGGTGCCCTTACTGGTTACAGGTTCGATCGGTTCAACCGGTTAAACCACTGGTTCAACCGGTTAAACCACTGGTTCAACCGGTGTGATGTCAGCATGATGTAATATCTATATTTAATTTTTGTAAAATATTTATAACATGTATTTGCAAAAGTTTCAAACGTTCATAATAATAAAAGAAATATCATTGTAGTAATATAGCATGGAGACCAATATTTTACAAACTCTTTCAATAATTTCATCTATTTAAGTTTATAACTATTTTTTTGTAAATAAAAACTTTATATAAAAAAGAATTAATTACAAATACACTAATTAGTCATGTATACACCAAATCTGTATTATATTATTCAATAATGGGCTACTATATTATTACAAATACTTTAGTATTGATTATCAAAATTAAGAGATTTTTATTTTTTGATACGATATATTACTTTTTGCATTTATATATAAGACTGATACAAATATCAAAAACATATAATGGGTAAATGTTAAAACTCATAGTTTTATGGAGTTGATGCAATATAAAATTAAATCTAATATATATAAATAAACTACATGGAACCTCTAATCACGGTTGTAACATTTTATTTAGGTATTTAGGAAGGAATGATAAAACTTAAAAGGAATGATATCAAAATAAAAATTGGAAAACTAAAAAAAAAAGAGTTTCGAGCGGTTCAACCCGGTCGACCGGTTTTTGACCGATTCTCACCGATTCGCACCGGTTTTTTACACTGCCGGTTTTATTGGGTTAACCGGCCCGGACCAAGAACCAGTTGGGCTAGATGGTCCTTTCGAATTTCCCGCAACCTCAATCAAGGCATGTGCGTTATTAAATGCATCCATTACGACATCCATGAAATAATGTTGACAGTGTGTAGCAGAACTAGCAAATAGTCCAATATAACAATATTAAAACAGAACATAAAAGCCAATTACAACCGCGCGTGAATTCACGAACGGTTTCAATTCCAACCAAGCGCCAACTATTGCGCTATCCATTATATTTTTTTTTAATTTTGTTGTTATTAATTTCATTGGGGTTATTTAAAAAAATAACCCACATTAAAAAAACATTTAACAAAATAACCTAAAATATAAAAACCTTAATTTTTTGACCCAAAACGCCAACTGAGTTGGCGTGTCAACTGAGTTGGCGGGACCAACTTTGCTCTTATTTTTTTTTTTTATATAAAAGTTGGACACGCCAACTTGGTTGGCGTGTCCAACTTGTTTTTTTTTTATTTTTTTAAATATATAAAACATAATTTAAAATAAAAAATATATATAATAAAAATATGTCTCACCTTATCATTGTCCAGAAAATATATCAACTCAAATATAATTTGACAATTTTACACAAAACCAAAAATGTACATGATTTTGTAAGTTAATATAAATTGTTCCTTCAAAAAAATATTACCAAACATACTTTTATTCTTTAAAATCACTTCTCAAGTTGGCATGTCCATCTTAGTTTTTTTTTAATAAAAAAACAATTTATAATAAAAAATATAATAAAAATATGTCACATCTTATCAGGTAAATAGTAAAAACATCGTCTATATTTTTAAAATTTTATTTAAACAATTTTTTTTATTATCAAATTCTAAAAAAAATTGCGATATAGAATGGCCGTCGTCGAACATTATTAAATTTTTTAAATATAAAATTTATATAATTATCTCATCACCTTCCTCGTAACAATTGATGACGTGAAACATTGCACATGGTTTCACTTCAAACCAAAGAACGGATGCAGTATCATCGTAACGATGATTACTCTTAGGGATGTCAATGAGACGGGTCTAAACTCGTACTCGTATTAATAATGTTCCACGACAGCCATTCCGAGCCGCTCGCGAACTTTAATATTTTAGTAATATAAATATATATTAAATAAATACCCGAAATGTTCAAAATATATTTATTTAATATATATTTATATTAATAAAATATTAAAGTTTGCGAGCGGCTCGGAATGGCTGTCGCGGAACATTATTAATACGGGTACGAATTTAGACTCATCTCATTGACATCCCTAAGAGTAATCATCGTTACGATGATGTTGCATCTGTTCTTTGGTTTGAAGTGAAACCATGTGCAATGTTTCACGTCATCAATTGTTACAAGGAAGGTGATGGGATAATTATATAAATTTTATACCGCAATTTTTTTTAGAATTTGATAATAAAAAAAATTGTTTAAATAAAATTTTAAAAATATAGACGATGTTTTTACAATTTACCTGATAAGATGTGACATATTTTTATTATATTTATTATAAATTGTTTGTTTTTTTATTAAAAAAAACTAAGATGGACATGCCAACTTGAGAAGTGATTTTAAAGAATAAAAGTATGTTTGATAATATATTTTTGAAGGAACAATTTATATTAACTTACAAAATCATATACATTTTTGGTTTTGTGTAAAATTGTCAAATTATATTTGAGTTGATATATTTTCTGGACAATGATAAGGTGAGGCATATTTTAATTATATATATTTTTTATTTTAAATTATGTTTTATATATTTAAAAAAAAAAAAAACAAGTTGGACACGCCAACTTGGTTGGCGTGTCCAACTTTTATATAAAAAAAAAAAAAAAGAGCAAAGTTGGTCACGCCAACTCAGTTGGCATGACCAACTTTTCAAGTTGGTCCCGCCAACTCAGTTGGCGGGACCCCTGAACACGCCAACTGAGTTGGCGTTTTGGGTCAAAAAATTAAGGTTTTTATATTTTAGGTTATTTTGTTAAATGTTTTTTTAATGTGGGTTATTTTTTTAAATAGCCCAATTTCATTGTCTTAAAGTTGTTATTTTATTTATTTAAAATAAAATAACGGGCCGAACTTCTAAACAAACAGCCCGCCCACTTCCATAGAACAATATCGTGGCAACGTAGACCTAAGTGGTCATTTGGATCCTTGGGAATTAAAATAAACAGTAATAATAATAATAAAATTATTATTTAATAATAAATTAAAACAATTAATAATACAAATAAAGTAATTATTTAATATATTAATTATTGATTTATATAGTTAATATTTAGAGTAAATATATTTAAAAATAAATTTATTTGCTCAGAAATATAAACTTGTCAAAAATAAGAAATTTAACTTTGTTTCTAGTAATCATGATTAATATATAAATTATTAAATTTAAAAATGACGTGAGATTAATAAATATTAAAAACATTCATTCAACATGAAATAAAATACAATACATCTAAATAATTTTTTTAAACATAAATTTATTATACAAATATATTAATAAATTTGTAATAATAATTGTTTGAATAAAATAATTCTTGTAAATTAAATTTAAGGAATGGAGTAATGCGTGAAGTAGATGGGTTGAAATGGGTTGAAGATGAGCTATTATACAAATATATTAATAAATTTGTAATAATAATTGTTTGAATAAAATAATTCTTGTAATTAAATTTAAAGGAATGGTGTAAAAGCTTGAAGTAGATGGGTTGAAGATGAGCTTTGTGTTTGGTGCATAAATTACACTACGATAAAAAATCAAACACTCCAAAAGAAACAAAATACAAATAACATAATCAACATTTACATCACAGGTAAGAAAACACTACCTTTGAAGAGAGCTCTCTAGTCCCAGCTTGAACAACCGTTGCAGCCGACTGCGCGGCGGATGAAGCTACCATAGATAACCTGCCAAATCCCTGCATATACAACCCACCGAACATCAGGAAACACATCAACTAATAGGCACATGACACAAGAAAACACGCCCAAGAAAACGAACCTGAGTCACAGTCGAAAAAACATCCCCATCACCATGATTATTCTTAGGCGTCGGAGCAGGACTTGATCCGAATCCAACATACTTCCCACCTTGCGACGGAGAGATCCCCTCTGGCCTGGACTGGTTTTCCACCACCTTCCTCGTAAAAAAACTATCCTTATTTGTTGCAGACGCCTCCAACTGCGCCCGCGAATAAATATCCTGAGTGGATTTAGAACGGGAAGGCGCGCCACCTCCATTCCCGGAACTCCTAAAATCCCCCACAGTATTGTTTCTCCTAATACTATTGGGAGAATTATTCCCTTCATCATCAAACTTATCCCAGCTATCCCACCCTGAATTACTTCCAGAATTACCACCTCCACCCCCAGTAGCCCTCAGCGGAGGCTTACCACCGAAACTATTCCCAACTCTATCACTCGATTTCAAGCTTTCTTTCACGATCGGAGGATCGCGCCAAGGTTTTCCCTCGGCAAGCGCCTGGATGCGATCCCGATAAACAGCCGCCGCTTTGGTATTATACTTCGTGACGATATCGGTTTCTTTAGGGATTCCATACTGACAAACGAAATTATTGAATTTATCGTTGCCTCCAAGCTCCATTTTCTTGAGCTGGATCTCGGACCACGAATCCATGGTAACGGAACGGACGAAGGAGATGTGAACGCCGAGTCCGCGGTGTTTCCCCGAACACTCGAGGCACATGAAGACGCCGTAGGAAACGGATGCCCATTGAGGGTTCTTTTGGGAGCAATCGACGCAGATCTTGTTTCCAACTTGAGATTGGAGGTCCCGAAGCCTACGCGACGCAGCCATACGGTGTCGGATCGGTGGGATTTGGGATGGAGTGATTGGATCTGATGGAATCGAACAGGGGAAGAAGATTGAATCTTTAGATTGGGATAATTTTCATATCTTTTGGTTCAGTTTTTTGAGAAGAGAAAACGAGGAGATGGCCGACACCGCGAAAAATGTTAGATTTGTGAAGCTGACATGAAATGCATAAAATTAATACTGTAACTTTAAAATGTTATTAATTAAAATATATCTTAATTAATCAATAAATTAATAATTATTAACTTAAAATTTATTTTTTCGATTTAGTGAATTTATTATGAAGAAGACATTTACAACTTGTGTTGTAGTCAACGAAACTTCTGAATATAATGAGAAAAATTAGAGATGCAATACACCTATATTTAAATTTTGAGAGAAAAATAAACAAAAATATATTATATTTTATTAAATTATCTTAATTATGCTAATTTAGAAAATATTAATTTTATGATATTGAAGTGCCTATATATTTATGTCAATGTCTTCCTAAAAATTATTATATTATTAATTTATCAAAACTAATAATTTTTTAAACTTGCCAAAATTAGAATGAAAAAACATTATTTTAGAGAGGTTATTAATTTATCGATATTAATTTATGGATATTTTACTGTATATAAAAAACTATCGCTATGATGTTTCAACTTTCCTCTTTGTTCATGCTCTTAAGAACAGTGTCCTTAAAATATGTATACCACACATGATACATACAAAACATACATCAATTGCACCCAAGGACAGCGTTATAAAGGCGGCATCAAAAGAACCCAACTTTCCACTATTGGTCCGTAAATGTATGAGAACTTAGGAAATTAATTTTCCATACGCACGGGCGGAGGAAGGCATAGACAAGGGGGGATAAGTGCCCCATTCCTTTAAAAAAGATTTTTTTTTTTAAATTTTAAAAAAAATATGCAAATTTACTCTTAAATATTGTAGTTTGCCCCTTAAAAATTACATTTTGCCTGCCTTTAATTATATTTTGACCCCTAAATTTTTTTTTTGCCTAAATGTTTTTGCCCCTCTTTCCTAAAATTTTGTGTCCGACACTGCCTATTCGAAATAATACAAGGGACTTGAATAATTCGTCTCACGATTCAAATGGGGTTTTTTTAATCAAATATTTGATTTTTTAAAATGATTTAACAAGTTAACCGATTTTTTTTTATTATCAAACTAACCTAAGTCGTCATGTCAGATGGCGACTTTTATAAAAGAATATTTTTTTGGTGTCGCCATCTCAGCTGGCGACACCAATGTAATTTATAATCCTAGCCTTTTACACGCCCGCCACACTCGCAATCTCATTCTCATTTTCTTTCTTCCGTGAACAAGCTGCGAAAATCGTTCATCTCTTGTGAAATCGTTCATCTCTTGCGAAAATCAAGTCATTTCTTTCCAAAATATTTAAGTTAAGTTTTTTTATTTTTGTATTGTAGATAAATTATGATTTTGATATATTTAGTGGGAGTATATTATTTGTTGGTGTATATTTTGGTGATGTAAATGATTAAAATTCAAGTTGGCTCCGGAGGAAGGCTAGTGCATTGTGCGCCGCGGCGGCCGGTGGCGGCGTTGACCGAGGGTGGCCGGCGGCGGCGTGGGTTGGCGGCGGTGGGCGTCGGTCGGAGGGCGCGGTCGTAGACTGTCGGCGGGTAGTTTTTGTAATGTTGAGATTAATGTTGTTAATTTTTGTATTATATTTCAGGATGGATCAAATGAGATAACCAGACCCGGTTGACACACATCTTTTGTCGTTGCAGTCTTCACATCGATCTGAGGATGTATGGGGAGGTGATATCGTGTGAGAAACCCAGATAGCTATTTTTGGGATATGTGTCCATTAGATATACGTGTTGTTAATTTGTTGCACGTTATTGGATTTTATGGTATATATAGGTGTGGTAAGATTGAACTTGACATGCACCTGATCACGGCTTTAGTTGAGAGATGGCGCCGTGAAACACACACATGTCATCTTAGATCGGGAGAAGCGTCCATCACACTGCAAGACATTGCAGTAATATGGGCGTTGCCAGTAGATGGCTCGTAGTGTCTGGGGTAGATTATAATAGGACTCTACCCGAATGACAGAATATTGCCATACATATTTAGGATTCATACAGATATCAAAGATTTTAAAGGTGCGAGGTTGAGATTAGTTGTTTTGAAAAATCATTTGCTGCAAAATCCCTTGGGGGTACACAGTACGCCAGATGATGTTGCTAAGTTTACACGGGTTTGTGCGTTATTGATGTTAGGGGGAATTATGTGCCCTGATTCATCAGGCAATTTTGTTAGGTTATTGTATTTACAGAAGTTGGGGGTATCAACTCTGCATGTACATATAGTTGGGGCAGTGTTGTGTTGGCATACTTGTATCGTGAGTTCTGCACGTCATCAGAGAGAGGGAAAAAAGTTATAGGTGGTGCATTGCAACTCTTACAAGTAAATAATATGTTTGTTTGTTTTAAGAATTAAAATATGTTTCTGGTCAATCTAACTTGTATTATTGATGTCACTACAATAAATGAGATTTCGGCATGGTCACGAATCCCAAGTTTGACTCCGCAATTGGGTAGCCAAAGATCTGATATTGGGCCAACAATGGTCGGCCCAGACAATGTGTTACCTTCTGCTCCATATGGTGTAAGGTAATACGAATATGCATTGTTTTATAATTGATTTTATGTGTTAATGCATTTAATCATTTATTTGAAGTGGTCATGTCAGTTAAACTTTACAGAAACTGGGAGTCATTCCATACGCATCATAAGGGACATCCTCGATGAGCAGCCAGTAACTCAAGTAAACATGCTGTTAAATTTGTTTGTACAAAAATACACTATTTTGATAGTATGTAAAGCAATGTTGTTTTGCAGTTTAATTGGCAGTCGTACCATGATGAGTACACTAGAGGAATCACTGAGTTAGAGACATATAAGGGTCCGTTGATTTTCTTCGACATAGTTGAAATGCAACGGTCTGATAGAGTACTGCGACAATTTGGGATGCTACAAGATATCCCAGAAGATCCACAATCGGGGGATGAGGCATTGCATAATGTTGGTCGAAGGGGAAATGTCAACAAAAACTGGAGCACTAGGCATAGAGCATACATACTTTGCTGGGAGAGGGCAAATGATCTACGTGTAGACAGACCACGATTTACTGACGGTGGTTACTTCGTTGTTGGCGGATACAGTGAGTGGTATGAACAAGTCACACGTAGATATATTGGACGTCAAGAATATTTTGTACAGACAGGATATCAACATGGTGATGGCCCGGCATGGCAGCATGTGGTACGTTAATTACGTGAAATTTAATTTTTATAATTGTGTTTAGATGTATAAATTTATATGGACTTTTGGGGTTTTCAAATCATTTACACAATAAACATACAATCAATTACACGTTAAAAAATTTATTGATTTCGAGAAGTTAAAGCCATTTGTCGTCTTGCACGGGCTTCTGGCCAGTCCATCTCATTTTGAATGCGCGTTGTTCGATCTCGACCTACTCTTCTGCTTTTTCGTAGAGTGGAGTTGTGGTACAACTCAAAACATGGGGTGTCCCAATACTCCTCCTCCCACATTGGTTCGAATCGTCCTTGATATGTGCTCTAATATTCATTCATATTGTCATAGGGCTTCACAAAAGTTTTAGCGTTTAAGCCATACTTTCGACACACTTGGATCACATGCGAGCAAAGTATTCTGAACTCTTTCCATTTTCCACAAGAGCATTCCCCCGATTTTAAATACACAACATGCGTATTACCCCCACGTCATGGTTGTACTCTTGTGATAACAGAAGCGGTGAGACGTCTACGATCGAACATCTGGACATCATGTGGATGGAATGATAGTCAGCGCGACCATATCTTTCGAACACATAATCTGGCCATTCTTGATTATTTTGAATCATTCGCTCTGTCTTCTTAAGCCGTTCGAAAAAATATAGCACACAACGATCAAAAGTTAATTGCACAATGGCGGTGATTGGAAGTCGACGAGCACCTTTCATAACTCCATTTATGCATTCTAACATATTTGTGGTCATGATACCACAACGCTAGCCTCCGTCATGAGCAAGCGACCATTGACACTTATCAATACGACTCAAGTAATCAAAAGCGCTTGGTTCTATAAGTTTAATCTCTTCCATTATGCGATCAAATTTTCTGACCTGATTTTCTGATCCCGCTCTCCAACATAAGTCTTTCAAATTAACGGATTTGAAGCGACTATTAAAGTTTGAACAAACATGTCTCAAACAAAATCGATGTACTCCACGGGGTGATTTGAAGTCATGAATGCAATCGGCTGCAGCTATGAGGCCTGGATGACGGTCAGAAATCAAACATACACCACCCTCATATCTTCTCACAATATGCTTGCTAATCATCTTCAAAAACCATCTCCATGACACAAAGTTTTCTTCGTCAACAATTGCAAATGCCAAAGATAAGATTTGATTATTAGCGTCTATTGCCACGACAATCAACATCTTATGTTGATATTTCGTATACAGATGTGTTCTATCCACACTTATTACCCGGCGGCAATGTTGAAATCCTTGTACACATGGATGGAAGGCCCAGAACACGTAATTCAAAGTCTTTTCTCTTGGCCTGGCATTTTCAAGGTGAACCCACTCAACGACTGTGCCGGGATTCCATTTTTGCAAAGCTCCCATACAGTAAGGCAATTTCTTCACGGAGCTCTCCCATGTTCCGTACACATTCTCAACAGCACGTCGCAAACTAAACCATCCTTTTGCATAGGAGATCTCAAATCCATATTTATCTTTCACTGTTTGAATTACATACTTTATTTCGTAAGCTGGATCACGCCGAACAATTCTCACTAACAAGCTAGCAATCATGTTTTTGTCCAAATTCGCATGATCGACCGACAGCTCACTCAAAAGGCAAGTGTGAGAACCTCCATACTTGTTTATTTTGAATAATCCAACTTTTTCTTCAACGAGGTCCGCAGGTACC
This sequence comes from Haberlea rhodopensis, assembly GCA_907163345.1. Taxonomy (NCBI): domain Eukaryota; kingdom Viridiplantae; phylum Streptophyta; class Magnoliopsida; order Lamiales; family Gesneriaceae; genus Haberlea; species Haberlea rhodopensis. The sequence goes on along the minus strand of CAJQUN010000020.1, from coordinate 6,926,196 downwards.
ATCTACAAGGCATATCTTCTGTATTGTGTTTTGCACACCACTTTCCACAATGTTTTTGTACTCTTGACAACGCGGTACTCCCGTTTTGCAACACGTACAGAGTAATCATTTACAGCTGCCTGCAAATGAGCTTTATTTTTGAAGACCATATCTAGATGGATATCCCCTTTGGAGTAGTCGTAATAACTCCCACATCTACCTGTTGGAATGTCTAATTTGTCTCCAAATACTTCGGGATGTGTCATTGAGAAGAATGGAATTGTTGGATAAAGGACAGGAGTATTTGTCGTGGTTGTGTCTGGTACATTATCTGGCACTTCTTAAATATCAACCTCATCATCATCATACTCATCCTCAGATGGAATTTCCTCTGGTTCAGTCTGAATATCATCTCCAAAATCCACAAAACTGTCTGCTAGTGGCTCGGGAACAATATTGTCAGCAACTATATGAGCATCATCTTGAATCCTAGAGGTAGTTGGTCTTTCTGTATCTACTACAAATGGACCACTACCACTTGTTGGCATTTCTGTAATAAAATCAGAAGCTCTTCGTTCTGTTTGTATATACATATCCAAACAACTATAATTTTGTTCAGAATCCAATACACATGCTAAATTGTAATCACTGTCAACATGAAAAATTTTTTGTTTTATCCCAGAAAAATTACTAAATGTATATTTACAATATATTTTCAGAATGAACTGGTTACGGTCGATGGCAGTAATATCATATACGTCGCTCAATAACTGCAAATAATTAATAGTGCGAGATATTGTCATGCCTTTCGACGGACCACGATCATATCTAACAGATTCTGAATCTTGTAATATATCGCCTCCCCAATACAACAAAACTTTAATTAACATACCTTAAAAAATAAACACAAATTTTATAAATTAGTACATTATATATAATATTATTAAATTTGATTATTTGTATAACGACGTACCTGCAGAGAAAATATTCACGAATTCTGAAGAGAATTTGAATATTCACGAATTCTGAAGACAATTTGTTTACGAATGCCGAAGAGATTTTGCTTTACATTTTCGAAATGAGTAATAATTTGTTCGGTTTTGTAGACAAAGAAACTGATTGTTGTCGCCATCTAAAATGGCGACATTAAATAAAAAATATTTTTTTTTTCAGTTGTCGCCATCTCAGATGGCGACAACATTAAAAACAAAAGAAATTTATGTCATTATATACCGACACCGGTGAATTTTTTTTTTAATATGATGTCGCCATCATACATGGCGACATCAAAAAAAATATTTTTTTAAAGATGGCGACATCAGAAAATAATTTTTTTTTAAGAATTTTTATGAAAGTCGCCATGTCAGATGGCGATTTCACCTAAAATCGCCATCTGACATGGCGACATCAAAAAAATAATTTTGTTTTTAAATTTTTTTATGAAAGTCGCCATGTGAGATGGCGACTTCAAATGAAGTCGCCATCTGACATGGCACTTAGGTTAGTTTGATAATTTAAAAAAAATTTGTTAACTTGTTAAATTATTTTAAAAAATCGAATATTTTATTAAAAAACCCATTTGCCTATTAATTTAATAAAAGATCAAATTATTAATTTTAAATAAAAAACTAGTAATATTTGACATCTTAAAATGATCCAATTTTTTATTTATTTATAATAATCCACCTTTTTACCTATGACCTTCTCATTTGCCGGAAAAAACCATTGTCTCATACATAAAACTACTTTAAAAAAATGCTTAAACTTTGAATAAATCATATAAATACATGGCATTAAATATAAAACAATTTTAAAAAAATTAAGAAGATTATCAAAATTTTAATCAAAGCTAAATTCCCATTAGTTTGCCAGAGCTTAAGCTGTCCAAATGCTCCTTCCTACAACCATAACAAGCAATCACAAGGCATCAGCACATAGTGTTAAAGCGAGTAACAGTATCGAGGAGAATAAATTCAATAAAGGTTATTATTTTGTACTAACATTTGCCCCCAATAGTCCTTTCTAGCCGCATATGTGTACGTTTTGTTGGAACAAAATGACGTGTAAGCATCGAAGATCAAAAGAAACGAAACTGTACGTCAGAGTGTACTGAAAACAACCATTGATAATCGTATGTTGGCCCGATAGATAGCGACTTGATGAAAAACACATTTGGAAATTTCTGCATGGCGCGATCGTTCGCGCCATGCAGAATGTTGAAAAATAAAGGGCACGATAGATCGTGCCCTTTGGCCGATTGATCGCGCCCTGTGTGGGTTCAGTAGATTGGTACGTCTCCTCATGTTTCGATGCATTTTTTTATGATTTGGTGCATCCAAATGTTGTCATTTGGTGGCACATCTTGGTCTAGTATATATAAAACAACCCTTGGTTGGATTGAAATATATATATTTTTGTTATTAAGTGAGATTCAAGAGCAATAATCTGAAGCACTTGTTCATCTTCTTCTTTCCTAAAGTTGAGTGCTTTCAAACGTTTGTGGTTTGTGGATTTGTGATTTGGAGTGCTCCTATCACAAATCATAGTCATTGTATCTTGGGAAACAAATTATAAAATTTGAACTGTTAGCACCGTAGCAAGACAATATTGTCTTAAGGACGAAGATTCTAAATCTCGCCTCGTCATTCATACTACGAAGCCATTATTGTTTTTGTTTGCTACCTTCATAAGATACACACCCAAAAGTTTAGTACTAAAATCTTAAGACAATAAATACAACAAATGGCTTCTTCGAGTGCAACAACGATTCCCGTTCATCATGGTGAAATGTTTGAAAAGTTCAATAGGAACGACTTCAAGCGGTGGCAACAAAATATGCTATTTTACTTGAGCACACTGAGTTTTGCAAGGTTCTTAGCCGATGAGGCTCCTACGGTTGAAGAATGAGAGACCGACACTCAAAAGAGGGTGGCACTTGATGTATGGAATCAAACCGACTTCTTTTGCAAGAACTACATCCTAAACGGGTTAGACAATAAATTATATAATGTTTATTGTCTTGTAAAAACAGCAAAGAAACTTTGGGAATCCTTGGAAAAGAAGTACAAATCCGAGTATGCCGGCATGAAGAAATTCATAGTTGGATAATTCCTGGATTTCAAAATGGTTGACATCAAGCATGTGATGGTGCAAGTGCAAGATCTACAAGTGATTTTGCAGGGAATGAGTCTAAGTGATTCATCCAAGTTGCCACAATGACTGAAAAATTGCATCCTATGTGGAAGAACTTTAAGAACTATCTCAAACATAAACTAAAGGAGATGAGTCTTGAAGATCTTATGGTTCGACTACGAATCAAGGAGGGCAAAAAGTTTCCGAGAGGAATGAGGGTGGGTTTCAAATGGAACCATAGGCTAACCAAATTGAACAAACATCCGCATCGAAGCGAAAATTTGACGGTATGGCCTCCAACTATGTTGCACCGACACTCTAAAAAATACCTCATGCAGTGTCGGACACTCCGCGGACACGGACACAACAGGACACGGTGTCGGAAACACCACGTGGCGTGTCTGGATTTTTTTTGTTTAAAAAAATCAGACACGTTTCGGACACGGCAGGAGAGCATCGACACGCCGTACACACGTCAGACACGCGAAATTTTTTAATTATTTTTTTAAAAAAAAATTTTGAAAATTTTTTATAATTTTTTTTTTTACAAAAATGTTTAAAAAATTATAATTTTTTGTATTTTTAATTAGTGAATGAAGTGTCTACAACTTTATTTTCAATTTTATTATTCAAATATTTGATATAAAGTTTTTCTTGAATTTTAGTATATTAGAACATAATGGATATGTAGAATATATATAAAAAATAAAAAAATTATTGTCGTATCTTAGTCTTAGAAGTGTCGTGTCCTGTACTTTTTGAAAATCAGTGTCCCCATATCCGTGTCCGTACAATATAGGCCTCCAAAAAAGGCTAAGAAGTTCAAAGATAAATGCGTGGAAAACCCAATCACATGGCAAAAGATTATCGTAACAAAGACGTTCGTGGGAAAGCAAATGATCAAGTCAATGTGAGCGAATATGATAGGATCTCGGGTGACTTGAATGATCTAATGCTAATCACTGTGATATTTGAAGCAAACTTGGTGGACAATCATATGGAATGGTTCGTCGATTCTGGTGCTACCCGACATGTGCGTTCGGACAAAGCCATGTTCTCCACATGCACGCCAATAAGTGGTCGCCAACTCTACATGTGAAATTCAACAACATCTCCGATCGTTGGATTGATGAAGATGGTTCTAAAGATAACTTCGGGAAATGAATTGACTCTCATTGTCGTTCTACATGTTCCTGACATCCGAAAGACCTGATATCTGGATCGGCTCTAGTCAATGCGGGTTTTAGACTAGTTTTGAATATGGAAAAATTGTAATCTCTCAAAATAGAGTTTTTATAGGAAAAGACTATATGGAGAAAAGCTTTTTCAAAATGAATGTAATGACAGTTATCCGTAATAAAGTTAATGATTCCACTTATTTGATTGAGTCGTGTGATTTATGGCATGATCGTTTGGGTCATGTATATTATATTTCACTTAAAAAATTAGTAAAGTTGAACTTATTACCTTACATGGATGTTAACTTAAAACATAAGTGTGAGACTTGTGTGGATGCTAAGTTAACGAAATCGCTATTTCATTCAATCGAAAGAACAACAACTCCTCTTGAATAATTCATACAGATCTATGTGATCTAAAGTTTATGCAAACTAGAGGTGGGAAAACATATGACATTACTTTAGATGATTGTACAAGATATTGTTATGTCTATTTGCTATGTAGCAAAGATGAGACATTGGAGTGTTTAAACACTACAAGAATGAAGTTGAAAATCAACTAAGCAAAAATATAAAGAATGTCCGAAGAGATAGTGGTGGAAGATATGGAGCACCGTTTGACGAATTTGGCTCTGAATATGACATAATTCACCAAACCACAGCCACATATTCACCACAGTCAAAATGGTATCGCCTTACTTAAAAATCGTATTCTGAAAGAGATGATGAATGCTATGTTGATACGTTCTGGATTACCCCAAAACTTGTGGGGGGAAGCAATCATGTCAGCCAACTACATTTTAAACAAAATACCACACAAGAATAATGGTGAAAACCCTTATGAGTAATGTCACAAATCTTCTTACAAATACTTAAAAGTGTGGGGTACTTGGCTAAGGTAGAAGTACCAAAGCCAAAGCAAGTAAAGATTGTGCCTAAAACAATAGATTGTATATTTATTGGTTATGCTAACAATAGTAGTGCTTATCGATTTTTGGTACATAAATCTGAAATAAGTGATATGTATGAAGGTACAATCATGGAATCAAGAAATGTGGTATTTTTTGAAGAATTCTTTAAAAATCAAACAATGAAATAGGTCCTATGAAAAGGACGTATGAAGTAGTTAACGATGACTCAAATGAAACTGAAGAGCCATAGTGTATCAAAAGGACCAAAGTGACAAAGACTTATGGTCCTGACTTCATATCTTATGTGTTAGAAAATTAACCAAGATCGGTTAGTTACACATTATCTAGCACCGATGATCCTATGCTGAAATATGCTATTAATGGCGAGATTGAATCCATAATGCAAAATCATACGTGATAGTTGGTTGATCTTCCAAATAAAAGTAAACCATTAGAATGCAAATGGATTCTGAAAGGAAATATAAAACCAATGGTTCAATTGATAAGTACAAGGCACGACTTGTGGCGAAAGGATTAAGACAAAAGAAGGCCTTGATTACTTTGACAAATATTCGACAGTCACTAGAATAACATCCATAAGAGTGATAATAGCTATCGCTGCTCCAAAAAATTTAGAGATACATCAAATGGATGTTAAGACGACATTCCTCAATGGGAAACTTGATGAAGAAATATATATGAAACAAACTGAAGGGTTTGTGATTCTCGGACAAGAAAAAAAGGTGTGTAGACTCGTTAAGTTATTGTATATGCTTAAGCAAGCACAAAACAATGGTATGAAAAATTTAAAAAACTATGTTGTCAAATGGTTTCAAAATTAACGAGTTTAATAAATGTGTATATATGAAAAACACACCCAAAGCATATGTGATAGTATGCTTGTATGTTGATGATATGCTCATAGTGAGAAGCAGTTTAGAAATCATCAATATAACAAAGAAAATGTTGACAAAATATTTTGAAATGAAGGACATGGGTGAAGTAAGTGTAATGCTTGGAATTAGAATTTTCAAGATATCTGAAGGACGAGTGTTGACGCAATCTCATTATGTTGAGAAAATGTTAGAGAAATTTCTCGCAAATGACACATCACCAGTGAAAACACCATATGATCCAAATATACACTTAGTTAAAAATAATGATGACCCTGTCATGAAATTGGAATACACAAGGATAATTGGCAGTTTAATGTATCTCATGAACTGCACACGTCCTGACATTGCATATGCGGTTGGTAAACTAAGTAGGTTCACTAGCAATCCAAGTAATGACCATTGGAAGGCATTAACAAGGGTACTTAAATATTTAAGGTACACCTTAAGTTATGTATTGCATTATACAAGATATCATGTTGTGTTAGAATGATACATTGATGCTAATTGGAAACCGATACAAAAGATTCTAAGTCCACAAGTGGTTATGTGTTCACCATTGGAAGGGGTGATGTGTCATGGAAATCTTCCAAACAACCTTGTATTGTTAGATCCACTTTTATCATAAATCTGTACACGAGACTTGTTGATTTTGAATTAATTTTTGGAATCAAAGCCGGTGTCACGAGCTCCGGTCTCAGGCGTGAAAGTCCAACTGGAGATAAGAGTCATGTATCTACACGAGTAATGGGAACTTACGGATATGCTGCTCCAGAGTATCTTTCCACTGGTATAGAGCATTCTGACTCGAGGCTCCTCGTTTTATTAATCAAGAAACATTTTTTCTTTACCGAAATAACCAATTTCCTTGTTATTAAGGTCATTTGACTGCGAAGAGCGATGCATACAGCTTTGGTGTGGTACTTCCAGAAATTTTATCCGGTGAGAAAGCCATAGACAAGAATCGTCCATCAGGGGAACACAATTTAGTTGAGTGGGCGAAACCTTACCTCACCAACAAATGTAGGATATTTCATGTTATCGACACCCGTCTTGAAGGGCAGTACTCTTTGGGACGAGCCATGAAGGCAGCTAATCTTGCACACCAATGCCTAAGCATATCCGCAAGGTCGAGGCCACATATGGACAATGTGGTATCCATGTTAGAGAAACTCCAGGACTCGAAGGACACTCGAGCAAAGGGATAACCGGAGTAATAAGCCAAGCCAACCGAAGGGGGAACCTAAGTCTGAGAGGGGCAACGCTGAAAAAAAACATTCACCAGTGGCATATCCAAGGCCATCCCTTGACACGTAAAGCTTCTTCAGCTTAAAGGTGATTTTAGCAAGAACTTGTTCTTGATATGTGTATCTATATTTGTGAAGCTTTGTATAGCTTTTCATGGTAATGCTTGTTTTTGTACCTTATAAGACCTGTGAGAACATGGCTTTTCCTGTCTGAGGATTTTGATGCAGAGTAGGAAATGTTCTACGATCATTGAACTTCGTTTTGGCGGTGGGAATCTTGAATTTTTTTCATTATGAATTCAAGGATTAGATGTTTGCTGTTGTCTATCCATCTCTGTCACTCGGAGCTAAAATGTCTCTCTCTTGTACCATAAAATCTCAACAAATTAATAATGATGGGATTATGAAATTATATTAATTTAAAATATATTAATTAATCAATAAAGCAATAAATTAGCAATTTAAAGATTGAATTAACCTCAAGAAACCTAAATGAACAAACTTGTGAGACATTCATGGGCTTGAGAATATGATTTACAGTCCGGTTGCCACAATAAAATAGATGTCAATCACCTATTGGATTATTTGGGTGAAAATAATAACAGTCCAGAGATCCAAAAGTTTAAAAGAAATTGTGGTCAATGTCATTGAACATTCTGTTGAAGATGAAGCTGATGATAATTCGGTACATTTGGTACCAATCACGCGAAAAGAAGCACTCATTGGAACAAAAAATCTTCATAATTTTGTTACAGTTCAATAACACGACACTAGAGCTTTTGAATGCAATGAGAAAAGTTGGAGATTTAAATTTCGAGAAAAAAAACAAACAATAATGAACTCTTATTTTACTAAATTGTCATAGTTATATTTGTAATTTTAGAAAATTATTAATTTATAATATTAACGGACTATATATTTATATAATGGTATTCTTACAAATTATTATCTTATATTAATTTGTCAAAATTATTAATTTTTTAAACTGACCCAAGTTGGGACCAAGAAAAAAACTATTATTTTACATAGCTTATTAATTTATCGAATATTAATTTATGGAGACATTACTGTACGTCTTCTTTAGTTGGTTCCCTGAATAAAAAAGTTACAATTTTTATCTATTTTTTTCACAAATATTCTATCCGACCCTATATAACGTTACATTTGTTATAGTGACCTTGCAATAAAAGTAAGATGGGGAATGCCTAACTCTTACGATGAAAAGGGTCATTTATAATAAATGCCACCAAATGAAAAGGGGCAATCAATAATAAATGCCACAAAACCTAGTGCATAGTCACTTTTACATGCGGTTTGTAAATGATTCTCAAAAATACTTATTTGCTTTTGAGACATAAAGATCAGATGTTTCGGTGTTTGATTTCCTTCTGTCTGCAATTATTTCTATAAATAAAGCAGGTAAAAGCAGAAATAGGGTAACAAAACATGTTTTTGACTGTATTAACTTATGTGATAACAATTTTGTAATTACAGTAAAACCTCTATAAATTAATATTGTTGGGACCATGACATTTTATTAATTTAGAGATATATTAATTAATCGATAAATTCATAGTCAAGTGCAACGAACTTAAATGAATCAACTTCTTTTCATGAACTTGAGACTATGATTAATGATCTTGGTTACCCTAGATGTCAATCATCTATTGGATTATCCGGATGAAAATGATTAATGTTCAGAGATCCAAATGCTTAGGAGAAATTGTGGGTAGTGTCATTGAAAATCTTATTACGATTTAAACTGGGGATAATTCATTACTTTTGGTACAACTACCAATCACGCTAAATGAAGCATTCATAGTGGCAATAACTCTTCACAATTTTTCTCGTGGTCGAGAATACTATACCAGAGCTCTTGAATGTAATAAGAAAAGTCGGAGATTAAATCAAACGATTTAAATTTTGAGAAGAAAAAACAATAATAGATTCTTATTTTACTAAATTGTCATCTTATGTTTGTAATTTTAAGAAATTTTTAATTTATGATATTAATGGGGCTATATATTTATATAACGGACTTCCTAAAAATTATTATCTTATTAATTAATCAAAATACTAATTTTTTACCCTGGCCCAAGTTGGGACCGAGAAAAAATATTATTTTATAGATGTTATTAATTTATCGAGTATTAATTTATGAAGTTTTTACTGTAATTGCTGTTTATTAAGCTATTTTTTTTAAAATAGCAAATACTCGATGCTTTTGGTTAAAACAACATTTTTCAACTATAATAAAAAAACAGCATAGAAGTGCTTTAAATAAACAATTGTAAACACACATTTACAAGTTTTTTGGTACCAAACAAATGTTTGTGGGAGTAGGATGGATATAAAGTTGTTTATTGGGGGTGATTTGTTACTATCTTTAATTTGACTTTGGTGAATTCAAAAGAGTAGGAAAATATTATTGAAATCAAGAAAATTAATGGTACCCCATGATAAATCTTAAAGTGGGCTATGAATTGATAAATCTTCCACTAATTTCAATCATGCTGCTGAATCTATAACCAAATAGTTACAAAAAGTTTGAATTATAAACCACAAAAGAAAAAGTGATAAAAGGAAAAAAGTGACAAAAAGGATGCTCACATTTTTCTTGGACATTTGACAACGTGCTTGTTTGGTGGTTTAATATTTATGAAGTTATGTCTAACGGGTTGACAATAAGCCGTCTTAGCTCAGCTGGTAGAGCGCGTGGCTTTTAACCACGTGGTCGTGGGTTCGATTCCCACAGACGGCGGCGTTTTCATGTTTTCATACAATGATAATTTCTATTTTGATGAGCCGCTGAACTCAAATTTAGTTAATCATCTACCACACTAAAGTTTAGGGTGTGTTTGTAATTGCTTATTCAAAACACTTTTATATTTTTTTTCTTTAAAGTTGAAAAAATTTACTTTTTAAGTAAATGCATTAAGTGTTTGCTATTAAAATAAAAAAAAAACAGCTTTAAAACATGCTTCTCAGCTTCTTCTTTTTCTGCTTATTTTTAGAGAAGCAATAGCAGAAGCAAGAAAATAAAACACTCAAAATCTATTTTTTTGTCTGAAAAGCTGATAAACAATTTGCAAAAGCATTTGCAAACACCCACTAAGCAGAGACAGAGGGATTGTTTTGGGATTGTCAAATTGCTTTTTATCTTAAGCGTTTTTTTTTTTAATAAATCTAGCAGACGCCACAAACATGTTATGTTTGTAACATAATACATAAAATAGATAATACATGGGTTAATTTAAAGCTACAAATTCAATGTAGTATCAAGCAATTACCGAATAAATAAAAAAAAGAACCGATCAAAAAATACAACAAAACAACTAAAGAAAACAAAGTGACTATTTACCCATTCTTTTTAAATTTCAAATAAAAATCGATCAACTTGTCCACCGATAGTTACTGATAATAATTAATGAGCTTTTAAATGTTATATTTTATATATATATATTTAAATTGCTTATATATAAGAGATTGAGATTGCTTGGAAGCTATGTTGCACAGATACGAATATGTGAATATGTGGATACGTAGATACGGGTACGACTGCACGGGATTTTCGAAATTTGTAGGATACGATATGTCCGGATACGGCAAATTTTATTAATTAATTTATATATATATATATGTATATATATTTATATATATATATATATATAAATATATATAATTAATAATATTTGTAAGAAATCAAGTTTCAAGCATATAATCAATATTAAACACAATGAAAATCAGAATAAAGTTGCAAACTCACCAACTTCACGACAAATGGTAAAATATTAATCCAGGACATCTAAAAATTTCAAGCATATAATCAACATAAACACATTAAAGTGGTTAGGAAATAGGGATTAAGTTAAATAATCTAATTTTAGCCTATTTTTAAAAAAATTCCGAAATTTTCAGTATCTAAGCCGAGCCGGATAACGATCAGCGGCGTATCTTGACCGTATCCGAAATAAAAACTTATTTTTTGTTCCCAGATACGCCACGTGGCGTATCAGATACGTATTGGTGCCATATCCCAGAAGTATCCGATACTTGACCGTGAAATTTTTTGGAGTATGGGTGCAACATAGCTTGGAAGAAATACATTAACTCAAGTGGTAAGCGTCTCACGCCTATAAAAAAGAGAACTATTTTCAATTGTATTTCAGACAAAGACATTGTTCCTTTTATAAAATGAAATAAAATATAAAACATTACTTATGTAAAAACATAAATAATTATATTTATATTTCATACTGATTAAATTGGAAGCATTTGATGGGAATGAGTAACTTAAACTAACTTAAACTAAATATCAAAATCCAATTTATCAGATTAAATGTTTTGGGGAAGAAACCTATCGATAATGTTATAATAGCATAAAAGAATCACATAAATTAGTGCCTTACGGTACTGTTTGAAGTGAAAGATATAGATAAATAATATAATGATTAAAATTATGAGATGATGATAGATAATATGATGTGATAAGTTACATTATTTTTTATATGCTTTTAAATGGATGGATTAATTTATTGTTTGGTATAATTATTAAAATACACTCAAAATTTGAATGTCAAATTTTGGCGAAAATTTCAAATTTTGGAGGAAATTTCAAAATTTTGGGATATGTTATATGAAATAAGTTGAAATTTTTATTGGGAATTTGATATTTTAAATAGTAAAAAAATGTGGGAAATGATACATATGTAATTTTGTTACAAAGTATGATTAAAATATGGTAAATATGACGGGATAAAGTTTTTTTTTTTTAAGAAACAAACCAAACATGAGACAAAAAATTAATCATAAGATAAATAAACACTATCACACAAACCAAACACACCCTTAAGGTGAGTATCACGTGATGATACCATGACATTATTGGTGTTAATTTTACTCTTAATTATTATAATATAGTAAAAAAATACATAGCAAGCAAGGGCGGAGGTACAACTAGACTTGGCCTCCTTCAAAAAAAAAAAATTTCTTACCCTTTAAATTGTATACCCCCACACCTAAAATTGTATCCGTCCAAAATTATATATTACCTCTTAAAATTGTATTTGCCCCTCCTAAAATAATTGTCCCCCAAATTTTCATATTATCATTTTTTTGCCCCCTCATCTTGCGTTCTAATTCCATCCATAATAACAAATGACATGACATGCTACACATATATTAAATATCCATCCTAATAATATTTTATGAGTATTACTTACATTATTTCAAATTAAACCTAAACATGAATTATATACCTCGAAAGATAAATTCACAGGTATTTATAAGTATTTATGTGTGTTGGTGCATGGATCGTGACACACACTCAATCCATGCAAGAATTTCCCTTCTTTCATGTCAAAGTCTAAATATTGTTCATTTGAAAATTGCTTTTTTCATCCTCTAAACGCATAGTTCTCTCACAAGTTCGTATCACAATGTTTTATTTTTTAAAAAAAAATTTGTAAAAATAAAAAATTAAATAAAAATTGCGTAACTTTGTGGAAATGTTTTTTTGTGAAAGAAATATATATTCTACACTTTGATTTATTGATCTGATCATCGTTCTTGAATTGAAGATATGCCTAATATCTAAAAAAGCTTTTGAACCAACATTATCAGTCGTCATTGTTAATTAATGAAAGTGTGAACTTGGAAACTGAAGTCCAGCATAAAGTAATAAAATAGTTTTCAAAAAAGTAGTTTGCAAAATATTAATTGGCATTATAAATAGAGGGAAATGAGACGATCTCATGCTAGACAACTATAAATATATTAGTCATTCTCTAGGTTTGATGATTGATTTCATTCATTTTTATAGAAACGCTAACATCAAATTAGCATTGGTGCTGAGCTTATAGATCTGGTCGGGTTGGTTGGACTCGAGGGTCACTGCTGTCAGAATTACGTAGGTGAACGTTAATATCTTTTCGTGCATTTATATTCGATTTATGTATGTTAATATATGAATCAGGCGCGCTCGATCCATCCCCGGGTCAGATCTGTTTATGTTTATTTTTCGTTGTGTTTGGATCTGACGCCGGGGTACGAAAATCCAACATATGCTTATGGTGGATTCGATCACACTTGCTTATGAAAAATGAGCTATTTTCAATTTTTGGCATCACTTTTACAATTACATTTTGCAAAATAGTTTTCAAAAAAGTAGTTTGCAAAATATTAATTGGCATTATAAACAGAGGGAAATGAGACGATCTCATGCTAGACAATTATAAATATATTAGTCATTCTCTAGGTTTGATGATTGATTTCATTCATTCTCATAGAAACGCTAACATCAAATTAGCACTGGTGCTGAGCTTATAGATCTGGTCGGGTTGGTTGGACTCGAGGGTCACTGCTGTCAGAATTACGTAGGTGAACGTTAATATCTTTTCGTGCATTTATATTCGATTTATGTATGTTAATATATGAATCAGGCGCGCTCGATCCATCCCCGGGTCAGATCTGTTTATGTTTATTTTCCGTTGTGTTTGGATCTGACGCCGGGGTACGAAAATCCAACATATGCTTATGGTGGATTCGATCACACTTGCTTATGAAAAATGAGCTATTTTCAATTTTTGGCATCACTTTTACAATTACATTTTGCAAAATAGTTTTCAAAAAAGTAGTTTGCAAAATATTAATTGGCATTATAAACAGAGGGAAATGAGACGATCTCATGCTAGACAATTATAAATATATTAGTCATTCTCTAGGTTTGATGATTGATTTCATTCATTCTCATAGAAACGCTAACATCAAATTAGCACTGGTGCTGAGCTTATAGATCTGGTCGGGTTGGTTGGACTCGAGGGTCACTGCTGTCAGAATTACGTAGGTAAACGTTAATCTCTTTTCGTGCATTTATATTCGATTTATGTATGTAATATATGAATCAGGCGCGCTCGATCCATCCCCGGGTCAGATCTGTTTATGTTTATTTTCCGTTGTGTTTGGATCTGACGCCGGGGTACGAAAATCCAACATATGCTTATGGTGGATTCGATCACACTTGCTTATGAAAAATGAGCTATTTTCAATTTTTGGCATCACTTTTCAATTACATTTTGCAAAATAGTTTTCAAAAAAGTAGTTTGCAAAATATTAATTGGCATTATAAACAGAGGGAAATGAGACGATCGCATGCTAGACAACTATAAATATATTAGTCATTCTCTAGGTTTGATGATTGATTTCATTCATTCTCATAGAAATGCTAACATCAAATTAGCACTGGTGCTGAGCTTATAGATCTGGTCGGGTTGGTTGGACTCGAGGGTCACTGCTGTCAGAATTACGTAGGTGAACGGTAATCTCTTTTCGCGCATTTATATTCGATTTATGTATGTTAACATATGAATCAGCGCGCTCGATCCATCCTCGGGTTAGATCTGTTTATGTTTATTTTCCGGTGTGTTTGGATCTGACGCCGGGGTACGAAAATCCAACATATGCTTATGGTGGATTCGATCACACTTGCTTATGAAAAATGTGCTATTTTAAAATTTTTGGCATCACTTTTACAATTACATTTTGCAAAATAGTTTTCAAAAAAGTAGTTTGCAAAATATTAATTGGCATTATAAATAGAGGGGAATGAGACGATCTCATGCTACATCAAATGGTCCAACTTTGATTTGGTATCTGAGATCCACTTTTTTCTATCTTACGCTAGGTTAAACTCATCTCGATAAAGGTTAAAAACCCAGCTTCGGTACAAAAGGCTACAATATCTAATACAACTCCTCATAATTTGATAATCAATCAAAAGCATAATCATACATTGTTTAGAAAATCTTTGGAACTTACAAGGTCACAATTTACAACTTCTTCCTTGCCTCTACCGTTGTGACCCAATGAGGGTCCCTATCTCTTTTTTTGTACACCATGCATGTTAGTAAATCTCTACATACAACTTGTTTGACCGAGGAACTTTTCTATTTCGGAAAGCTAGGTAGCTGTGACTCCCTGTTAGCCGTGTCTATGGTTTCAGGCGAGTAAAACACGTTTACGGTGACTTTGATGTCCCGATGAGATTATCATACCTTGTTGGAAAGCGAAGGCCCGAACCAGGATGTCCCGACATGGGGCAAAACCAGCAAAGAATGTTCTGACCAAGAATCTGTATCGAATGAACGGACCAAGTAAAATGTGTCGACCAATTATATGAGAATTTCAAGATAAATTCATTAATGGCAAGAGAAGAAATGAAGTGATGTTCTACTGACCGTTGTCAAATTCTCATATACACCGATATCATAAGGATGTAAATAGATTTCGCCTCCTTTTTCTGCGAGCCACGTGGCTCTCACACCTTCATGGTACTGTTTGAAGGAAATTGGAACAATTCAGCGTAGCATGATTTTATTTTCCAAAAATAAAACCATGATAAGTGTTCAAGCCACAAACCTCAATTGTAGTTTTGTTGTGTATAATCAGGTATATATGCCAGCCTAGAAAAAACCCCATAGCCAAACTTAAAGGAACTAACAATAACCCTGAAATCACCTGAACTTTAAATCATATATGGTGAGCTAAACAACCGAAGACCATAGAATCTAAGAAGATTAAGAAAGAATGAGAAGAAATTACATATAAGATTCTGAGAGAATCTTCAGAAGCTTTACGAGAATCAGCTGTGAGGCTGCCAATGAGAAGTACCTGAGGCAACAATGAGCAGAGAAGCATGAAAAGAATAACCAAGTGTTGCATTACGGTATAGTATTTAATGACAAATACATGGGAGAGGGAGGAGAATACAATTTACATACCAGGGAGTATACGCATGCGATAACAGCATAAGAAACGAAGACAAAGAAGATCTTATAGTTTGCATGGCCCACACAGTTATTGATCCAAATGCAATGATGATCCTTACATAAAGAGGAAGCAATTTTTAACAAATTATTCAAGATATTGCATAACAATGGTGTCGCCTATGCATACCATTCGTAAAACACATCGATTACATATACGGCAATGGTGGGCACGGGGTGGTTTGTAGTGGGAACACTTTTGGCAGTACCTTAAGTCACCACCCTGCAAAAACCGTGAGGCTCAATATGCAGCTTGCAGCAAATAACATCCATATTCAAACTTCTCTTTCCACACCCCTCACCCAAACACAAAACGTGAAAACATGGTAAAAAGTAAACGCAAATTGTCCAGGAGCCACTTATGCTTTGCTCGGCTTTGTTTTGGGAATTCTATATGTTAGGTAATGTTTTGAGAGAAAGTCTTCACTGGACTCATCAAATTGCATAAATGCTATCTGGTAGTGATACTATATCATGATATAAAATTATTAAAATTTTACAAATGGTGCCATAATGTATAGTTTACTAAATGATATTTTTGGGAATGCAAAAAAATTCAATTAGCAGTAAAAATTATGCTAGGAGATACGAAAAGGAGAGTATATTTTGGGCAAACAGAGTGAAAATGAATGTTACTGATTCGTTTTATTCTTGTTACGGGGAAACGAAACCAAACAGCCCAACTATTTCTTGTTTAGTGGTATTTAAGAGAAAGAGTACTCATATAATGAGACTATAGTAAATAGGCAATGCCATAGCACATAATAAAGAGACCTAAACCATGTAATGTTAGTAAGATTCCGAAAGACAAATTCAATGATAATTGTTTGCTATTGATATCAAAGGAGTGATTCGATAGTTATGATAAGCATGAGGTTTGGCAAGGTTCTAGGCATTGAAGAGCCTAGGCATTTTATAGAAATGAGCACCCTAACACATGATATGCTAGATTCTAAGGGTGTGTTTTGTTGACATAACTGGATGACAATGTGACATACTATTTGAATGATAAAAAGTGTGATATGAGGGGATATTTCGGGATATGTTGAAATAGAAGATAATTATTCGACTAATTGGTTGAGCAGAATATTTGAGGGATAATATAAAAATTATCGTAAATTAACAATTTCACCCTCATAATATATTATTTTCAAAACAATCCCCTTACCCATCATTCTCTTTCATCTTCCCTAATTTCCGCCCACTTTCATTTTTTTCAAACCAACGCAAAACTCCATATCTTCTTTCTCCAAGTTGCACATAATTTTTAAACTCCATGACTAAGCTTAATGCTTTGAACCATTCTCTATCCTTTTCATTTCGTGGCGTTTCCCATCGCATTCTCCCTCGTCCTTCAAATAATTCATCTGAATCTCCAACCCAATCAATCACAGCTTTATTAGATTTTTTTTCTTTCTAATTTTATATCTCAGAGTAAAAGTTGTTATCTCCATAAAACCTTCAAATCAGGTGGCCACTCTGATGTTTTCTCAAATCCGCTCTGCTGATGCTATTGTGGGGTAATTTTGGGCAAAACAAGAACCCTTGGACCCCCTTACTTAATCTTTTATCGTCAATAGATGTAAAATTAGGTATTTTGGGATAATTATGAATTATGATGAGAGATAATGAGGGAAATCTTGCCTTCAACTAATAAATATCACATCCTCAAGCTGGGATAACTTATAGTGAAAACAGTGATAGTCAGACCTAGCCATAAGATCAGACCCAAAAAATCTAACCAAATATGTGATTATGATAAATTGTTTAATCTGTCCTTCCTAATTACCCACACCAACTCACCCTAAATATAGGTAGAAAATTTCATCACATACAATCCAATATTTAATATTTTACAACCTATTCAACGGCGACAAGAAAAATTATTATTAGTCCATAAGCGAAAATGAATGACTTCTGTCTTGCATCTCATCTTATATTTACTATCCTAAAATGAATTACTTTTATCAAGCTTAAAAGGCGGTTTGAGCTTAAAGCGCTTCAAAGTTGGGGCTTTATGGCTAAGGCGTGCTTCAAAAATGAATGCGCTTAAGCTTTTGTCAAGATGTAAGAGCTGTAGATAGCTGATCCTTGAGCCTAGTCCGACACCTTGTGGACAATGAATAACAAGAATTTTGCACAGCTGAGCCTTGATCCGATCTTTTCAGATCAAGCTGAGTAAAAAAATTCACAAAGATATTTGGTGCAGGACCACAAACTCAATCCATCTACTGCATGGATTTTTCTAACATGTTCAAGGAATGAACATCAACCTCACACACGATACACATAGATCAGAGCAGTAGAAAGGTAAATTCTTGAAACGGAAGTAAAATTCTATACCCCATATTGATATATTAACAATAACATCAACTTCTCAAAACATAGAAAGTTAATCAAAAAATGCATTTAATTACTTGTTTGGAATTCAAAGCAAAGTATGAAATTGAAAGGAAACCCAATATTAGAATCACAAGAATCAACTGGCACTAAATCATTCAACTTTCACAAAGTGTTATCAAGAATGGTAAGCAACAGATTCAAGAATTTCTTCATAAATTTCAAGAAATTAAAAGAACAATGAAACAGAGACTAGGGACAAAACCTTGCGCTTGATCTCGTGGACCGGGCTATCGGATTCCTCAACATCCGGCACGAATGTTCCGGGTACCCGGCCCGGATCAGTACAAATGGCCCGGCGATAACAGAAGATGCACGTGACAGCCAATAATGTGTAAACAGCGGCGTTTAGCATCCCCGGCGAAGACCATAGCCCGAACCACTCGTCAACGTAGACGAACACCGTCGATAAATAGATGTAAGCTATGGCTGCTGTCACGCCGGTGACGTGGAATGAAAATTTAGAGCGGCTAACCATTTTTATTTGTAATAGAATATTTAATAAATCTTGTGTAGGGAGTGAACGACAGGGCAGAGCAGCGGCGTAATTGCAGATTACGACGGCGTCTCCGCCGGCGGCGTTGTCGTGATTTTTTTAATTTTAGCAGAGTTGATGCGGGCCGGTGGCAAAGGGGAGTGGGTTTATGGGTGTGTAAACTGTAAATTATTATAACATGACGTCTAAGTTCTAACTTATTTCAACCTTTCCTTTAATAAATTATTGGATAAAAAAATTCCTTTAAAATTAATTATTAAAATATATAATATAATAAAAAAATATAAATACTTATGTAAATAATGTGTTAAAAAATATATTATCGAATACCTATATGTTATGATCTACTTTCTTCTTTCATCTCGCTGTCTCGCTTTGGCTTGAAAACGACGCTCTTTGTTGTTGGTTTGCTATTATTATCTTTTCATTACCCATAAGTTTTATGGTTGTTGTTATTGCTGTACTTTGATGTACTTACCACGTTGACAAGTTATAATTAATATATTTCATCGTTAAAAAAAATACCTATATGTTATTTCATCTTGACATATTAAAGTTTGTGTTCAATTTGAGAAAAAAATTATCTAACTATTTATACTCGAATCAAAATTCAATCGATCTACTCATAGCTACTTGGCTCGCATCTCCGGTCTCCACTCTTCATAATAACGAGTGCTCATTTGCACATAGAGGTGTCAACCGCCCGTTTTCATTAAAGGTGTTTTATTTTTTTCTTAATTTTAAATTTTTTTATTTTACCGATCGATCGACAAAATTGTGCAGATCGATCGGTAAAGCTTAACAATTCAAGATAATGAATATATTGACTTGAATATTATTGAACGATCGGTGTGTATGTTGCTGAAATATCAACCCATGTGTCGGGCCTTGTGCCGTCTGGCACGCTTTACATCTCTATTCGCACCGTTACGTGTTTGTACAGTCTTTTATTATATAAATAAATTATTATGTGCTTGTATGGTCTTTTTTGAGTAAAATATTTTCTTTTTTCTCTAAATTATTTATTGGAATGTAATCGTTTTTTTAATAAGTTTTTTGTGTAAAACATGGTAATATTATAATCAGGATATTATGACCATTTAACATATTGGGTGCTTTTGTGGTTATTTTGCTAATCTAGTTTTTAACTAGTTGGGTTTTTTAGAAACAGGGTAATATTGTAATTAATACTATTGGAGTATTAGGGTCATTTAACATATTGAGCGTATTGTGGTCATTTTTCATGGCCATGGATATTTTAGCTTTATATGATTAGGGATAATAATATTTTCTAGGTCTAATGTGTTTGCAATTATTTACTGTTGATGAGTGGTTGGTTTACGATTGATACTTTAATGGTCAATTTTTTTCTTGAATTCATCTTTTGTTAAACAAGTAATAAATTTATATAATGTTTATTTAGTAACTGGATGATATGAGTCGTTGTTATTATTATTATTATTTTATATATACTTCTATGTTTAAATTTTTTGAGAATTACTATGCTTTCCTTCCAAATCTTAGTTAGTTTAAAAATAATGAGTTACTCTATTTCTTGAGAATTAGAAAGATGGCAAGACACTTTAAATAATTTAATTTTTGTTTACATATATATATATATATATTATATATATCAAATGAGTAGAGAAATAGTATTATCATCCATATCTATAAGAACAAGAGTGATATTCAGAGTTGCTCCAATTATCCTGATATAAAACTCATGTGTCACATAATGAAGCTTTGGGAAAATAATGAAGCTTTGGGATAGAGTAATCAACAGTTAGTTAGGGAGGAAGATTAAAATCTCGGATAACCAATTCGGGGTCATGTCAAGGCAGTCACCAACGGAAGCTATCCATTTACTTCGCCAATAGAATGTTATCGTGAGAGGTGTAAAGATTTGTATCTGGTCTTTATCGATTAGGAGAAGGCTTATGATAAAGTGTCAAAGGTGATATTGTGGTAGACTTTGATGAAGAAAATGGTTCACATCAAATATGTCAATATAATCAAGGACATTTACGACGAAGTAGCATCCAACATTAGAACGTGCAGCAGGGTGACAAACGAGTTCTCCACCATCACTCTTGGATTACACCAAGGGTCTACGTTAAGTCCTTTCTAGCAGACTTAGTGATTGATGGGATCATGATAGACATACATACCGAATTACCTTGGATCATGCTTTTCGTTGATGATGTTGTGTTAACGAGAGACCAGGGCATTAGATAATGCTAAATTGGAGTTATGGAGAGAGATCTTGGAAATGGTTTTAGAGAATATAGGTCTAAAACATAATATATGGAGTGCAAATTTAGTTATCGTACATCTCGGGATCCTGATATTGTAACATTCGACCCAAGCGGTATCTATGAGTACCCTGTTTTGATACCTTGGTTATGTTATCCAAAAGAATGAGGAGATTGATAGTGGTGTTTACCATAGAATACAGGCAGACTGGTTGAAATGGAGAAACATCATCGGATACGCGACAGTAATATCCCGTTGGATTGAATGAGAAGTTGTATAGAACTGTAAGGACCCCCGTGCTCTTAACCCGATATTAGTGTATTAAACCTTGTCATTAGTGCATACAATCATGTTATCAAGGGAAAAGAGATTACATGCAACTCTAGCATGAAATATCATTTATAAAATTCCTTTACATTATTCGTATAATATCTAAACTTTCCCCAACATAATCCATAAACATAACATGCACCTTTATACATACACTAACATGCTCTCAATTCATTTTGCAATTCATAATTAATTGCATGCAACACATAAATGAAAAGAGAAAGGCCATTGCCTTCTTTATACAATCCATATACACATAATACTGCTCACATGCGAGCATCGAGTAAGTATACGTGTATCTAATGTATAAAGTACCATGCTCAATACCGTCGTTGGTACCTCGATCCTGGAAGCACCTCAAATCCACAGCTCGAGCTCAACTCCAAGCCATCGATGTACCTAATAACTTGCCCCAACAGAGACAGCCCCCACACGGGGTGAGCATACCAATATCCCAAATCAAATAATCACAATAATACAATTCATAATTTACAAAAATGTAAATGCTTGTGAAATATAAAAGGATGCTCCCTGGATGGTATCATCCTCATCCGGGATTTCCTGCACTGTCACTGTTCTCAAAATAACTGAAACCATCAAATTCTCAAATGCCAGTTAATCATTACATTGATTAACAAATTCATTTGCCACATACCGATATCATAATCAATAATATCAAATCATTAAACAATGATTACAAGTATTCCATATATCTCACTTATGGTTCCATAGTTCTATTTCATTGCTCGCTCTACAATAGCGGCATTTCATTCTCACGCATGCTCAACAGCAGTGTCGTCCTAACCGATGTTCGCTCAAAGGCGACAACATCTCAATCATTGCTCGCTCAAAAGCGGCACCATATAATCCCCAATGAACATATATCCATTTGTAGCAATTACCGTAAACCATGCATTTCAATATCCGTTTATTGCTAATACCATATACTATGCATTTTTATATATATTTATTGCAATATAGTGTACCATGCACTCAACAATTGCAATTATAATAAAGGGCTATACTCGTACGTCATACGTACATTATAATTCCGTAGTTCGAGTCGAACCTTGCCTGAGTCCCACGACCTAATGAGTGAAGTGCTAACATGCAAATAACTCTCAATTAAACATAGGTATGCAATCACGTGCCCAAGCACATTCACAAACTTCCAAACTTATCGTCCATCCATGACGATTACCAAAATAAAAGCCCCCCGGCTAAGCATGCATAATATCCAAAATATTCCAATTTATGAGTTTAAATGATAGCCAAAAACTCAACCGAGAATTACGTTTTATTAAACTTGGATCCAACCAATCCATTTTAAAAGTATAGCATTCCCAATGGAATGTAGACGTTACCCCGGAAATCGGCTATGTAAGCCCCGATTCCAAAATCCCGACATTTACCAAAATTTCCAAAAAACAACATCCTTCGGGCGGCGATCGATCGCCGATTTTATCGCGATTGATCGTCCCTGACCAGTGGGCAACATCGCCTTATCTCGATCGATCGTGAGTCTCCGCGATCCATCGCCAACCCGCTCGCGATCGATTGCCCGCACTGTTTATCGTCACCAAAAAAATAGCTGCTCGTCGCGATCGATCGGCCCTCCTCGGCGATCGATCGCGACCTGCGATTTTTCGAAAAATTCGAGCTTTCATGGTGTTTTTGACATCCAAAATCAAAACCAACACCCATAACTTCCTCAACACCTCCAATGCACCAAATAAACTCAATAAAAACTCTAAAAACAACAGTTTAGATTTTTAAAAAACCCCCAAATCTCAAATCCAACCCAAACTCAACCATCTAGCACAAAACTATAATCAAATCGAAGCTAAAGGTGAGGAGAAGAAGATTACCAGCCTTTCTTCAAGAAATCGGGCTCCCAAGACGAGCCCCCATCGATTTGTTTCCAAGAGAAGAAGAGGGAAGGGTTTGGGTGAGAGGGAGGTGTGAAGGAGGGGAGAGAGAGGAGAGATTCCGTATAATGACGGAATACCGAGTCCATTTGGTATATATAGCACCAAGACTCCAAAATATCAATACTTCCACAACTACATAATGATTCATTAAAAATCATCTGTTTTCAACAATTATCTCTCCAACTCAAATTCCATTACCAGCCCCATTACAAAGTACTCCGGACCATTGCACCAAAACCAAATTTCAAGGTTATCACCACGATGAGAATACAATCTCATTCATTGGATCCAACGACTCCGAATACCGGATTTAAAAATCCCTGGGAGTCTCAATACAACAATTAATTCATAATTGCCACAATTAAAATCCATAAAGTCGAATTTGCACGGCGTACTCCTCGTAACGCCGAGACCATTCAAACCAAACGGATCCACATTGTCGAATCATGAACACATCATGAACGACACATCAACCACGAGGATACCGACCTCGCACCAAAACTTGGTATGGGATAAACCTCCCAACCCGACACAAATCCTCGAAAGACATCAGTATTCCCCGATGCTAACCATTCCAAGAGCAGCCAGCCAAACTTAACTGCAAATCAAACGAATCATTCGTGATTCCAAATAGATATCGCCTCGATGATATCTCCATGACATAGCCAACGATGTTAAACATACATCGTACCAAAGTGACCACCAGTACACCACAGTGTACCTAAACTACATTCGGTTCCTCCTTCCAAATCCATCTCCGTCAAAGGAGTAGTTGCACCACATTCCAACACGGATCGGGCAACTCATCGCTACCGATCAACACAAAACACATCTCTAAAGATGTCTACATCCATAAGTTCCAAGAAAATCACATCTTGGTCCAACACATCATCGAGACTCTACAAGGTCACAAATTCCCGAAACGGCATGCAAAACAATCAATCGCATTCCCGCCTCACGTGTCGACCACGACACTTAACCAATCCGAATTCTGGCCATCCCTCGTTTACCCTAGGATTCAACAATCCTAACACAGGGAGGCTATCAAATTAACCAGCAAGAATTACCATGGTCCCAAAACACGACAATCCCTCCTCATGGGAAGTCAACCGGACCTCACGATTATTCCTCAGAATACATCGTGCCATCGAGATTACCAATCTCAAGGTGCCACAATCTCTCACCAGAGATTCGTCAAACCAAGCGTACTAGTCCGATGCTCAACAAGGAACAAATAAAGTTGGCATTCGTATACACACATCGGTACACATGCCTAAGCACCAATATAACATGCATAGCCAATGCAATAGACTCGGGTATCTCCAAACATACCCAAAGTCCCAAAACCCATTGTCAATCTCCAGCTATTTTCACCTCGCGGAGAACAATGATTGACAGACCAACGACCAATGGTGTGATCCCAACATCAACACCACAAGTCGACTCATTGAATCTCCCAAAGATTCCCAATCGGTAGGTATAACAATACCGCCTTCCTCTCAAGGAAAAAAAAAATCATGTACCATGACCTTCCAACCTCGAACCACCGTTCGGAAACTGGGTATATTTATATCAAAATATATTCCAGAACCAACAAAATACATGACTGGTTCAGAATAGTGCATCCCTGCAACTATTACAATCCAAAACCCGTATACTCAACGTATACTCATTCTAACAATGCTATGTACTAATACCATAGTACGACACAATCCTTGAGCATCTCTCCAGAGACGCCTCCTCGAACATCTCGCCGGAAGTACGAAGCCATCACCTAGTCCAACACTAGTAGGGCTTACCCCGTTTGATTTACAATCAACCCCCAACCAATACCTGCTGTCTCCATGACAGTACAATCCAATCTCTCCAAGAGATAAAATCAATATAGTAGTGTCACCCCACTAGCTATATCCCACAATTTCAATTGTGTCCCCCATTGCACTCCATATGCAAGGATTCTCAACCAGAACCAACAATGACTTGTCGACACTCACTTTGGTACTCCCAACAAAACTGAGTTGTCCCAATACAATTCCCTCAAAACATTTGACGTATAAACGTCCCCGTGAGGTACTCCATGCCTCAATCATTATGCCACATAGAGACTACAAGAGTCTACCATAAACCCTAATCGTATCACCGTACGATTCACCAAACTTGCTCCCAACGTGCAGTATACTGACTCCAACAAGCACACTATATCACTGCCACGATATCTGGCTAGCAAAATCGCTGCATCCATAGGCTTATATCAAGCCTACCAACTTATCATACGTTCCACTCGGTATACCATACCGTAACATCCATTTAGAGTAGTGGGTCATCACCCAATATTTCTCTAAAATACCAAGCACTACGGACATCCTGGTGTCCTTACTCAACTACAAAGTAATCCAAATTTCGTAGGATTTATTCCACACCCTCATGGGTGGGTGTGATCATGTCCACTACATGTCACATCGGTATAAGCAAGCAGTTTCCTCAATAACTACTCCCATTACCAGTCACTTGGTCATAGCCATTCCAACCAGTATACCCAAAGGCATCACTACTCGTAAAATATATACCTCAAATATGTGCTGCGGTACACTTCATGTACGGCGCACCCAGTAATTCTTCGAGCAACCTGCTCGGCATAATGGTCTCGTCAACTAGTGCCCCAGACACTACCATGTGCTCACCATTGGCACTCAAACCATACGACTAAATACATATACCTAAATGTATTATTCATCGAAATGACGCTACGCGTCTACATAGACATCCACTATGTCATCGTCATCCCGTGACGGTACCTGTCAACATATGACACTCAAAGTAACATCGTCAACTCGTGACGATACATGTCGACACACGACATGCATAATCTCATCGTTAAGCACATGACGGTATATGTATATCAACGCATGTCATCCACAATAATGCTAATAAAACAGTAATATGCCATACCTCATCGCTAACAAGATAGCGGCATACCTGTCTCCGTCGTCCAACAGTGGTACGCAAGCAGCACCCATCGCTCGTAGGTGGTGTAATCCAGTGCTACGTACATAGCGGTATAACCCATCGCTATAGAATCAGCGGCATGATCCCTCGCCATAGAGTCATCGGCATAAAACATCGCTATAGATATCCAGCGGTATGAACCATCACCATAGATGTAGCAAAATGACCCGTCGCTATATAATACCCGGCAGCATGAACCATCGCCAATAGATGTAGCGGAATGTACCATTGCTATGAATACCCGGCGTCATAAACCATCGCCAATAGAATAGCGGGATGAACAATCGCTATGAATACCTGGCGGTATAAACCATCGCCAATAGAATAGCGGAATGAACCATCGCTATGAATACCCGACAGCATAAACCATCGCCAATAGAATAGCTCAATGAACCATCACTATGAATACCCGGCGGCATAAACAATCGCCAATAGAATAGCTGAATGAACCATCGTTATGAATACCGGCGGCATAAACCATCGCCAATAGAATAGCGGAATGAACCATCGCTAATAGAATAGCCGATCTCTAGTCTTGTTATAGTAGTGTATTTTAATGCACCTCGCTTGTCATGATCACGTCACTAATACCCCTCGCTTCGACATATTAGCGGCATCGAATAACCTAGCTCAAATGCGACATGCGGCAATACCCTCGCTTCAACATTTGGCGGCAAATATTCTTTCATCGCTATGATATGACAGCGGCAAGTATTATCATTGCGTCAAGTGGCAGCGGCAAAGCATTTAAAATCACCACTCATCCATAACAACGACTCATGGGATAGTCACCAATCATTCAATCTATACCTGCAACACAATGTATGTTCCATATCCCAATATACATCACCATGAGTGTATTTTAATGCACCTCGCTTCAAATGTGACATGCGGCAATACCCTCGCTTCAACATTTAGCGGCAAAGCATTAAAATCATCACTCCAATATATACAACCACAATGAGTGTATTTTAATGCACCTCGCTTCAAATGTGACACCGGCAATACCCTCGCTTCAACATTTAGCGGCAAAGCATTAAAATCATCACTCCCATATACGTGCAACCACAATACATAATCCATAATTCAATATACATCGCCATGAGTGTATTTTAATGCACCTCACTCAAATGTGACATGTGGAATTTTACCATCGCTTCAACATTTAGCGGAAAAGCATTAAAATCATCACTCCAATATATATATGCAACCATAATGCATTATCCATGATGTATATAAAATGTAGGTTACCGTTTCGTGTCTTTCAACCCTGGTCTTAGCTTTTCCTTCATGTCATAGCGGCCCTACAGGAACAATCCCAAACCATGAGCATATAATAATCCACATTCACAACAATATGATTATAATGAGTAAATGCATAAACCATTTGTACAAAGTACTTCCTGTATCCCAATGCATTTCAAAATGCTCCCCTTGGTTGTCCCTGTGCCACAACTCACAATCATAATCAACAGATTATATTATGATTCCATAGATGTCATGACATATAATTGTTCCACTATGGTCACATATCATAAACGCACATAAGCAAATAGTTGTGTCACACAACAATAACTACCATAATGCATAATTATGTGCTACTCATTTCCATCAATATGATCCTAGGCCCTCAACAGCCCAAAGAGCAAACCACTGCTCTGATACCCTAATGTAAGGACCTCGTGCCCTTAACCCATTATTAGAGTATTAACCCTTGTCATTAGTGCATACAATCGTGTTATCAAGGGAAAAGAGATTACATGCAACTCTAGCATGAAATACCATTTATAAAATTCCTTTACATTATTCGTATAATGTCTAAACTTTCCCCAACATAATCCATGAACATAACATGCACCTTTATACATACACTAACATGCTCTCAATTCATTTTGCAATTCATAATTAATTGCATGCAACACATAAATGAAAAGAGAAAGGCCCTTGCATTCTTTATACAATCCATATACACATAATACTGCTCACATGCGAGCATCGATAAGTGTACGTGTATCTAATGTATAAAGTATCATGCTCAATACCGTCGCTGGTACATTCATTGCAATATAGTGTAGCATGCACTCAACAATTGCAATTATAATAAAGGGCTATACTCGTACGTCATACGTACCTTCTAAATCCGTAGTTCGAGTTCAACCTTGCCTGAGTCCCACGGTCCGATGAGTTAAGTGCTAACATGTAAATAACTCTCAATTAAACATAGGTATGCAATCACGTGCCCAAGCACGTTCACAACTTCCAAACTTATCGTCCATCCATGACGATTACCAAAATAAAAGCCCCTGGCTAAGCATGCATAATACCCAAAATATTCCAATTTATGAGTTTAAATGATAGCCAAAAACTCAACCGAGAGTTCCGTTTTATTAAACTTGGCTCCAACCAATCCATTTTAAAAGTATAGCATTCCAAATGGAATGTAAATGTTGCCCCGGAAATCGGCTATTTAAGCCCTGATTCCAAAATCCCGATATTTACCAAAATTTCAAAAAACAACATCCTTCGGGCGGCGATCGATCGCCGATTTTATCGCGATCGATCGCCCCTGACCAGTGGACAACAACGCCTTATCTCGATCGATCGCCTCTTACCCGCTCGTGATCGATCGCCGAGAACTCACGATCGATCGCCCGCACTGTTTATCGTCACCAAAAAAACAGCTGCTCGGCGCGATCGATCGGCCCTCCTCGGCAATCGACCGCAACCTGCGATTTTCCAAAAAATTCAAGCTTTCATGGTGTTTTTGACATCCAAACTCAAAACCAACACCCATAACTTCCTCAACACCTCCAATACACCAAATAAACTCAATAAAAACTCTAAAAACAACATTTTAGATTTTTAACCAAAACCCCCAAATCTCAAATCCAACCCAAAACTCAACCATCTAGCACAAAACTATAATCAAATCGAAGCTAAAGGTGAGGAGAAGAAGATTACCAGCATTTCTTCAAGAAATCGGGCTCCCAAGATGAGTCCCCATAGATTTGTTTCATGAGAAGAAGAGGGAAGGGTTTGGGGTGAGAGGGAGGCGTGAAGGAGGGGAGAGAGATGAGAGATTCCGTATAATGACGGAATACTTAGTCCATTTGGTATATATAGCACCATGATTCCAAAATATCAATACTGCCACAACTACATCATGATTCATTAAAAATCATCTGTTTTCAATAATTATCTCTCCAACTCAAATTCCATTACCAGCCACAGTACAAAGTACTACGGACCCCAGATTCCACCAAAACCAAATTCCAAGGTTATCACCACGATGAGAATACAATCTCATTCCTTGGATCCAACGACTCCGGATACCGGATTTAAAAATCCCTGGGAGTCTCAATACAACAATTAATTCATAATTGCCACAATTAAAATCTATAAAGGATCATGACCACACCGGGATTAACGTTATTAATCCCCAGGCATCACAAAAACTGTCATTAAGCTTGCAATGATGTATTAGGCCAACATCTTTCACAATGATGATCAATGTTGGTGACACGAGCTGATGTGGCAGGATTTCATCCCTAAGATCTTTCAATTCAACAAACACAACGTGTTGCTGAGGTGTGATTCCTCGCTCGATAGAGACTACCTGAGAATCTAATTATTAGGTTACTGGATCCCTGTAAACAGACACAAAAATACAAAGTCAAAATACAAACACAATACAACACGACACACCCAGTCTTCAATCAATTCTAACCAAGACACCAATCCGAGCAACAAAATTAGGAACAAGAAACATAAACTTGATAGACGAACAAAGTAATCAAGCAACACAAATTTCAATTGATTTTTAAAATCAGACAAACAGAGGCATCCACCTTGGAGGGATGCAGCCAATGTTAAGGCAAGTGCATTTGGGGGACCCTCGCTTCTCATCACATCATTAAGAGATAACATGAAAGATGTGTCCATTTTAACGGTCAATCTGATAATTAAGACAAGTTTCCATAACCACTTCATAGGTTAATTATTTGTACATGCTTCAAAGCTAGTCAAATATTAATGATATTGTTTTGATTCAATGATTGCCGACTATTTACTGTCATTAATTACTTAGCTTAAGCCACATGCTAAATGAATAAATTCTCATCAAATTTGAACTCCAAGAAAGTCAAATATCATCCA
The DNA here is from genome assembly GCA_907163345.1 of Haberlea rhodopensis. Lineage (NCBI taxonomy): Eukaryota > Viridiplantae > Streptophyta > Magnoliopsida > Lamiales > Gesneriaceae > Haberlea > Haberlea rhodopensis. The sequence continues at coordinate 6,895,463 of CAJQUN010000020.1, read as the reverse complement.
AAGATTCCCAACAAACTGTTTAAAACAAAAAAAATATAGTCTTGCATCATATCTAACCAATGAAACAAGAAAGAAGAATATGTAGTAAAAATATGAAATATGATAACATAACAACTGTAAATAGTTAGTTACATCGTATCTAACCAAAGAAACAACACCAATGCTTTCATAATTGGTTGAGCATTCCCCATGTCACCAACATGTTTTTTTCCAGGGAAACTGACAAAGATTTTGATCGAAAGCTTATAATCTGGAAATGGGGCGGGCCAACGCTATAATCGGACAAAGAAATTTGGGGAAAAAGTGATTGAAATCTAAGGCGAAAACCAGTGAAGAAATCTGGGATAAATTTTAGAGTAAAGATGTGTTGGAACCGAAGAGGGGGGGTGAATGAGGTTCCTTGGATACTTTAACGTTTTAAAATGAATTTGCAAAATAAACGAGTTTGCGCTGGGGAAGACTTAAGTCAATCGAATAATAAATAAAATGAAGGAATAAATAAATGCGTAAATTAAATAAAGCGATAAAAGACACGAGAATTTGTTATAGAAGTTCGACGATGAATCGCCTACGTCTCCTCTTCCCGGTTAGAAAACTGTAATGCCTCGATTTACTTTATACATGTGTCATATGATGATAGTGTAATTACGGTACGATGTGGACTCGGGTTCGGGTTGAACCGAGGGTTAATACTCACATACATGACATGACTATGTGATATATGGCAAGGAATGAAACATGATGCACAAGATGTAGTGCATAGAAATGACTTGAATTAAATCAAGTGTAGTGACATATCAAGTAACATGGACTAATATGCATTGACTTGATTTTCCTATGCCTTTGGTTTCATTTGAATTTCCATTAGCATGTGGATGCGAGTTTGAGTTTGCATTTGGAGAGTTGATGAAATAAGTAAAATCAGATTTGCAACTCACAATACACCATTTTCACCTACAAAATCCCTACACAAGCACCTCTAAATCTTCTCTTGGTTTTGGGTCTTGAACTTGGAAATAAACTTGGTAATCAAGCTAAGAAGTGGAGTGAAGGAATTTTATACTTGCTTGGTAAGAATTTCATAGCACATGATGTCTATGTTGGTTAGTTATTGAAATTGAAGCATTGGAGTTTGAATCTTTTATGTTTTGAATTGATACTTGTTATCATGAAAAGAATTAAGTTGTATGAGGAGAGAAACATGTTTATATGTTACTAGAGATTGCAAGAAACGTGTGGAAATGGTTAAATTCGAGTAGGAGAAGAAGTACCATGAAGATAAGCTCAAAATCGCCATGTTCTGATTTTTCTGGACATCGGCAATCGATCGCTAGCTTTGTGCCGATCGATCGCCGAGACAGAGCAAAAATATAAGGCGGTTAAATCATATGGCGATCGATCGGTGAAAATGTGGCGATCGATCGCGAGAAACAATACATTTTGGCGATCGATCGCGAGGTAGTGACGATCGATCGCGAGAGGGCAGAACAGTATGGCGATCAATCGGTGAAATATAGCGATCGATCGCCAGGGTCAGAATTTTTAAAAATGTTATATTTTTGTAGAATTTGATTTTAATGCCTATGATACAAGATATATTGTTGGTATTGTTGTAGCATCATCACAGGGGACGGGGCAACGAGGCGGTTAGACATTGACGTCTAAATTATATCATTTTTGTCGCAGGACAGGTATGTGTTGACGTATGGAGTATAGATATTGTGTGATGATGTTATGAGATTGGTATCATATGATTGGTAGTATCATATGCATGTACATTCATGGATATCATGTATTTGAGATGGATGAAGTATATGCTTTAGCATTTGAGGTATACGCCTGGTTTGGGTATATGCTCGGGTATGCTACATATACTTGGTATGAGAGATATACGCCGGTTTTTGGGTATATGCTCTGGCTATTATCATGTGAGGACGGTACTATGATATGTGTTGCTAATATGAAGATGTGAGGCGGTTCCACTGACATATTGAGCGGAAATAGACATATCATCTTAGTCTCGTGATAATAGGATGTGTGATGAGACTTGTCATGACATAGTTGCATTTGTTGATGCATGATACAGAGCATTCACATTTGAGGATTATTATTGTGCTTTATCATTGATATTGTGTTTTGATATTGCACTGAGATAGTTGTTATCTATACTCACGTCATGTGAATGTTTATGTAGGAACTCATAGACGTGGGAGGACGGGATGTGAGTCATTTTCGCTGCGAGCTGAACCACTGCCTATGAGTTATCTTGGATTAGGTTGTAACTTGTACATGTGATGTATAGTTGGTTAGGTTTTTATAACCCTTGTAACAACTTAACTAGTCAGAAACTCTTAATCAGTGCATGTTTTTACTTAATTCAGACTCACGTATGTATGCTTAATTGATACATAATGGATTAAGTAACGTGGACCCCACAAAAAAGTTTAACCGAGGTTCCACTAGAACGAAAATGATCTTGGCTTTAAGGGCTCCAAGTTAGCCACTACACAAACTTCCCGAGTAAAAACAGCTCTTCACGAGCACCACACTCTTCACGAGTCTTCTTGGTCTTAAGGGCTCCAAGGATAGCCACACAAAACTCTTCCCGAGTTACTAACACTCTTCACGAGTCTTCTTGGCCTTAAGGGCTCCAAGGATAGCCACAACACATGCATCAACTTTACTTGTTGATGACTTTTACAATTTCCAACTTGCGTCGGTGTTGGAGGACCTTACAAATAAATCAACAACACCTTCACGATGTAACAACACGAAGAACACAAGACTCCCACACAAGAAATGAATCACAAACTCCAATATAACACAAATATATGGAGTTTGCAATACTAGATAAAATTTGAATAAGCAAAGCTTTCTTGAAGTTTATAGACTTGTTTCTTGTCTTCAAAATTCTCCAAAACATCCATATTTATAGTGTAGGAGGCCCCCAAGGCTCCTACTAGCCGTTGCTACACTTAAGGCTTGAATCACTCCAAGATCGCCTCGGACATCGCCTCTGGCGATCACCATCGCCGCGCCCCAACGGTCACAAACTAGCACACACCGCCTCAGGCGATGTCCCGATCGCCTCAGGCGATCAATACCACAAATCAATGTCGTAACCTCGATTGCTCAAAATCTTTCATCGCCTCAGGCGAAGCAAGCCACCGCTTCAGGCGTTCAGGCCATCGCCTCAGGCGATCAAGACAACGCCTCAAGCGAACTCCCCCAGCGCGCGAGCCTCGGCGTCGCTCCAGTCGATGTGCGTGGCGATGCCCTTCCTGACAACCATCGCTTGGGGCGATGATCACGATCGTCTGGGGTGATCCAGACCAGATTTTGCACAATTGATTTTCTTCATTCAATCCACTTTTCAACCAATAAACCTGTACACTAAGTACACATATTAGTATAACAAACACAAGTTTTGTTGATCATCAAAACTCATAAATAATCCGGGGAAAATTAAGCATTAAACTCAACCATGCGTTTAAGGCTCAACAAGATGGATGAAGAAATTTAGGAGAAGAAAGAGAGTTAATCAGGGGGTAGAAATTAGGAGATGATGAGTATATAGTCAATTGCACAACATAGGGATGCGAAAATAAAAATTTCTCTAACTAGAGAGTGCAGAGCTTATTTTTGTTTATTAGGGACTGATCTTTAAAACATAATTAGGTTTAAGGATTTTTTGGTAGGTCCCCCTTTCTTTAAATTCATTTGTATTTTTTTTATTTTTATTTCAAATTAATTTTGTAATACTTTTTATAATATTTATCATTATTTAATTCAATGTAATATTTTATTAATAATTAAAATAAATAAGTTTAATTTAGTTTAATTTAATTTAATTTAATTTTAAATTAATTGAATTAATTATATAATGAAGATATTATTATATATCGATTTCAAAAAAATACAGTTGTAATATTTAATTTGTTATCTAAATTAACATTTAATTTGTTATCTAAATTAACTGAATTAATAAAAAAATATTTAATATATAAAGATATTAATAAATTTATAAATACTATTTGATAAATTAAAAGAATTATATAAATAAAATAATTTGGAATCTTCTAATAAATAAGTGAAACCATGTCAAACGTTCCGATAATTTTAGTACATACTTTATATTTATACAATCTAATCAACTACACCAAATTCATTATCATTTTTCATGTCTCACTAATCATAGACACCAAAAACAAAATTATTTATCCGGTACTTTAATAATCATATTTTTATCTACCAAATTATATATACATCACTTATTCTATCACAACTACCAAAATTTATTTCAAAATTCTCAATTGTTTACATAATTTCAATTTAACAGTCTTTACCACTACGACAATATTTTTATTTCAAGAAATATACTTTATTTATCAATATTATTTTAAAAAAATATTACCAATGGCTGATAAAGAAACCCGACCCGAAGATGTCTCCGACAAAAAATCTCTCGACCCATCGTTTCCACCCGGTATCCACAATTTTCTCGGTTGCCCTGTTCAAGATCCATAATTTATGAATTCGGTTTCCTTTTATCTCAAGGAAGTAATTTACGGGGGAAAACATCGTGGGATGAACTATGAAGTGGTGGGATTAACAGCGGATGAAGCAGAGAGGAAGATTGAGCAAGAGATGGGCGAAGGGATCCGTATCCACGTGGTTCCATCCGATTCGCTTATCACGATGGATTACCGAACGGATCGGGTCCGAATCTTCTTGGGTTCCTCTGGGAAATTATCATCTTCCTGCCTTTGAACTTTAATAATGTGTACCATAACTATGTTTGGTATGGATGATAAGGGATGATTGATATTTTAATTTCTTCGTTATCATCTGTTTGATATTCATGATAAAAATTATGATAGCTCGTTCGACCCATATCCGACCCGTACAATATACATTATAGTCTTTATTTGATGGCTAACTTGCAATGATAGCTCATGGGATAAGCTTATTAAACAAACTATCTGATGTTTACTTGAATTGTGCGAAAGTTATCCCTTGATTATTTACTATGGAGCTATGTTTATTTATCATTCTTTTAGAAGTGATAATGAATCAATGTTTACGATTGAAGATGAAAAATACTAATTTGACCTTCTCCCTTCTACAAAATTGGTTTGATTGGTTTGAGTTTTACAAAATATAAAATAAAATAAATTTAATTTAATTTTGAAAGTATTTATCTGTAAGCGTAGTAATTGAATACTCATAGTTGGTTTCACTCATAAAGTCAAGTAAGATGCAAAAATTAGCTCATCAATATTAATTAATAATGTCAAAAATTGTAAAATTTGTAATAGTCTCAAGTATAAAAATATACTTATCATTTTTACACCAACAATCATAATTTTACTATACCAAACAAAATATAATATTATTAATGTATAAGGGCAAAAAAGTAATTCGTTCTCTAATCATAATAATTCATAATTTTAAGCATTTAAAGTAAACATAATATTAAAATTCTATCACTATTCCATTCATATCCTATCATACTAATAATCACAATATAACTTATCAATATAATCTTATCTCAATGTAAACACATCTCTATGGTATTGTTATATCTATTATAATTCGTGTTACATCTTATCAAGCTTCAATATCCTATCTATGGTACATTATTTTTTGTTAGCATAAATGTCCAGCAAGCCAAAGGTTTGGCCTGATGAGCTTTATGGAGCTTAGCCCAATTAGTTAACTCAATACCACTATAAATATAACATTCATCTTTAGGGTTGAGTAAGACCATTCAATACACTTCATCTCATAGAATAGTCGCCATCACACTAGCATTGATGCTGGGCTTGAAGATCTGGTCAGGTTGATTGGACAAGAGGATCACCGCCATCTTATTGATTTCGCTGTTATTTTTAATTCTCTTTCATGCATTTATATTTGATATTCTTGCATGCTAATACATGAATCAGGCGTGATCGATCCATCCATAGGTCAGATTTGTTTATGTTTATTTTTCGTTGCGTTTGGATCTGACGCCGGGGTACGGAAACCCAACAGTGGTATCAGAGCCAGGTTGCACTTTTATTCATGTATTGATAATTAATTTTATTGGATCGTTTTCACGTAATACTAATCGTATTTGGATTTTCAAAAATTATGGAGTCCGAAAAAATATAGAAAAAGATTAAAAGATGTTTTAATCAATACCCAAAATCTGTCGCCGGAAAACCAGAAATCATCGCCAAAAAATTTCATTGACGGACGACTGCTGCAGGCGGCGACGGCGGCACACACGGGGAGAAATAGTTCTTCGCCGCTATAAGTGCCATATCAGGCTACAATCAGCAACGCCAATGAGTTGATTGCGCTCGAGAATCGTTCGAATGTCTGCAATGGTTGCAGAAATATTTCGTTCGATGATTGTGTATTCTGCGTGAACGAGGCTTCGGCGAACGACGACGTGAGGGGACGAAGTGGTCGCGACTCTGCCTTCTCAACGAGGCAGCGACACGAGCAAGCTAGGGTTTTGAAACCCTAGCCGCCGCCTTCATCTTCCAGACGAAGAAAATGGTGAACAGTACAATTTTAACCTAATTTTCGATTTTTAAAAAAAAAATTATTTTTATTAAATCCGAAAATAGAGTATTTTGGGATGAAATTGCATTTTTAATTTTGGATCCAAATTGTTTGGAGTCCATAAATTATTTTGGGTCATTTTAGATGTTTTATTCGGATATTATTTCTGAAATAATAAATCATAATACTTAATTAATTAAAAATATGATTTTTAATTTATTAAGTGTAAAATGAAAATTTTACAAGTAATTGAAAATTTATTAATTGAAAATTAAATAAAAATGTTTCATTTGGTTTGTTAATTTTATTTTCGATTAATATTATGATTTGAGGTAAAATAGTGATTTTACCGAATAATCAAAAATTTAATTAATTAGAAATTAAATGAAAGTGTTTCATTTATTTTCGATTATAATTATGATTAAAAGGTAAAATAGTGATTTTACCAAGTAAATGAAAATTTAATTAATTGAAAATTAAATGAAAATGTTTCATTTAGTTTGTTAACTATATTTTCGATTATCATTATGATTAAAACCATGTAAATGAAAATTTAATTAATTGGAAATTAAATGAAATTTTTTCATGTAGTTTGTTAATTTTATTTTCGATTAATATTATGATTAAAAGGTAAAATATAGATTTTATCAATTTATTGAAAATTTAATTAATTTTTAATTTTATTTTCAATTAATGATGCGATTAGTGGGAAACGATATAATAAATTAATTATTATGATCTAATTACATGTGATGTAATTAATACAATTACATATGATGTAATTGTTTAGTTTAATGTTTAATTACATATGTTGTGATTGCATAATGGATGATTACGGGCCTTGACTAGTGTGTTTAGGTGAATGTTTAGGTTTTTATTGCTTCTTTATTATTGTGCTTTTTGGTTATCGGGCCTGCGAGACTGATCTCTCTATTTTCTGATGTATCACACCCGGATTTGTATCCCTATTATCTCGTTTGCACGATTTAAATGTAAAATCACTATAATTAGTGGGAGATCGAGATTGAAGATGGAGCATCAAGAATCAAGACATGTATAATGGAAGCAAAATTTTAATAGGATTGCATTACATACCTGCATCACCATAGACAGACTTGTGATCCACGTATGACTCACGTGGGTCAATTAGGAAAAAGTCGTAATCTTTCATATTTATTTCTGTTATGCATATGATGTATGATAAATGTTTGTTTGTATGTTTTATTAGTACATATGATTGCATGAGTAAAACATAGTTGCATGGATCCGGCAAACAAACAAACGAGCACTTGATGAGATTTTAAAATATTATTAAATCCCTCTTTTGAATATGATTAAAAATGTTAATATCGACCGTGAATGGGAGCTCAAAGGAGTTTGTTGCTTCCTGTCTTCCATCAACAGTTAAGCCATGAGACGCTAATCGTGTCACATGTCTTGTCTCACCCTCGTGGGGGGCATCTAGCATGGGAAAGCTGTGTGTTTAACTGCCACTTAATTATGGATAGGGTTCTGTTAACCTTTAAGATTGCTCACCCTCGTTGGGTCTTATTGGCGGACATTACCATCCGTGGGATGGGTTAGTTTGATGTGAGAAGGCATAAATGGCCTGCCTCCGTAAGGTTATGCCAATCACGAGACGAATATTTTGGGGGTTGCATATGATGCAATTGTGAGCTACCTTTAGTATCATGAGGTTGGCTGGACCCTCACCCTGGGCTATCATGAGCTAGTTGGACTCCAAGCCCACTAAGAAAATACGATTTTTCGTTCATTTGTCATGAGGGTGACAAATTCAAAAAATTTAGTGGGAGCATTCAATAACTAAAGTCCATAGTTTTTGAATTAATTAATAATCAAAAGGTTTGCATATATTTTCTGTTTATTCTCAGTATTGTGATTGCCGTGAATCCGATTACATCAAGTCTCGATATAAATAAATTAACCACCAAATTATTCTGATTGGCTGTTAATTTTAAACAGCGCTTGCTTCTAAAAGGTTGCTATATACCCTTGGTGGGAGCCTCATGTTGAAGTGTCTCCCGGTTCGTCTCATGAAAAGATCGCCACACTTGAGAAGTGGTGGGACGATGATCTCTCAGCTAAGTGCTATATGATAGCATCAATGTCACCAATGAGTTTCAAACAAAAATGAGAAACTCGCTCACATTGCTGATATTTTCCAACACCTACAAATGTTGTTTGGTGAACGAACGCGATTATTGAGACTCGCGACTTCAAAAGAGCTATTTTCAATTCACATGCAAGATGGGGCTTCGGCTATGAGCGTGGTGTAAGCAAAATATCTCTTGTTGAGAAATTGGAAAATCTGAATGTAACAAATCCTCATAACTGACTGTAGATTTGATCTTATAGTCAAAATGTGGAAACTCATGAGTCCTTGATTCAATAGGAGAAACGTGTTCTTATGGTAGAAAGAGTTCAAGGATAAAGAAAAGGAACTGAAATGGTTCCCGACCTTAAAATACGAAAATGGATATAGTAGCAACTAAGAAGGGGCAGCATCTATGTTTTCACTGCTGGTCACTGGAGCAAAATTGTAAGGAATACCTTGACTAGAAGCGTTCTAGAAATAGTCTATTTTATATTAAAATTAAATGTTAGTTCCGGACCTTATCGATGAGATTTTAAAGATGACAAAACAGTTCAGACCGGATCGATAGAAATCAGATTGACCAGATCAATCGGACTCAACAGAGCAAGATGGCAAAGCATTTCAGACCGGATCGATGGAAACTAGGCATACCAGATCGATCGGACATATCAGAGCAAACTGATAAAGAATAGTACATATCAGACCGGATCGATGGATTCCAGAATGACTAGATCGATGCTTCAGATCGATCTCAACCTTTATCAGATCAGAGCAGTCAAGGATACATAAAGGATGGCTTCTCAGTCCGAATCACCAACGGATATTTATTGCAGCATTTAATGCTGCAATTAATGCTACAAAGGACCAAAGACTGAAGATTGCCATAATAGGTAAGAAGACAAAGAAGAGCTTACCTGACAGTCGCCGAAAGCATATACCAGAACGGCAAGTATCCTGAAGAAGAAGACTGTAGCTTTCTCAGAGTCTAAAAAGAGTCATAGCTGCACATTAAGGGAAACAATGCCGTTGCCACCTTCAACTATAAAAGGATGCAACAAACAGATGCAAAAGACTCTCGACTCTACAACTCACGCTGATCAATTGAAAAATATACAAGAAAGCTAAACAGCACACGCTTACAAAGTACAGAAGCTTTCGAGCTGAAGTTATTCATTTAAGCGCAATTACTTTGTAACATTTGATCATTGTAGGATCACTGTGCGCATTGTGTATTGAAAAATAGAAGTGAGCAACATTTTGTAACTGTCAGACAGAGTGTGTCTGAGCAGGTTGAGTGACTAGGAGTTTCAGACTGGTAGTGAGGTAAATCCAGCCTGAATCGGGTTTGTACAACAGGATTGTATAAATCAAAGTCTTCTAGTATAAACCTTCCTTAATTGGAAGAAGGGGAGACGTAGAAGGATTACACCACCTTCGAACTTCCAGAAACATATCCTGTGTCTTATCATTCTGCACTTAGCCATCGAGCTGTTCTTACTTATACAAGAGCAGACCGTTTCCGCACTTACTTATTAGTGGTCTGTTCTGTTCAAATTGTTGATTAAGTAACAGATTTCTTTTACTAATCAGAAAGAAATCACAAGGGATAAATTTTGTAAGGAGTGTTCATTCACCCCCCCCCCCCCCCCTCTAAACACTCCGGACCGATCCTAACAAGTGGTATCAGAGCAGGTCATCTTAATCAGCACAAAGAATATTAAGCTGATGGCATCATTCAACAAAATCCCCATGTTCTCAAAAGAAGATTATGATGACTGGAGAATCAGAATGCAAGCTCACCTGGCAGCTCAGGATGACGACATGTGGTTCGTCATCACCGATGGACCAATGAAGATCCTAAAAATAAATACAGCAGTCGCCACTACCAGTGGAGAACCACAAATGGTAGAAAAAGACAGATCCCTCTGGACGAATGAGGATAGAAAGAAAGCAAACCTCGACAATGTGGCCAAAGACATCTTGTTCAAAACTTTGGACAAGAACATGTTCAGCAAAATCAAAATGTGCTCTACTGCCAAAGAAATTTGGGAGAAGATAGCACAGCTATGTGAAGGCAACGACCAGACCAAAGAAAACAAGTTAACTGTGGCTCTTCAAAGATTTGAGAGCATAAAGATGAAAAGTGGTGAAACTCTAAATGAGTTTGATGAAAGAGTCACCAGCATCATAAATGAACTGAATGGTCTGGGGAAGGAATATTCTAACAGAGAGATCGCTCTGAAAGTAATGAGAGCTCTGCCAAAGGAATGGGATGTAAAGACCATTGCCATGAGGGAATCAAAAGACCTTAACAAGGTTGAACTTCATGATCTGTTTGCAGACCTCAAGGCCTATGAGTTTGAACTAATAAGCAGAGGTGAAGCAGAGCCATTCATCTCTCAACCCAACAAGGCCCTGGCAGCCATCCCAGACCAGATCGCTTCAACATCAGACCGATCTGCTGAACAGATGAGTAACGATGCTATGTCATTATTTATAAAGAAATTCGGTAAATTTATGTCTAAAAATAAGAGGAACTTCAAACCCTCTCATCATTATAAATCAAGAAAAGATGATACTGTTAACGATCAGGCTTGCTACAATTGTGGTAAGACCGGACACTTTATTGCAGATTGCACCAGACCGAAGAAAGAAGAAAGGAAAGAGAAGCATTCGTGATGATAGAAAGAAGAAGCACCACAAAGACCGCAAGAATCATGGAAAATCCCAAAAAGTCTTAGTTGCTGAGGAAGGAAACAGCAAATGGGCTCAGACTGATTCCGATTCAGACAGCTCTGAATATTCTTCCAGCGAAAGCGAAGAAGAGGTTCAATGTCTGATGGCAGATGAAGAAATGAGTCAGACAGATGAGGTATTTGAATTTGAATCAAATGATTTTACACGAGAAGAGCTCATGTCCGCACTGCAAGACATGGCAAATGATTATAGGATCTTAGCTGAATCATTTGAGAAGAATAAAGCCAAAATCAGTACTCAAATGGATGAGCACAACAAACCAAGCTGCTCTGAGCAGGGTGAGTGCAAAAATCTCCAGATCGAGCTGAATAAGCTGAAAATCTCTTATGATCAGCTCCATGAAGAAAATAAGAGAATTAGCACACAAAATGCTAAGCTCTCACATATATTCAAAACATGGACAAAATCCAGAACATCATTGGAAGAATTACAAGAAGCTCAAAGAAATGTCGGTGATTTCACCGGCATAGGCTTTGACACCAAAGAATGCACCAAAGATGAGTCTGAGCTGTTGCTGGTAAAGAATCAAGTCAAACAAATGATATTTGTTAAATCCAGCACAGTATATGAAACTGAAGCACCTAAGATTCAAACAGGAGTCTCTTACGTAAATCAAAATTTGAGAAAAGGGATTGGTTATGTCGACCAAGCCAACGATAAGGCACCAGCAAGATTTGTGTTTGTGAGACCAAATTCAAAAATGCAAGATCGAAGGCAAGGAAGACAATACAATTACTATAACTCAAAACCGATTCAACGAAGATATAGACTACCTTATGAAAATCAAAGGTTTTCACAGCGCACACATTATCACACACAACATCGAAACAGACCAGCACATAGCACACCCTACACACACAAGCCACTAAAGCTGATACAGGTGTGGGTTCCCAAAGGGCTAATCCGTTCTGGACCCAAATAGGATTGGGTACCAACAATAAATATGTGTGATGACAGGTACAGAAGAATCTCGCATCAGATTGGTACTTGGACAGCGGGTGCTCTCGTCACATGACTGGAAACATCAAGCTGCTGTCTGAAGTCACAGAATGCACTGGACCCAAAATCATCTTCGGAGATAACTCAAAGGGTAAGACCGTGGGCAAGGGTAAGATTGTCCATGGTAACATTATTATCAATGATGTGCTGTTAGTTGAAAATCTGTGCTATAATCTGATTAGTATCAGTCAACTCTGTGATAATGGTTATGCTGTAGAATTTCATAAACACACTTGCACTGTTAAATCATCAGACGGTATAACCATGCTCGTAGGAATCAGGAATGGAAACACATATAAGATTAACTGGAATCATGCTCAACCTGATAATCCTACTTGCTTCATCGCTAACAATGATAATAAACACTGGCTATGGCATAAGCGCTTGAATCATATCAACTTTAAGACCATTGCTAGCCTGTGTAAACATGATTTAGTTATCGGTCTGCCCAAGATCGACTTTGCTAAGGATAAGATCTGCGAAGCTTGCCAAATGGGCAAACAGATCAGATCATCCTTCAAAAACAAGAATGCCAAATCCTCCTCCCGCTGTTTAGAATTACTGCATATGGACTTGTTTGGTCCTATACCAATAACAAGTTTAGGGGGAATGCGGTATACTCTTGTTGTTATTGATGATTATTCACGCTTTACATGGACTATATTTCTGAGCAGTAAAGATCAGACCGGTCCGAAGTTGATCAAGCTGCTGAAACGCACTCAGAACGAGAAATCATCCAGCATAGACAGGATTCGAAGTGACAAAGGCACTGAGTTTTCAAATCAGAATCTTGAATCCTTTCTAGAAGATCATGGAATCAAGCATGAGTTTTCAGCCGCCAGAACTCCTCAACAGAATGGAGTTGCAGAACGAAGAAACAGAACGCTCAAGGAAGCAGCAAGAACAATGCTTGCTGATTCTGGAATCTCTCAAAAGTTCTGGGCAGAAGCTGTAAATACTGCCTGCTACACTCAAAACCGATCTATGATTAACAAGAAGCTGAATCTCACTCCATATGAAATATGGACTGGTAACAGACCATCTGTTTCTCACTTTCATGTATTTGGCTGTAAATGCTTCGTTCACAACAATGGTAAGAGTCATCTTACAGCATTTGAAGCTAAGTCAGATAATGGTATATTCTTAGGATATTCATCAATTAGCAAAGCTTATCGAGTGTTTAATAATCGAACTTTAACTGTAGAAGAATCTGTTCATATAGTTTTTGATGAATCATTATGTGTTGAGGGCAACAAAGATTCAATTCAAAATCAGATGGAAAGTATCCATCTCGAAGCTAACAGTGATGATGAGATTGTAGCTAACAGGTCAAGAGACAATCCACCAGAACCAGAAGTGCCAGACAGACCGGATCAGGCCATTGAAGCTTCTTCAGATCGAGCTGATCCAGATGCTCCTGACTCAAATATTAAAGTAGATGCAGATCATGCTGCTACTATTATTCCGACCGAACCAGACAATCCAGAGTCAAGCTATCGATGGACTAAGAAGCATCCACCTAATCTAGTGATTGGTCGTCCTTCTGCACCGATTAGAACCAGAGGACAGATGATGGATGAGTTCACTCATGCTGCTTTCATCTCAACTCTGGAACCCAAGAAGATCGATGAAGCTCTGACTGATTTCAACTGGATTAAAGCAATGCAAGAAGAGCTTAATCAATTCGAACAAAATCAAGTTTGGAGTCTAACTCCCAGACCAAGCGATCTGCCTGTTATTAGAACCAGATGGGTTTTCAGAAATAAGCTAGACGCCGATGGAACTGTGGTTAGAAACAAAGCCAGACTGGTGGCACAGGGATTCAGACAAGAAGAAGGAATCGACTTCGATGAATCATTTGCACCAGTCGCCAGACTTGAAGCAATCCGAATCTTTCTTGCATATGCTGCCTTTAAAGACTTCAAAGTATATCAGATGGACGTCAAGTGCGCCTTTCTTAATGGAAAGCTTCAGGAAGAAGTCTACATTGAGCAACCACCTGGATTTCAGAACCATTCGTATCCTAATCATGTATACCTACTGAATAAAGCAGTGTATGGTCTGAAACAAGCTCCAAGAGCCTGGTATGACACTCTATCTCAATTTCTGCTGAACCATGATTTTCAGATCGGTTCAATAGATAAAACTCTCTTTAAATTCATTAAGGGGGAACATACCCTATTAGTTCAAATTTATGTTGATGACATAATCTTTGGGTCAACTAACCCCAAATTGTGCGAGAAATTTTCTAAGTTAATGCAGGGACAGTTCGAGATGAGCATGATGGGAGAATTGTCATTCTTTCTGGGTCTTCAAGTAAAACAGCTCAACAATGGCATTTTCATCAATCAGACCAAGTATACCAAAGAGCTCCTCAAGAGATTTGGAATGGAAACATGCTCAACTGCATCAACTCCAATGAGTCCAACAATCAAGTTAGACAAGGACGAAGGGGGAACGGCAGTTGAAGTAACCATGTATAGAGGACTCATCGGATCGCTATTGTATCTTACAGCGAGCCGGCCCGATATTATGTTTTCAGTCTGTATGTGCGCCAGATTTCAGACAGAACCAAAGCAATCACATTTCATTGCTGCCAAGCGTATTCTGAAATACTTAAAAGGATCTCAGAACGTTGGTCTTTGGTACTCCAAAGATTCAAACTTCAGCTTGATCGGATATTCAGACGCAGACTACGCTGGGTGTAAGATCGATCGTAAAAGCACCAGTGGAACATGTCAATTTCTAGGTGAAAGATTGATCTCTTGGTTCAGTAAGAAGCAGACATCTATTGCCACATCCACAGCTGAGGCAGAATACCTAGCCGCTGGAAGCTGTTGCGCTCAAATGCTCTGGATTCAACACCAGCTCAAAGACTACGGCATTCAAGCTGTTGACTCTCCGATATTTTGCGACAACACAAGTGCAATCGCTATAACGTATAATCCAGTTTTGCACTCTCGAACAAAGCACATTGATATTCGACACCATTTTATTCGAGATCATGTTGGCAAAAAGGAAATTCGGATCGAACACATTTCAACAGAGCAGCAAGCAGCAGACATCTTCACCAAACCACTTCCTGAGGCTAAGTTTAATTATTTCCGTCAAATTCTTGGTTTAATTGACTTATCTTAATTAGTTTAGATGTTTTTATTCTTTTCGCTCTTAAAGATTTTTGTCACTACAGATCGATACTACAATGTTCAGAAAGACACAGACCGGTCCGAACTTTCAGACCGATACTTGTCAGTCTGATTTTATCCTATGATCTGTTTGGACAATTATTTGTTTTTTTAAAAAAAAAAAAAAAAAACAAAACAGCCCGGACTGATTAACCTTTTTAACTAGTTGTACTTTAACCGCCTTATCTTTCTTCATCCTGACCGTTTATTTTGAATAATTTATTTCTCAGTCTTGGAGATAAAGACACGTGTCTTCTCTCTCCTATTTAGCGGGCTGAACATTTCATACTTTTTCACTTTTTACAGTTTACCGCTTTCTACCTTCTTACTCTCCTACTCTCTTACTCTTCGCACCTTCTTTAAACTTCTTTCATATGGCTACCATCACTCATAACTCACTCTCCGTTGAGTTTGATGACATCTACAGGGGAGAAGATGCTGCGATGGTGTCCATTTTTAGAGCCCTGGAATCCTCTGGTTTACGGAATTTTTTGGAGTGCGGATCCGTTGTTTATGAACCAGAAATCCGCGAGCTGTTCGCCAACGCCGTCTCCCGGAAGTCATCCATCTCTACAACTGTCCAGGGCAAATCTTTCGAGATCTCGCCAACAACAATGGCCAAGACCTTTGGCCTCCCCAGTTCCGGCCTGACAGAGTTCGGACAGACTCCTCCAGCATCTCTCTTAGATCTTCAGGGGAAGATTTCTATTTCTGGCCACCGATTGCAACCCTCATTTAAGAAGAAGGAAATGCTCTTCCATTTCCAGGTGCTGTGTGAAGTGGTAGCCAAGCCACTTTTGGGTAAAGCAGGAAGCTTCGATGCTGTAACCGCCGAGAAGTTCAGGGCTATGGCAGCTATTGTATCTGGACAGAAGATAAACTGGTCCATGATTTTGTTTGGAGTACTGCTGGAAACGGTGATTGCATCCAAGCACGCCGTATGCTTTGCTGTTCCTCTCAGCAAGCTCTTGGAGTCCTTAGGCCTCGAGCTGAGCAAGCCGTCTGCTCTCCGCCCCTTTAAGGTCCTTAACTCCAAAGGGCTTGCACTGCTGAAGTCCAAGAGTGCTCCGCCTACTCCTACAACTCTGGTCTTAGTCAAGATTGAGAAGGACGAGGAACAAGCTGATGTGCGCAAACCTCGGGTCAAGCGGAAGCTGACCATTCAGACTGACTCAGAAGAAACCCAGTCTGCTCACTCATCCCCAACCAAGCCACTTCCCAAAAAACCCCGAACCCAGATTACCAAACCAACCATACATCTACCTCCACCCATACTGCCACCCACTAAAGCAACCCCTGCACTTCAACCCCCCACTCAGCCTTCACAAGCCTCAACCCCTGCACCCAAAGTCACCCTTAGAATTCCCTCTGCCAATCCCGTGGTCAAAGGGATAGTTATCACTGAGTTGGGTGACTATACCCAATCAGGGATTAAGTCCCCTTCCTCCACCGGCAAGGGAAAAGCCATTCTCACAGAACCCATCTCTTCTAAACCCAAATCTGCTGCACAGACTGCCATCGACATCACTATGGAGGATGTTGATGAGAAGCTAGCTGAACTCCTTGTGGTCTTTGATGAATATGTCCAGTACCGGACTGTCAACCACATTGATATGTTCTACGGAAAGTTGCACAGACTGAAAAAGATGGAAGACGAGGTTCTGAGAGGCACAGAAACTGATGATGTTCGACTTGCGGTGCAGCGCAGAGAGTTATTTACGGCAAAACACAGATTCAGACTGGCCAATCTGCTTTTCACTGCCAAAAAGAAGAACTTCGATCCGCTTGCTCCTACTGCCAGAGATGATGGGGCTGTGATTGCTCAACTTGAGATGGATATTCATGCTCTATCCCTAGCTGTCCGCTTTCAACGACAGATGCTAGGTATCTCCACTCCAGCCACAAGCCCGGATCATCCTTCTGTCAGCAAGACTCTGGCAGAACCTTTTATCGAGGTTATTCCTTCTGCTGAAGCAAAACAGACAGAAGATCAGCCTGCAGAACTCGTACCAGAACAGACAGCGGAGCAGCCATTGCCTAATGCTCCGTCTGCAACAGATGATGAATCAATGAATGTTCTGTTGGATTCTCCGACAACATCTATTCCATTGAAGTCATCAGCCTCCCTTGCTCAAAACAGTCCAGCTGAAGCATGTGCAACAACTGAAGTACCAGACCTCCTCGATCCGGATTTGGTGGTATCTACAGTGGTTGCGGCTCTCCAAGATGAGGAACCTTCCAGTCCCCACTCTCCTCCGGGACCATCAGATGAAGATTTGGCATTCATTCATAGTTTTTCTTCGGATCTGGTCACTCTGATCCGATCCGAAATTCATCAAGCTGCCATTTCTTCCATCGTGCCGATTGCGGAAGCAGATGCTCCTGCTATGTCATCATCAGATCACTCTCCCAGCCAGCTATCTGATGCACCTCCATCCCTGGCACGGACTATCCAGCACTTTTCTGATAACTGTCTGTCATTAACTCAACGAATTCTCGAAGTTCATCAAAGTCAAAGAGTCACAACTTTGGACTTTAATTCTTTCTAAGAGAAAATGACTGCCAGTATCGGAAGCCTCCAGCGCGGCATCAACGATCTGTTTTCTCAACAAGCCTCCTACAAGAACAGTCTGAGGAAAGAGCAGGTCGAGTTAGCCACTGAAGTCAGAGCATCTGTTTCTAACTCCCTCCGCGCTCAAGACGTTCGTCTTGACGCTATCAGCGCGCAGCTAGCCCAAGTTGTTGAATTCCTTCAAGAGATTGCTGCTGACAAAAAGGGGGAAAAGAAGACAGACTTCAAGCCGCCTCCAAGCTCAAGAAGATAGCAGTCTTAGTCATTTAACTTGTCAGACTGTCTGTATTTAGGATTTCTTGATGATCAATAAAATCCTTCTTTTGATTAAGTCCTTGTTCATTTATTTTGAACTTTAATAAAGGCTTAATAATAAAAGATTGAATCGATCAAACTTAATGATGTTCATTTATTTTGAACAAAGAAGTAATCGATCCAAAAGCATTCGCTTCAGAGCTCTTATCAAGACTGGTTAAAAAGACTTAGAAGCTAGGTTTTGTCATCATCAAAAAGGGGGAATTTGTTAGTTCCGGACCTTATCGATGAGATTTTAAAGATGACAAAACAGTTCAGACCGGATCGATGGAAACTAGGCATACCAGATCGATCGGACTCAACAGAGCAAGATGGCAAAGCATTTCAGACCGGATCGATGGAAACTAGGCATACCAGATCGATCGGACATATCAGAGCAAACTGATAAAGAATAGTACATATCAGACCGGATCGATGGATTCCAGAATGACTAGATCGATGCTTCAGATCGATCTCAACCTTTATCAGATCAGAGCAGTCAAGGATACATAAAGGATGGCTTCTCAGTCCGAATCATCAACGGATATTTATTGCAGCATTTAATGCTGCAATTAATGCTACAAAGGACCAAAGACTGAAGATTGCCATAATAGGTAAGAAGACAAAGAAGAGCTTACCTGACAGTCGCCGAAAGCATATACCAGAACGGCAAGTATCCTGAAGAAGAAGACTGTAGCTTTCTCAGAGTCTAAAAAGAGTCATAGCTGCACATTAAGGGAAACAATGCCGTTGCCACCTTCAACTATAAAAGGATGCAACAAACAGATGCAAAAGACTCTCGACTCTACAACTCACGCTGATCATTTGAAAAATATACAAGAAAGCTAAACAGCACACGCTTACAAAGTACAGAAGCTTTCGAGCTGAAGTTATTCATTTAAGCGCAATTACTTTGTAACATTTGATCATTGTAGGATCACTGTGCGCATTGTGTATTGAAAAATAGAAGTGAGCAACATTTTGTAACTGTCAGACAGAGTGTGTCTGAGCAGGTTGAGTGACTAGGAGTTTCAGACTGGTAGTGAGGTAAATCCAGCCTGAATCGGGTTTGTACAACAGGATTGTATAAATCAAAGTCTTCTAGTATAAACCTTCCTTAATTGGAAGAAGGGGAGACGTAGAAGGATTACACCACCTTCGAACTTCCAGAAACATATCCTGTGTCTTATCATTCTGCACTTAGCCATCGAGCTGTTCTTACTTATACAAGAGCAGACCGTTTCCGCACTTACTTATTAGTGGTCTGTTCTGTTCAAAGAGTTGATTAAGTAACAGATTTCTTTTACTAATCAGAAAGAAATCACAAGGGATAAATTTTGTAAGGAGTGTTCATTCACCCCCCCTCTAAACACTCCGGACCGATCCTAACATTAAATGTTTCTATTGATTCTACTTCGTTGGTATATGATACCAGTTGTGCTCACATCTTTGCAAATAGTTGCATATGTTGAGAAGAGTATAGAGCCCTAGGAAGGTGAAACCTACCTGAGGCTAAGCATTGTAGCAAGAGTTGTTGCAAAGACTGTTTGAAACATTTATTTAATATAAAATCTTGACTTGTTAGGAACTTGTTTGAGCAATTATTTATTTGTTCTAGATTTAATCATGAACATTGTTCCTATTTTTATAGGGAATGATAATCTTTTAAATTTGCAAATGTGATTTGCAGTATTTTTAAGAATGTGTGTTTTATTGAATTAGGTGAACTTATGAATGATTAGTATGATTATATTCAAAGAATATAAAAAGGATGATAACTTAAATACAACTATACTTAGCATGTGCTGAATGTCCATTGAGTTTGATTCATATGGACGTATATGGAGCACTAAATGTTAGTGCAAGAGGATGTTGAGTTATCTTAAAGATAATGTGATTCTCTCTGAATAGCTCTCTAAAGTTACATATTTGTTGAACATAATTCATACCAATACAGTGACAAAAACTCCATATATGATATGGACTGAAAAATAATCCAAATAAGATTTGAGATTGTTCTGCTTATGTGAAGCAGTAAGTGGGATATGAGTTGAATAGTTGATCCATCTAATGTTATTTTGTGAAAATTTATATTATTCAATTGGAGACAAAGTGTTTGTTTTGCAAGTGCCGTCTTTCTAGAGAAAATGTTTCTATTAGAAAGGAATAACAATATAATATAATTTGAAAGGGTTCAAGAACCACAAATCACTAGAAAAGTGAAAACGATGAAATTAATTGAGTCAATCATAACCTTTGATTTACACACACCAAGGAGATTTGAAAATGTTTCAACAACTCTTGATAAATTGAATTTACTCCTAGAAAGTAGTCAAAATGATTTTGACCATGGATGTGATCCTTGGACTTTCAAGGAGACGATGTTGGACATCGTTTCGGGATATTGGCGAGATGCTATGAAATTTGAAATAGACTTCATGTACTCTAATAAGGTATGGACATTAGTAGACCATCTTTGGGAATTGTTCCCATTGGCTGCAAATGGATCTACAAGTGAAAGCTTGGAGTGGATGTGAATGTAGCGACATTTAAAGCTTACCTGATGGGAAGAGGTTATTCTCATAGGCAAAGAGTTGTCTATGGGGAACTTTTCATCAGTTGTGATGCTATAGTCTATTTGGATTTTAATAGTTATAGCTATATATTATGAATATGACATATGACATATGGATGTGAATGATAAGTGTGAATTTTACACTTATTTTGCTATGTTTTTGTATTGATTTTCGTATTGATTCGTGGATGATTTTACACTTTTTGGTATATTTTTGTGTATTTCAGGAATCTAGGTCCAAGGGATAAAAGTGGAGGAAATAAGCTAATAATGTTGAAAAAGGACCAAACCGAGCGAAGACGTGAGAAAATGGACTGAATCTCGAAGTATTAATTTTTTACAGCTCGCGATCGATCGGCAATAACATCGCGATCGATCGCCGAGCCACAAAAATGGATGCTGAACAGAATACATTGGCGATCGATCGGCAAGAACTCGCGATCGATCGCCAATATACAGTGAAGACTCGCAATCGATCGCAAGGGAACGAAGATTGATCACGGATTTGTTTAATTTGGGTATCACGTCCAGTAGAGATTGAAGATCGATCGCGAGGAGACGAAGATGATCGCCGCGAGGAGTTTTTGGAAAAATAAAGACTTTCCATGTTTGGTTCAAGGGGGACTCCTTCCCAATTATTTTGGCCCTATATATCAGACCTAGGGACGAATTTTATAGGACTTTGGCCAACTTTTACAAAAACCTAGCACCCATTCTTCCATCCAAGGCAAGACCACAAATCATTGAAGAGCAAGAGCAACGCAAGGAACGAAAGAACGGAGCGACGCACGGAGCGACATCCTCGTTATCTTAGTATTTCTGAACTTAATTAATTTTTATATCAGATTTTGATGTTAAATTTGTTTAAAGACATGTTTTTGCATTATAATTTGATTATGGTTGTTGGCTAAGATATTTGTCAAGACATAGGGGATCCCATGTTTGAACCCTTGAGTTAATTAATGATTTTGATTTGATTTCTATGATCTTTGCGCATAATTTATGTTTTTAATGCTTGTAAAAGATTAGCTACCTTTTGCATGATATTGGTAATCGTAATTGAATTGACCATAGGAGATTGCGATACGACGTAGTAAATTAGGCCGTGGGTTTTAGGTTGAGACGAACCAAGTAAAATCTAGCACACGTGTGATAGCAATAGATTTACCAAAATCGAAGGCTAGTAGTTTTCACAAAGCGTTTTTTGGTATTAATCATTCAATAAAGACACGGGAGTGGTTTATTGTAGATTCATACACCAAGTTTTAGAAAATTATGCTATGAAAATAATTTCATACTCATGAGAAATTTTCCTTAAAAGATTTCCGTCTAAAATCGGTTAAAATGCTTCCAAGAACAACCAGGCTCTGATGCCACTTGTTAGGATCGATTTCGGGGGTGGGTTGCCAGTCCACACCCGAGTTCAACCAACTTGAGCTTCAATAGCTCGTGTTCTTGAAATAATTGCACCGAGAGATTATATCGAGTTCGGTTACAAAACCGAGCGGAAGACACTCGACATAACCCGCTCTATAACCGATTAAACATTTGAAAGGTATTTTAAAGATATGCAATAAAGTATGTAAAAACAGTAAGGTAAATAAATGCAGTAAAGTAAAAACACAAGCATTTGTTTCTGAAAGTTCGAAGCACAACGCTTCTACATCTCCCCTTCTTCCATCTCATGGAAGGATACACTAGAAGACTTTGATTTATACAACTCTTTGTACAAACCCGGTCCAGTTGGGCATTCCCCATCCAACTAGAACTCCTAGCAACTCAACTATGTATGTTCTTTAATGTCTCACATACAAAGACCTCTCAATCGGTTGTGATGAATCATCAACCGTTACAATGGTATTCACTCTTCTATTTTAGCTCACAAATACAATGAATAGAGTGAATACAAAGGCACAAATGATTCCATAATGAATCTGATACTGCAAGGTAAGAGGTGCCAAAGGTTTGAGGAGTGCTCTTCATTTAGCAGCTTTTGTCTTTGAAGTTCCTCAATTGAATCCCAAGTGGGTTTGCTTTGGAAAGCTTGGATTGATCTTCAATCAGCTGTTATTGAGCTTCCAAATCATGTATATATAGCCCCAAGTAATGATATATACGTTAGATACAAGAATATAACCGTTGGGACAGTTTTGGTAAGCTTTCAAACATTGCAACGGTCATATTCTGCTTCTGGGCTATTTTTGGAAGTCAGCTGGTCTGGTCAGCCAGTTGGTCTGGTCAGCTGAACTGCACAACCAGTTGGTCTTGTCAGCTGGACTGGTCACCAGTTGGTCTGGTCAGCTGGTTTGTACATCCAGTTGGTCTGGTCAGCTGGTCTGCACATCAGTTGGTCTGGTCAGCTGGACTGGTCACCAGTTGGTCTGATCAGCTGGTCTGCACATCCAGTTGGTCTGGTCAGCTGGACTGGTCACCAGTTTGTCTGGTCAGCTGGTCTGCACATCCAGTTGGTCTGGTCAGCTGGTCCTCAAGCTGTAAAATATCATCTACGAACTGCACACTTGATGAAATATGTTAGCAACACAATAACAAGTTTTGTTAAAATCAAAACCAAGATTATTCGGGTTTCCAAAACCCAACAATCTCCCCCTTTTTGATGATCACAAAACTTGAATAAAAATATGAACATTAAAGCACAATGTTGCATAACAAGAAAAAACAATATTTTTTTAAACAACATATTTCTCCCCTTTTTGTGTGAATCAAAAAAGGAAGACAAATAAAATTTACTCCCCCTCAAGGATTGAGTTTAAACTCTCCCCCTTAATTTTAAAATATTTGAAAATTTGAGCAAGTGAGGGGCAAATGGGGTAGGCTAAAACAAATTTAAAAAATACAATGTACATTAATTTTTGAACAAAAATAACCTCTTTTGATGATGGATGAAGCATACTTGGCAACAAATTTGAATTTCTTGACAAAACTAAACAATGTCCATTTCATCTTTCTGCGGTGACAGCACACTTAGTCCAGCTTTGCAGAATAAACTGTATTTCCTCGTGAAGAATTAGGCTGCAAGACCTATACCGTTGCGAACCTCTACGAGTCTAGTTTGCAATGCAAAAAACGGTTCGTCATTTGGACATCTGAGTAAGAATTTATGCCAATTTTCCCAAAGTCGCTGCAAGCTGCCAGAAAACTAAAATGCTTCGAAAATTGTTAGATAAAAATTTCAAAATAACAATTTTAAACTTATAATGAGTTAAGAACAGATTGAACGAAAATTAAACCTTTAAAATAGATTTTAAAATTATTTTCGTGCAAAATGAATGCAATGAAATTGATTTTTATGCTAAAAATTTTCATACACCAAGTTTTAGAAAATTATGCTATGAAAATAATTTCATACTCATGAGAAATTTTCCTTAAAAGATTTCCGTCTAAAATCGGTTAAAATGCTTCCAAGAACAACCAGGCTCTGATGCCACTTGTTAGGATCGATTTCGGGGGTGGGTTGCCAGTCCACACCCGAGTTCAACCAACTTGAGCTTCAATAGCTCGTGTTCTTGAAATAATTGCACCGAGAGATTATATCGAGTTCGGTTACAAAACCGAGCGGAAGACACTCGACATAACCCGCTCTATAACCGATTAAACATTTGAAAGGTATTTTAAAGATATGCAATAAAGTATGTAAAAACAGTAAGGTAAATAAATGCAGTAAAGTAAAAACACAAGCATTTGTTTCTGGAAGTTCGAAGCACAACACTTCTACATCTCCCCTTCTTCCATCTCATGGAAGGATACACTAGAAGACTTTGATTTATACAACTCTTTGTACAAACCCGGTCCAGTTGGGCATTCCCCATCCAACTAGAACTCCTAGCAACTCAACTATGTATGTTCTTTAATGTCTCACATACAAAGACCTCTCAATCGGTTGTGATGAATCATCAACCGTTACAATGGTATTCACTCTTCTATTTTAGCTCACAAATACAATGAATAGAGTGAATACAAAGGCACAAATGATTCCATAATGAATCTGATACTGCAAGGTAAGAGGTGCCAAAGGTTTGAGGAGTGCTCTTCATTTAGCAGCTTTTGTCTTTGAAGTTCCTCAATTGAATCCCAAGTGGGTTTGCTTTGGAAGGCTTGGATTGATCTTCAATCAGCTGTTATTGAGCTTCCAAATCATGTATATATAGCCCCAAGTAATGATATACACGTTAGATACAAGAATATAACCGTTGGGACAGTTTTGGTAAGCTTTCAAACATTGCAACGGTCATATTCTGCTTCTGGGCTATTTTTGGAAGTCAGCTGGTCTGGTCAGCTTGTCTGGTCAGCCAGTTGGTCTGGTCAGCTGAACTGCACAACCAGTTGGTCTTGTCAGCTGGACTGGTCACCAGTTGGTCTGGTCAGCTGGTTTGTACATCCAGTTGGTCTGGTCAGCTGGTCTGCACATCCAGTTGGTCTGGTCAGCTGGACTGGTCACCAGTTGGTCTGATCAGCTGGTCTGCACATCCAGTTGGTCTGGTCAGCTGGACTGGTCACCAGTTTGTCTGGTCAGCTGGTCTGCACATCCAGTTGGTCTGGTCAGCTGGTCCTCCAGCTGGTTCTCCCAGCTGGTCTGGTCAACTGGTACTCCCAGCTGGTCCTCCCAGCTGGTACTCCAGCTGGTCCTCCCAGCTGGTACTCCAGCTGGTCTGGTCAACTGGTATCCAGCTGGTCCTCCCAGCCGGTACTCTAGCTGGTCCTTTCAGCTGGTCCTCCAGCTGGTCTGGTCAACTGGTACTCCAGCTGGTCCTCATTTCAGCAACCAAACTCAAGGGCATTTCTTAGCACATCATCAAGCTGTAAAATATCATCTATGAACTGCACACTTGATGAAATATGTTAGCAACACAATAACAAGTTTTGTTAAAATCAAAACCAAGATTATTCGGGTTTCCAAAACCCAACAAATTCATTGCCTGCAGGATCGATCACTACTTGGGAGGGGATGCTCAAGCCTTCCTATCAAAATACTTTCCCCCTTACAAGGCAGCTAAGATGCGCAATGATATCACAACATTCATGCAACATGATCCGGAGACACTGTGCGAAGCTTGGGAGCGCTTCAAGGATCTACTTCGAAGATGCCCACATCATGTCCTTCCGATTTGGCTTCAGGTACAAACATTTTACAATGGTTTATTTTCTGCTAATAGATCTATGATTGATGCAGCATCAGGAGGTACCATTATGAGAAAGTCACATGAGGAAGCTTTCACACTCTTGGAAGAGATGGCATCCAACAGTTACCAGTGGCAGTCCGAAAGGAATGTGCCCAAAAGACCAATTGGGATGCATCAAGTGGATGAAGTGACATCAATACAAGCTCAATTGGAGGCTTTGAACAAGAAGATGGACAGTTTGAGCATGACAGCCATGCAAGCTCAAGTGATCACGTGCGATTTATGTGGAGGCAACCATCCAAGCACGGAATGTCAGGCAGGTAACCCTTTTATGCTATCTAATGAACAAGCAAATTTTGAAGGAAATAGACCACCACAGGGTAACTCATACTCCAATAACTATAACCAACCGTGGAGAATCATCCGAACTTCTCTTGGTCCAACCAAAAGAATGTCTTGAATCCACAACCTCCACCGGGTTATCCACCAAAGCCGAGTATGGAAGAGTTGCTAACTAAGTTCATGACGATGACGGAGAATAGGATGCAAAATCAAGATGCATCAATTAAGAACTTGAAAACTCAAATGGGGCAAATGGCAAATATGTTAGCGGGAAGAGCACCAGTAAGCTTACCAAGTGTGTGATGACCTGAGATTAGGGATGTTAATCCCGGGGTGTTAATAACCCCTAAAGTGGTTTTACGTGGCAAATTGGAGTTTTATCGAGGTGTTGGGCCTTCTGAACTCATTTATTTAGGCAGTTGGGATCGTTGGATCCCGAGGTTGAGATCGTATTCTCATTTCGGTGAAAACCTGTGAGTTGGGTTTTTTTAGTGTGACTCGGAATCTCGGGTGCTTGGTGTGGGCAGCGGTAGAGGGTTTTTGAGTTAGAGAGAGAAGTTTTGAAAACAGATGATTTTTAATGAATCATGATGTATTTGTGGGGCTATTAGTATTTCGGGGTATTTTTGCTATAAATACCATTTGAACCCGAGATTTTAATTAAATTTTCATTTCAGCCCCTAACCTTTTCTCTCTCCCCGCGTCCGCCCATTCCCGTCTGCCCCAGCCACCGCGCGCAAAAGCGGTGCGCCCGCCGCCGTCCGGCCGCCGTTCGGCGCGTCCGACCTACCGGTGGCTTCGTCTCGTCCAGGCGCTCCTTTCTACACCATCAATTCGAAGTTTGGTCGCGTTTCTCGTTCGGAGTTTGGCAGAATGCGTCGATCCCCAAAAGCTAGGGTTCTTCGATTTCAGTCGATTTTCCTTCCGATTTTCGATTGGGTAACCTCCTTTACCTCTTTTTCATGCTTATCGTGTTTTTCCCTGCCATTTTGTGTTCAATTAGTTCGAATTCTTGCTGTTGGTGTGAGGATTGGTTCGAATTTTTGGATGTGTGCGTGAAGTGGGTTCGAAAATTGGGGTTTTTGGCAGGGGTGTGGCGATTCTTGTTATGGGTCGTTTCTTACATGTTTTAGATGTATTATGATGTTTAATTGTGTTCGAATTTAGGGCTTTGAGTTCGAATTTTGGGGGTTTTGGCATGTGGGGCGATTATTCATGTTGTTGATTGATTAATTCATGTTTTAGATGAATTATTGTGTTTAATTGGGTTCGAATTGTGGAGTGAGGGTTCGAAAATTTATGGGGAGCTCTTGAGCAATTTTCGTTGATGTCTCATTCGATTTTCCCTCCCTGCATGTACTCTACCTCGGGGCATGGGACTCGAGCAAGGTTTGGCTCGGACTTCGGAGATTTAAGGTACGTGTGACGTACGAGCATTACTTTATATGAAAGCATTTGTGAAATGCATAATGTGTTTTAATTGCATTAGATGGTTGTGGGTATGGTTATATATATATGTGTCGATATGACTATGGAACGACCTAGTCTTGATATCGCTGCCACAAGTGTGCGTAATACTAGAGTATTATGACCTTATAAGAGATATGGGGTACTGGGTTTATATGACTATTGTATGGCATTTGAGATGCCTGGGAATGATCGTGGGATCATGTATTCGTTATGAGACATGTGAGATGTCTAAGTATAATGGAGAATTTGTAAAATAAATGCTAGGCATTTGAGCTATCTGTGATTGGTAGCAAAGTTGAAAATCAGTATTAGATATCGAGATATCTATGTTTGCATGTATAATGAATTTGGAATCATTAATTATTGATACTTGAGAATCAGGCATGCTATGAGTTAAATCAATGTGTTGATTTACTGATTTTTGAGATTTGATGAGTTTGATGATTGTGAGAACAGGGACAGTACACGGAATCCCGGATGAGGACATTGCCATCCAGGGAGTATCGTTTAAAATTCATTAGTATTTACTTTTGTTGTAAATTATGAATTTCATTATTGTGATTATGGGATTTTGTGTATTGGTATGCTCACCTCGTTGGGGGCTGTCTCTGTTGGGGCAGGTGAACAGGTACATCGATGGCTGTGGAGCTGAGCTCGAGCTGTTGATGGGATGTACTCACAGGATCGTGGTACCAGGGCTTGATGGAGCACGGTATCGTATAGAGTACTTATATACAACCGAGGTTTATATACACCTTTATGATGCTCGCATGTGAGCACGGATATTCTTGTATATGGGTTGTATATAAAGGCATGAGCCTTTCTCTCTTTCATTCTATGTTGCATGCAATTAAGAGTAGAATTGCTAATGATATGAGAGTCATGGGTGTATTATGTGGGTGTTGATACCCATTTATGTTGTCTTATGTGTGGTGTCTTCCCTGGCTGTGAATTTACTTAGTGTTGCTGTATTCTGTTGAGTATTGTGTATTCCCTGGCCGGGAATTATATTATGTGTTGTGCTTTCATTTCGGGATAGCTCTATTTATGGGGAGACTCTGCCCAAATTTTTATAAAAGTTTTCACATAGTGGTGTAATGGGGATGAAAATGGGTGGAATCTATGAGTCTAATTGTGGGTAGAGATGATCTTAATGTTGAATATTAAAGAAATTTGTAATTGCCATTCAATGGTAAAGTATCATCTGTGTTTCCCGATTGATTTTATTGAAAGCATGTACCACACATAATGATTAATACACTAATCAAGGGTTAAGGGCTTGGGGTCCTTACATTAGTGGTATCAGAGCAGTGGTTGCTCTTTGGGGCTGTTAAGGGCCTAGGAAGTTATTGATAGCACATACTTATGCATGATGGCATTAATGTTGTATGACACAACTAGTTGTTTATGTGCTTTTTATGATATGAAAAGTGGTGTTGCTAATCAGTGTGATTGCAGGAATCGTGTAGCATGAGATGTGATGGCATTAATGGTGATGTCTGGCCCTTCATGTATTATGTGTTAAGGGATCTGATTTTGTGGGAAAATCAGGAAAGGTGAGACGTACGGGCTTCGGACGGTAAAACGTGTTACACCTTTGATTATGTATATCGTGGGTAGTGAACCCTTACATGTGATGGTATATGTGAAATGATAGTGATATATTGTGATAATGGAATCAACTGTTGTGCTTGATTATTGTGGTAGAATTGATGAATGTTCCGGTAGCCTTTATCTCCAAGCGAGGGAGGTACTTGCCGCTGTCATGACTAAGCGAGGTAACATGCCGCTGTCATTGTCGAAGCGAGGGGTCCTAAAATTCCGCTATTGTATTGGGACCGGAACAGTCACAATTCTAGTGATTAATGTGGAATATTGTGGTTATAACTGGAACGTGATATCGATCATTATATTGTGAACTGTGGTATTAACCTGGATGCAGGTACATGGAGCTAGTGGAAGTTCCGGTAGTTGTTATATTCGAGCGAGGGAGGTACTTGCCGCTGTCATATGAAGCGATGGTAATATGATATTTGTCGTTGTCATGTCTAAGCGAGGTAACATGCCGCTGTCATTGTCGAAGCGAGGGATATCATATGATGCCGCTATATGTCGAAGCGAGGGGTCCTAAAAATTCTGCTGCTATAACAGGACCGGAACAACCACATTATCTATATTGATAGCGATGGTTCATGCCGCTATATTGATTGGCGATGGTTCATTCCGCCGGATATATTGATAGCGATGGTTCATTCCGCTATATTGATTGGCGATGATTCATTCCGCCAGATGTATTGATAGCGATGGTTCATTCCGCTATATTGATTGGCGATGGTTCATTCCGCCAGATGTATTGATAGCGATGGTTCATTCCGCTATATTGATTGGCGATGGTTCTTGCCGCCGGATATATTGATAGCGATGTCTCATTCCGCTATTCTATTGGCGATGGTTTATGCCGCCGGGTATTGATAGCGATGTCTCATTCCGCTATTCTATTGGCGATGACTTATGCCACCGGGTATTCATAGCGATGGTACATTCCGCTACATCTAGGGCGATGGTTCATGCCGCCAGATGTCTATAGCGAAGTTTTATGCCGCTGACTCTATGACGAGGGATTATGCCCCTGATTCTATAGCGACGGGTTATGCCGCTATGCACATGACGCTGGATTACGCCACCTACGAGCGATGGGTGCTGATTGCGTACCACTGTTGGATGACGGAGACAGGTATGCCGCTATATTGTTATCAATGAGGTATGGCATATTACTGTTTATTTAGCACTATTGTGGATATCATGTGTTGATTTACTTATATTGTCATGTGTTTGACGATTAGATTATAGACGTCGTGTATCGACATATACTGTCACGAGTCGACAATATTATTATATTATTTCAAAGTCATATGTTGACAGGTACCGTCACGGGATGACAATGACATGGTGGATGTTCTATGTAGACGTGTAGCGTCGTTTTGATGATTAATACATTTATGTTATGTATTAGGTTGTATGGTTTGAGTGCCGATGATGAGCACATGGTAGAGTCTGGGTCACTAGTTGACGAGACCTTTTGCCGAGCAGGTTTGCTCGGTGGAGTATTGGATGTATTTTGTGCCGGTAAATGTACCACACCATGTTTTAGAGTTAAATAATTGTCGAGCGATGATACCCTTGGGTATGCTCGTTGGTTTGGCTAGGGCCAAGTGATTGGTGGTAAGAGTAGTCATTGAGGAAACTACTCGCTTGTGTTGTGACGTAGGGTAGACATGGTTACACCCACCCTGAGGGTGTGGGATAAGTCTTAACGGATTATGATTGTATCATAAGTGAGAAAGGACACCGGGTTGTCCATTGTGCTTGGTATTTTAGAGATATGCTGGGCGATGACCCATTACTCTAACGGTTTGTACGGTATGGCATACCGAGATGGAACATATGGTTTGTTGGTGGGCTTGATATGAGCCTATGGAGACAGCGCTTTGCTAGCCAGATATTGGGGGAAAGATATAGTGTGCTTGTTGGAGCCATGATACTACACGTTGGAACCAAGTTTGGCAAATCGTAAAGTGATACGATGTGGGTTGTGGTGGACTCTAGTAGTCACCACGTCATTTGAGGTTGATGTTGTGCATGCCTCACTGAAACGTGTATACGTCTATTGTTTTGAGAGACTTGTCTGGGACAGCTCATAATGTTGAAGTACCAACAAGAGAGTCATCAAGTCGTTGTTGACTCGATCTGGGGAATCCGTGTACTTGGGATGCAATGAGTGTTATTGTATCCAGTTTTTTTCCGAACGGTGGTTCGAGACTAGTGGATCTCGAGTTCGATAGCACTTTCCTTGTGGGGAAGGAGGTAGTATTATACCTATTTGGGAATCCTTGAAAGATTCGGTAAGTTGGTCGTGTGGTGTTGATTTTGGGAATCACGCCGTGTTGTTGATCGTCGATTATCATCCTCCTCTGCATGGGAATGACTCAGAATAACAGTTGTGTTTGGGGCTTAGGGGTATGTTGGAGATACCCTAGCCAAGTGCATTGAGTATGCATGTGATGCTAGTTTTTGATTTCCTTTTTGTCAAGCATAGAGTTATGCTACTTTTGGATGGTTAAATCTCTGATGAGAGATATTGAACACCTTGAGATTGGGAATCTCCATGGCACGATAAATTATGAGAACCAATCGTGAAGTTAGTTGACTCCCTTTGAGGAGGGATTATCTTGTGTGGGTTGAGGTGTTCCCTTGTTGGTGTTTTCCTTCGAGTTATGCGATAGCCTTCCCAAGTTTGGATTGTTAAATCCTAGGATTATCAAGGGATGGCAGGAATTCGAATTTATTGGGTGTCGCTGTCGACACAAGCGTTGAGGATGCAATGGGTTTATTGCATGTCCTTTCAGAATTTGAACACTGTGGAGTCTCGATGGTTTATTTATGATCAGGATGTGACCCTTGGAATATCCGAAGGTGGATATCTTGTGAGATGTCTTCTGTGTGAATCTGCGGCCGTGAGTTGCCCAAATTGAGTTGCAATGATGCGACTGCTCATTTGATGGAGGAGGTTTGAAAGTGGAGACCAGGTTTGGTATGTGTACATCGTAGTATACTAGTGTTTTCCTCGTAATGATGTGTATTAGACATCGTGTGTCATAATAGAGATGTCTTTGAATGATATCTACGATAGAATCGGGAGCGATTCGAATCCTTGCAGTTTCAGTTGAATAACTGCTTTTGGGTTGTTAGCGTTGAGTTGTGCTGACGCTCTTTGACGTTATGATGGATTTGGGAGTCTATTCCACTCCAGAGTTTGACACGAGGTCAACGTTCTCACGGTTGAGGTGTCATTCAGGATGCGTTCTTACTAGTTGTATTAGAACTGAGGATGACTGTCTGATTTACAGTCGTGAGTATTGGTTGTTTTGCAGTCATGAGGGACTGACTTTTGGGATGAACCGCATCGAGGTACGTTTTGCCTCTTGGGTGATAAGTTGGTGTTGGTTTTGGTATGTCGCTCTGTTTCAGAGTTTGATGTGAGATAAGTATCCTCGCGGTTTTAAGACGATTCTGATATGGTCAGGAATCGAGGTTATGGCTTCATGTTGTTGTGTAGCCCGGGTGTTACGTGATACACGGTGATAATTTCGAGGACGAAATTCTTTTAGTGGGGGATATTGTGATGACCTGAGATTAGGGATGTTAATCCCGGAGTGTTAATAACCCCTAAAGTGGTTTTACGTGGCAAATTGGAGTTTTATCGAGGTGTTGGGCCTTCTGGACTCATTTATTTAGGTAGTTGGGATCGTTGGATCCCGATGTTGAGATCGTATTCTCATTTCGGTGAAAACCTGTGAGTTGGGTTTTTTTAGTATGACTCGGAATCTCGGGTGCTTGGTGTGGGCACCGGTAGGGGGTTTTTGAGTTAGAGAGAGAATTTTTTAAAACAGATGATTTTTAATGAATCATGATGTATTTGTGGGGCTATTAGTATTTCGGGGTATTTTTGCTATAAATACCATTTGAACCCGAGATTTTAATTAAATTTTCATTTCAGCCCCTTACCTTTTCTCTCTCCCCGCGTCCGCCCATTCCCGTCTACCCCAGCCACCGCGCGCAAAAGCGGTGCGCCCGCCGCCGTCCGGCCACCGTTCGGCGCGTCCGACCTACCGGTGGCTTCGTCTCGTCCAGGCGCTCCTTTCTACACCATCAATTCGAAGTTTGGTCGCGTTTCTCGTTCGGATTTTGGCAGAATGCGTCGATCCCCAAAAGCTAGGGTTCTTCGATTTCGGTCGATTTTCCTTCCGATTTTCGATTGGGTAACCTCCTTTACCTCTTTTTCATGCTTATCGTGTTTTTCCCTGCCATTTTGTGTTTCAATTAGTTCGAATTCTTGCTGTTGGTGTGAGGATTGGTTCGAATTTTTGGATGTGTGCGTGAAGTGGGTTCGAAAATTGGGGTTTTTGGCAGGGGTGTGGCGATTCTTGTTATGGGTCATTTATTACATGTTTTAGATGTATTAGGATGTTTAATTGTGTTCGAATTTAGGGCTTTGAGTTCGAA
The DNA here is from genome assembly GCA_907163345.1 of Haberlea rhodopensis. NCBI lineage: Eukaryota > Viridiplantae > Streptophyta > Magnoliopsida > Lamiales > Gesneriaceae > Haberlea > Haberlea rhodopensis. The sequence goes on along the minus strand of CAJQUN010000020.1, from coordinate 6,861,397 downwards.
TTTTGGGGGTTTTGGCATGTGGGGCGATTATTCATGTTGTTGATTGATTAATTCATGTTTTAGATGAATTATTGTGTTTAATTGGGTTCGAATTGTGGAGTGAGGGTTCGAAAATTTATGGGGAGCTCTTGAGCAATTTTCGTTGATGTCTCATTCGATTTTCCCTCCCTGCATGTACTCTACCCCGGGTCCTTGAAATGGTTAATTGTCGTGTGTTGACAATAATTTTCTATATAAGGGATATGGGTGTGCTTGAGCACGGGTTGCATGTTCGTAATTAATTGTGAATTATTTATCGTGTTAGCACATCGTTCCTCGGGGCATGGGACTCGAGCAAGGTCTGGCTCGGACTTCGGAGATTTAAGGTACGTGTGACGTACGAGCATTACTTTATATGAAAGCATTTGTGAAATGCATAATGTGTTTTAATTGCATTAGATGGTTGTGGGTATGGTTATATATATGTGTGTCGATATGACTATGGAACGACCTAGTCTTGATATCGCTGCCACAAGTGTGCGTAATACTAGAGTATTATGACCTTATAAGAGATATGGGGTACTGGGTTTATATGACTATTGTATGGCATTTGAGATGCCTGAGAATGATCGTGGGATCATGTATTCGTTATGAGACATGTGAGATGTCTAAGTATAATGGAGAATTTGTAAAATAAATGCTAGGCATTTGAGCTATCTGTGATTGGTAGCAAAGTTGAAAATCAGTATTAGATATCGAGATATCTATGTTTGCATGTATAATGAATTTGGAATCATTAATTATTGATACTTGAGAATCAGGCATGCTATGAGTTAAATCAATGTGTTGATTTACTGATTTTTGAGATTTGATGAGTTTGATGATTGTGAGAACAGGGACAGTACACGGAATCCCGGATGAGGACATTGCCATCCAGGGAGTATCGTTTAAAATTCATTAGTATTTACTTTTGTTGTAAATTATGAATTTCATTATTGTGATTATGGGATTTTGTGTATTGGTATGCTCACCCCGTTGGGGGCTGTCTCTGTTGGGGCAGGTGAACAGGTACATCGATGGCTGTGGAGCTGAGCTCGAGCTGTTGATGGGATGTACTCACAGGATCGTGGTACCAGGGCTTGATGGAGCACGGTATCGTATAGAGTACTTATATACAACCGAGGTTTATATACACCTTTATGATGCTCGCATGTGAGCACGGATATTCTTGTATATGGGTTGTATATAAAGGCATGAGCCTTTCTCTCTTTCATTCTATGTTGCATGCAATTAAGAGTAGAATTGCTAATGATATGAGAGTCATGGGTGTATTATGTGGGTGTTGATACCCATTTATGTTGTCTTATGTGTGGTGTCTTCCCTGGCTGTGAATTTACTTAGTGTTGCTGTATTCTGTTGAGTATTGTGTATTCCCTGGCCGGGAATTATATTATGTGTTGTGCTTTCATTTCGGGATAGCTCTATTTATGGGGAGACTCTGCCCAAATTTTTATAAAAGTTTTCACATAGTGGTGTAATGGGGATGAAAATGGGTGGAATCTATGAGTCTAATTGTGGGTAGAGATGATCTTAATGTTGAATATTAAAGAAATTTGTAATTGCCATTCAATGGTAAAGTATCATCTGTGTTTCCCGATTGATTTTATTGAAAGCATGTACCACACATAATGATTAATACACTAATCAAGGGTTAAGAGCTTGGGGTCCTTACAAAGTGATACGGAAAAGAACCCCCGAGAGCAAGCCAAGGCGATCTCATTGAGGAGTGGAAAAGAAATTGGATCACAGACTGAAGATCGTGACGATGAGCACGTAGTTGAGTTGGAAGGTGAGAATGACATTCAGACACGTGAAAATGGTAAGTCTACTACTACCACTACACCTATCTCACCACCCAATAAGGTACAAATCCCTCCCCCATTTCCTGCTGCATTGAAAAGGGCAAAGGTAGATGCTAGTTTTGCTAAATTCTTTGAATTTTTTAAGAAATTACAAATAAATATTCCATTTGCTGATGCTTTACTTCAAATGCCTAGCTACGCTAAGTTTTTGAAATATATTCTGTCGAATAAGAGGAAATTGGGTGAGCATGAGACGATTAAGTTAACTGAGGAGTGTTCTGCAGTTGTCCAAAACAAACTGTGATGCCCAGTTAATTCTGCTTATTTTAAACTGTGTAAATTGTGTAAATGGTAAATTATAGGATAATTTACGTGATTTAAATTTTGGGCCTCGTATATTGAGTCGGGCCGGATTCTTCGGGTGTAAATGGAACTTTAGCATAATTCAAATGCTTGGGGAACTCATTTTAGACTGTTTTATATTTTTAAAGGGAAATTTATGAAAGTTAGATTAAATTGAAATATTTAATTTTGAAGTGAAGAATTATATTTTTTGGAAGGAGTTAGTGTTAATGGAATGTGTTTAAATTAAAAAGGGGATTTATTAGCTAGCAACTCCTCACCTTTAACTAGCAACCCACATACACACACTCACACACACTAAAATTCGAACCCCAACTCTCCCCAAAACCCCAACTCATCGCCTTCCATCTCCTTCCCCACCAAGGTCGATTTTCTCCTTCCATTCCAACTTTTGTTGAAGGTATGGTTGATTAAATGTGTTCCTAACATTTAGCATGGTTTCTTCTTGGTTGAGGTGGTGATTTGGGCAATTTCCTTGCCCTTTTAATTTCGAAAATTTAGGGCAATCATTGAGTTATTTTTAGCCATTCTTTTGGATGATTGTTGGGGTTGTTTAGTGGTTGATTTTGAAGTGTTTTGAGTTGTTATTGTTGTGTGGTGTGTGTGCAGAATGTGTGAGTGTGTGCGTGAGCAGTGTGTAGTGTGTGCAGAGTGTGTGAGTGTGTGCGTGAACAGTGTATGTTGGTGTGTGTGGAGTGGATTTATATTCATGCATAAGGGTGCTTTAACTGTTATTGGGATGTTTATGAGGTTGATGTATGTATAAATGAACTCCAACTTGTTTTGGCATGTATAGAAGATGATTATTCATATTCATATTGGAAATTGATTGGGCATATGATTGTGTGTGTAGATGGTTCCAAGTAATTATGTATTCCTACATGTATTGAAGTGTTGTAATTGGGAATTGGAGAGTATGAGGAAATGCTATTAATTGTTAGAACGGAATTGTTGATTTGTGCACTGACTAGTATCATTGTTGGTTAAAATATGAAGATTTAAAAACCATGCATGGAAGTTGTTTGTTAATATTCTTAAATGTGATTCTAGTGAAGGTCTAAGCCTTGTTAGTTGCTAATAGGTGGTGAAAATAATTAACTTCTATGAGTTGTAGCCATTGTAATACTTTGGTGGGTGTTGGGCTATGGTGTGGAATATATATTACCTTTAGAGGCATGTATGGTATGTGTTATAACATGGAATAAAGACTTTATGTTTGGATTATAGAAAAATCGGTTATTTATGGTAGAACCTCTTGTGTACATGGATTCTTCCTTGCATAGCTTGTTGCTTGAATCATTTCGGTGTTGTTTTGGGTGTTTTAAGCATGTTGGGTGTTAAATGGAGGTTTGTGTTGGGAAGTTGAATTATGTAATGTTATGGGCATCGCTTTGTGTTTGAATGTGAGATTATGTCCATCAAGTATTGGTTAAGAATTGACCCTTAAACTTTTGAGTTCGTATAGAGTCTTCTTGGGCTCTCGGACAACAAGGAGGGTGACTTGATGGTAAACACCGATTATAAGGTACGTGGTGACGTACGAGCAGGTATAGTATGAATTATTTCATAATCCAGTATGCATAAATTGTTGAATTGTGATTGCTAAATATAAGAGAACGAATATGTGAAATGAGTTTGATATATGTGGTATGGTGGACACGTAAATGTACGTGGTCCAGCTATGGAGTTGGGTATGGATGCCTTTGGCATGACCAATATGAGAAAGTGTTGAGTGAGATAGATTGATAGACCAAACTGCATTGATATGGAATTATTTATGATTGAGCATAAATAATAGATTCTTGTTGTATTGAATTCAATGTGTGGTTGAGTATCATATTTTCAGTGACGATACTAAACTTGATGTTATGAAAGCGTGTAAGCTTGAAACAGGAACATTGTATGGAAGCTATACAGATTCAGAACTTCACAGGGAGAACATTTTATAGATTTTCGATACTCTTAAATCGTGATATCATTATCTTTATGCATTGTTATGATATGAGTAGTGTGATGTTGGTATGATCACCCTGTGTGGGGGCTGTTTCTGTTGAAATAGGTATTACAGCTACAAGGTTATGTTGGCATAGCAAGCTCGAGCTTGGTTGGACAATATTGCTTCCTGAAGCGTAGAGTGTGATTGAGTAAATGGTATACATTATTTATGCAACTAGATGGGCATTCATTATTTGTTGCTCGCATGTGAGCACTTGGAGTCGTGTATATGGACTGTAATGATGGTGTTGGGAGTCCACTTTTTATATCTTCTTATTATCGTGTTATCCCTGGCTGAGAACTTACTTATGGGGAGACTCTGCCCAAACTTTTATAAAAGTCATGGGGATTATGTGAAGCATGTAATGATTCTTTAAAAGAAAAGAATTTTTTACATACACAAATGACGTCATAATTGCATTATTGACGTGTTGGGACGTTGGGGTCTTACACAAACTGCCTCTTAAGTTGAAAGATCCAGGGAGTTTTTCTATACCTTGCACAATTGGGTCTATTTCATTTACAAAATCTTTATGTGATTTAGGTGCAAGTATTAATCTTATGCCTTGGTCAATTTTCAGGAAGTTGGGGCTTGGTGAGCCAAAACCGACCACGGTTTCTTTGCAATTGGCAGATAGGTCTGTGACATACCCACGAGGAATCATAGAAGATGTCCTAGTGAAGGTTGATAAATTCATCTTCCCGGCAGACTTCCTTGTGTTGGATATGGAAGAAGATGCTGACACGCCACTGATCTTGGGAAGACCATTCCTTGCTACTGGAAAGGCACTTATAGATGTCCAACAAGGGAAGTTGATCCTCCGTGTAGGGGAGGATCAAGTCACTTTCAACGTTTTTAAAGCTTCAAAACACCCAGATGAGCATATGTGTTTTAGTGTTGATATTATTGATGTGTTATCTGCTAATGAATGTCGTTTATTTGAACGCCAATATTCCCCATAATAGGCGTGTGTGGAACAACTTAGGCGAGTTGGGAGAGAGGGACATGAAGCCACAAAAGCCCTCCATTGAAAAACCACCAACTCTTGAACTCAAAACCCTCCCTACTCATCTCAAGTATGTTTATTTAGATTGTAGTGAGTCATTGCCTGTAATTGTCTCTTCATCTTTAACAGGTATAAACGAAGACAAACTACTTAGGATTTTGAGGGAGTATAAGAAAGCATTCGGGTGGAAAGTAGCGGACATAAGAGGGATAAGCCCATCAACATGTATGCATAAGATCTTGATGGAGGATGCTTACAAACCTGTGGTTCAACCACAACGCAGGTTAAACCCAAAGATGCAAGAAGTGGTGAAGGCTGAGGTCATCAAACTGCTGGATGCAAGTATTATCTATCTCATTTCTGATAGTGCATGGGTTAGTCCTGTGCAATGTGTACCCAAGAAAGGAGGTATGACTGTCGTTAAGAATGAGAACAATGAATTGATCCCTAATAGAACAGTCACAGGTTGGCGCGTCTGCATTGATTATAGAAAGTTAAATGACGCCACCCGTAAAGACCATTTTCCCCTTCCATTCATTGACCAAATGATAGAGTGTCTAGCAGGGTATGATTTCTATTATTTTCTAGATGGCTATTCTGGGTATAATCAAATAGCTATTGCACCTGAGGACCAAGAGAAGACTACCTTCACTTGTCCTTATGGTACGTTTGCTTTTAGGAGAATGCCATTTGGATTGTGTAATGCGCCTGCAAATTTTCAAAGATGTATGATGTCTATTTTTCATGATATGGTTGAAAAATTCTTAGAGGTCTTTATGGATGGCTTTTCTGTCTTTGGGGATTCTTTTGATGCTTGCTTAAATAATCTTGACTTAGTACTAACAAGGTGTGAAGAGACGAATTTGATACTAAATTTGGAGAAATGTCACTTCATGGTACAAGAGGGAATAGTCTTGGGACACAAAATATCCCACAAAGGTATGGAGGTGGACCGAGCAAAGATCCAGGTGATACAGGAACTACCTCCACCAGTATCAGTGAAGGGGGTTCGAAGCTTCCTATGCCATGCAGGCTTTTATAGGAGATTTATTAAAGATTTTTCAAAAATTTCGAAACCACTCTCTCATTTATTGACTAAAGATACACCTTTTGATTTTAATCCTGATTGGCATTCGAGACATTGAAGGAGAAGTTAATAACAGCACCTGTGTTGGTAACACCGGATTGGGATATGCCATTTGAGTTGATGTGTGATGCTAGTGACACAGCTGTCGGAGCAGTATTGGGACAAAGAGGGAATAAGGTATTTCATACTAGTTACTATGCCAGTAGAACTTTAAATGAGGCACAACAAAACTATGCCACCACTGAGAAAGAACTGCTAGCAGTAGTATTTGCGTTTGATAAATTTCACTCTTATCTCTGTCTATCAAAAGTAATTGTGTACACTGATCACTCGGCACTTAAATATCTTCTTGCTAAAAAAGATGATAAACCACATTTAATCCGATGAATTCTCCTATTGCAAGAATTTGATTTAGAAATTAAAGATAAGAGGGGTGTTGAGAATGTAGTAGCGGATCATTTATCTAGGATTGATAATATGATGGAGAAACATGATAATGAACTGGAAGAAATCAATGAAAAATTTCCTGATGAACAGCTTTTCCAAGTTCTCACACTACCGTGGTATGCCGATTTTGCAAATTATCTGGTTAGTGGTATCCTCCCACAAATGACCTTCTATCAGAAGAAGAAATTCTTATCCGATGTTAAACACTACATGTGGGAGGACCCATTGTTGTTTAAGGTTTGTGCAGACAACATGATCAGGAGGTGTGTACCGAAGGAGGAGATGTCATCTATTATGAGCCACTGTCATGACCGAGAGGTAGGGGGCCACATGGGTCCAACAAAAACTGCTGCCAAGGTACCTGAATCGGGTTTTTACTGGCCTACCTTGTTTAAAGATGCATACATGTATGTATCCACTTGTGATAAATGCCAAAGAACGAGTAACATTTCTAGGAGACATGAAATGCCTTTAAACAATATGCTTGAATGCGATTTATTTGATGTTTGGGGCATAGATTTTATGGGACCATTTCCAGTTTCATGTTATAATTACTACATACTTGTCGCTGTGGATTACGTTTCAAAATGGGTTGAGGCTGAAGCTTCACGCACTAATGATGCTAGAGTGGTGGTAAAATTTTTGAAAAAAGAACATTTTTACTCAATTTGGCACTCCTCGAGCAATCATTAGTGACGGTGGGTCACACTTTTGCAATAAACTCTTTGAAAAACTTTTGAGCAAATATGGTGTCACCCACAAGGTTGCAACACCTTACCACCCACAAACATGTGGACAAGTAGAGGTTTCTAATAGAGAAGTGAAACGGATTTTGGAAAAATCGGTCAATACGTCTAGAAAATATTGGTCCTTGAGGTTAGATGATGCTTTATGGGCAGATGGCATTTAAAAAACCTATTGGTACATCACCATATAGGTTAGTTTTTGGAAAAGCATGCCATCTTCCTGTCGAGCTGGAACACAAGGCATTTTGGGCAATAAAAAATCTGAATTTTGATTTAACTGTTGCAGGTGAAAAACTCCTACACTTAAATGAAATGGATGAGTTTAGAAACCAAGCTTATGAAAATGCCAAGATCTATAAAGACAAAACAAAAAAATGGCATGATGCTAAGCTTAGCCAGTGTGAGTTCAAAGAAGAGGATTTGGTCATACTTTTTAACTCCAGATTGAGACTCTTTCCAGGTAAGTTGAAGTCTCGATGGCAAGGACCATTCACTATCACAAGGGTATTCCCATCCGGAGTGATCGAGATCAACGATCCAACAAAAGGAACATTCACAGTCAATGGACAGCGGTTGAAGCACTATCATGGACATGATTTCAGTCCGCCTACTGTTTTCCATTTTGACTCTTAAATTGATGTTGGTAATAAGTCCAACTTTGGACTATAATAAGAACACCATTTTTCTCCCTTTTCTTTGTTTTAATTTTTTTAGTTAGAATTTGTTTGGTTTGAAATTTTGGTTCAAGGATTGACTCCGTGTGTCAATTTTGCAGAGTGGGTGGAGAAGAGCTAATCCCGAGAGAAAAAGTGTTGATCTAAAAAAGAAAAAATTCGGGCAGTGTGTTTTGGCGATCGATCGCCATACCATCGCGATCGATCGCCAAGTCCCGAGAAGAAAAAAAATATTTTAAATTGGCGATCGATCGGCAAACACTCGCGATCGATCGACCCATTCCAGAAAACTCTCGCGATCGATCGGCAAATATCTGCGATCGATCGCGAGGTCCAAAATTTCATTTTTTAATATCAGAATCAACATTTTACACACATTACACACACTCAAACTCCAAACCCCTCCCCCAAATTCCCCAATTTTCCTCAACTCTTTCCCAATCCATCTTCAATCCTTCATTTTTCTTCAAGATTTTTGAAAGATATCTTCAATTCTAACATCAAGCCTCAATCTTTCACAGGAATTAGCAAGGGAAAAGGAGTTTTGAGCACCCTCCACTCCAATTTGAAGCTATGGAAAGCTGAGGACTATCAATAACAAATTTTCAAAATTTGTTGAGGTATTTTAGCTTTGCTATACATGGTCTATGAATTGATTGTCAATTAAGTGTTGGGGTGTAAAGTTATTAATATTTTTAATTGTGAGTTGGTGAAAGTGGAATTGTATGTTATTGTTAAGTTTGGGGGAGAATTGAAGAGCTTCCTAGTGATTATTGTGTGGTTGGGTTAATAGCTTAACTTGGATTGTTGGTTGGTAGTGGTTTTGGTAACTTTGATTCTAGGGATGGCACCGAAGCGCAAGCAAAAGCAGTCTGTTCCCTCTCCTGAGGAGTTTGACTCCTACAAGTTCATAAATAAGGAAGCTGCAAAATTTTATGCGGTATACCGGAAGAAGAATCTGATACGGGAACGGGGAATGGACACGAGCAAGCTCGGCTGTGCTGTGATCCAAGAGGCACTCCGGCGAGAGTGGTATACTTTTGTTCGCCAACCACGAGATGTGGTGGTTTCTTTAGTCAGGGGGTTTTACTCCAACCTCCGGGCACATCACCAAATTGAAGCCAACGTTGTCTCTGTACGGCAACAACCAGTGCTCTTTGATTCACAGGCTATCAATGCACTATATACCATGCCAAACATTCCGGAGGATGACTATACCATATATTGCCGGAATCACATTTAGACTTGGATGCTATTTTGTCAACCATATGTGTACAGGGAACTCAATGGCGACTGAACGCAGACGAAAAGCCACAACTGGTACTGATATCGGATCTGAAGGAGGAGCCTAAGGCATGGTTTTCATTTATAGTAGCTCGAGTCATGCCATCGACTCATACATCGGAAGTCACAAAGGACAGAGCTATACTTGTATATGCCATAGTTACTGGACTCACGATTGCTCTCGGACGTCTTGTCGAGGCAGCCATCCGGAACTACACTCGCGGCCCTCCCACTTCTGGTATGCCATGCCCCTCCACTATCACCTCATTGTGCAAGTATGCGGAAGTTACTTGGGACTCCGCAGAAGAGGCAATTCCACCGAAGGCATTGCTCGTGGTCGATCATCCTGCACCAGCCACAGTCAGACGGATGGCACAACCACGACTTAGCAGCAGCCACCTTCCTGGACCATCATCATCTGCTGCTACATTGCCTACTTCAATTACGATGGAATCCCTCCATCATGAGTTGCAGGAGATATGACATGAACTCCGATGGGGCCACCAGCAATTATATCAGGAAAACATGGAGTTCTTGCAGTATCAAGCTGCATGGAACTCTGCTTCGGCACGGGGTTTCCCGAACATTCCAATCCCACCACAGCCTACATACCAGCCATACCATCCATACCAGACACACCAGCCACATGAACCATATTACCCAGACCCACCACCGGAGCGGGACGATGAGGACGACGATCACTGACGATCGTCGTCGAGGTATGTGTTTTGCCACTGCACTTATTATTTTCTGTACATTGAGGGCAATGCACATACTAAGTTTGGGGGGGTCTTTATTGAATACTGCTATTCTCTTGCTACTACTTTTATTGCATGATATTTTAGCGAGTGGTACGAAGTCGTTCTTGAGCATATTAAAGTTATTCGTTGGTGAAAATTGAGTTATTCATTAAGAAATACATGAATGAAACTTGCAACTGTGAGTTGAGTTAATATGTCAAAATTGAGGACATTTTGATGCACGTCTGAGTCATGATTGAGTGGAATTTATATAGGAAAGTGAAAAATTCCGTTAACTATGATTTGTCTTGAGCATCTTAGAGCACTCTAGAATCTATTTGAAGGCACTTTGAGGCGAAATTTTATAATTATGAACTGGACTTGGATATGATTTAGGCGATCCTTGGAACGTTTGAGCCTTTCGAGCTTACCTTGTATATACATACCACTAGTGTGTTCCCTTTGAGCTTAAATGAATAAGAATGGACATTAGCCCCCATTCAACAAATTTTTGGCAAACTCATTATACCCACCTTTATGAGCCTAAATGGAAAAAAGTTATCCTTACTAAAGGGAGTATAATGATTCTCATTAAATGTACTTTAATTGCTACATTTAGATGAGCTTATTATTGAAAAAAATGATGAATGAGAAAAGAGAAAGATAGAAAAAAAAAGCCTTGAGATAAAGTGACTAAATAAGACCCAAAGTGGCCAAGGCTAAAAAGAAAAAGAAGAGAAGCTCAATTTTGTGCTACAAATGTGAACTGTAAATGCTTATACTCTCTTCTTTGCGCTATCCTATCTTTTCTTTGAAGTCAAATACCAAAGGCCTGACATTATAAGCTTAAGAAGACCTTCTGATCCAAGTCTAGGGAATAATTACATTAGTGGAGAAGTGCTTGAAAAGTAGACTTATGGAGTGCTTGATAGTAATCTTGACTTTGAGTTTACTATCAGAATTTGATCTTAAAAATATATATGAAACTCAAGATTGACAATAGCACACACACACGTTCCAATTTTGCGAGGTATTGCTTGGCATTGGAGAAAACACTTCTTGTTGATTTTTGGATTGACTCTTGTTGAAGTGTTAGTGAGATTTTTGAGCTATTACATTTGAGTTGTTGAGTTAATTCTGTTAAAGTATTGATGATAAACTCTACATTTTGATTTCATTGCTTGCTCAAGGACGATCAAGTCTAAGTTTGGGGGAGTTGATAAGTGTGAATTTTACACTTATTTTGCTATGTTTTTGTATTGATTTTCGTATTGATTCCTGGATGATTTTACACTTTTTGGTATATTTTTGTCTATTTCAGGAATCTAGGTCCAATGGGATAAAAGTGGAGGAAATAAGCTAATAATGTTGAAAAAGGACCAAACCGAGCGAAGACGTGAGAAATGGACTGAAATCTCGAAGTATTAATTTTATACAGCTCGCGATCGATCGGCAATAACATCGCGATCGATCGCCGAGCCACAAAAATGGATGCTGAACAGAATACATTGGCGATCGACCGGCAAGAACTCGCGATCGATCGCTAATATACAGTGAAGACTCGCGATCGATCGCGAGGGAACGAAAATCGATCGCGGAAATGTTTATTTTGGCTATCACGTCCAGTAGAGATTGAAGATCGATCGCGGGGGAACGAAGATCGATCGCCACGAAGAGTTTTTGGAAATATAAAGACTTTCCATGTTTGGTTCAAGGGGGACTCCTTCCCAATTATTGTTGCCCTATATATCAGACCTAGGGACGAATTTTGAAGGACTTTTGCCAATTTTTGCTGAGACCTAGCAGCCACTTCTCCATCCAAAGCAAGACACAAATCATTGAAGAGCAAGAGCAACGCACGGAGCGACATCCTCGTTATCTTAGTATTTCTGAACTTGATTATTTTTTATTTCAGATTGTGATGTTAAATTTGTTTAAAGACATGTTTTTTGCATTATAATTTGATTATGGTTGTTGGCTAAGATATTTCTCAAGACATAGGGGATCCCATGTTTGAACCCTTGAGTTAATTAACGATTTTGATTTAATTTCTATGATCTTTGCGCATAATTTATGTTTTTAATGCTTGTAAAAGATTAGCTACCTTTTGCATGATATTGGTAATCGTAATTGAATTGACCATAGGTGATTACGATACGACGTAGAAAATTAGGCCGTGGGTTTTAGGTTGAGACGGACCAAGTAAAATCTAGCACACGTGTGATAGCAATAGATTTACCAAAAATCGAAGGCTAGTACTTTTCACAAAGCGTTTTTCGGTATTAATCATTCAATAAAGACACGGGAGTGATTTATTGTACATTAATGCTAGACTTGTTAGTGAACACAACATTTCTCAATGATGACATTGAGGTAGAAATGTAGCAGCCAAAGGTGTTCACAACTTTTGAGAGTGAGAAAAATGTTTGCAAACTCCAAAAGTCCATGTATAGGCCTAAGAAGGCATCCCGAAGTTTGAACTTCCGTTTTGATAACATCATCAAAGTGTTTGGTTTTGTTAAAAATTCGGAAGTGACATGTGTGTGCAAAAGGGTTAGTGGAGCATGGTTACATTTGTGATGCTTTAAGTCGATTATATCATTCTCATTGTAAATGGTATTGGATTAATCAATTAAAGCATGATTATCTAATAATTTCACAATGAAAGATTTGAGAGAAGTGTCATACGTGCTTAGCGTTAGGATCTATAGGAATAGATCTAAAGGATGCTTGAGATCTCTCAATTTACGTACATAAACACTGTGCTAAAAGGGTTTAGCATAGAATAGTCAAAAATGAGTTACTTCTCAATATGTCATAGTATTCATCTCTCGAGTCAATGGGTCTTAAAATTGACGAGGAGAGAGAAAATATGACATTGGTACCTTATGTTTCAACTTTTAATAGCATAATGTATGCTATGTTATGTACTTGGCCTGATGTATGTTCTTAGAATAATGAGCAGACATCAGACAGATCCGGTGAAGGTCACTGGAAAACTGTGAGAATAATCCTCAAGTACTTATGCAGAACTTAGGATATGTTCATGGTTTTTGGATTTGTAAGTGGAGAAATAAAAGTTGAAGGCTAAGCTGATGCTGCTTTTTCAGTCGGATGTAGATGATATCATATCAATGTTCGGATTTGTATTTAAGCTTAATAATGATATTGTCTCTTGGAACGTTCCAAGCAAGACACCACATCGGATTCCACAACTGAAGCTGAATACATTGCAGCATACGATGCAGCAAAGAGGCAATTTGGATATGAAATTTCATCCAAGAGTTGGGTGTAATTTCTAGTGCAGTTGACACAGTCTCTGTGTACTGTGATAACATTTGAGCTATTATGAATAGCCAAGATCTCATCAGGATCCAAACATATATTGAGAAGATAACATCTAATGAGAGAGATGGTAGACACGATATTATTATCGAGAGAATCGCTTCAACAGAAAAATATAGTGAATCCAGACATAGCCTTTACAACGATTGGTGTCTGTCAGACATCTTGGGAAGATGGTCTTGAGACACATGAGTAGTTGGCTTTGAGAAAGTGAAAGACGTTGTTGTCATATGTGATTAAGTAAATCAATAGTTGATTGATTGTACTTATAATCTTATTATGACAAATCTTTGTTTGAATATTAATATACATGGCACTTCTTCATCTGTTTACCCATGCAACTTGATGTATTGATGAAGTCCTTGAGATTGCTATAGTCCATAGAATGTGGTTACGCATATGATGGTGACCTTGAAATACATTCTCGATTGCGATTTCCTGGTCGAAGAGCCTTCGAGAATGGGATATCGATATATGCTCGTAAGAGACTGGTATTCATGTTGTGTCTAGTGCAGTGCGCCGCGTTTCATCGGCATTGTCTTGGAGAAGTCAGCACACATGAATAGGTGCTCATTATGAATGAGTTCACTGAACGACCCTACTCGGAATCCTATAAGTGGTTACCACTTGTCGAGTATAGAATTTCTAGTCATAGTTGTGCATCATTACTCCTAATGACCCGAGGCGTCATTGAGGTCTTGATAGATAGTTGTGTACTTTGATATGACTGATCACATGTGGGTCATAAAGTTGTTATTTTGGGTATTCAGTGATGCTGTCAGAGGCCTATGATTGTCGTTGAGGATTCACCACTGGTCTTGATGAACCAGGATGTCCTATGTGTTTTTCTGTATATGATTCAAGGAATCTCTGACAAGAGTGGGTAGTGCTTGTGAAAAAAAGAGTTTTTCATATACGCACACAAAGAATCATATAACGTGAAACAAATACATAGTTATTGAAATCATAATGGGTCTCGATCAACCAATGTCCTTGATTCAATCGGGACATATTGAGTGAAAGGAATGTACTGCACGCTAACTATGGCTGACGGATTCTTGTACGTTGCTAGTCATTTGTATCTAGGTCTTCGTGAAGCGCAGATGCTACGCGCTACCTATGATCGGTAGGTTGTTGCTGGAATTATATTTCAGTCATTGTCTATTAAAGAAGTTTAATTGACAATGGGGCATTCAGGATAAACCCAAAGAAGTTGTTTGACTTTTAAAATCACAAAGGTTGTGATCATACTGCTATGATACACTTGAGCCTCGTTGGGTCACAATCAATCGGCCGCCGATCTATTGATGAGAATTGAGACTTAAATGTTAAGTGCTCAAATTGAGTGATTTAGAAGAGATGGATTTAATTTTTTGAAAGCTCATCGCTTTAGTGGAGTTTCTATATTTGAAAATGTTTCATCTATAGAAAGTTCTAAAATTAAAACGTTTGATATATTTATGTCTCATAATTATGTACATTAGTAGTACATAAAGTTATTCAGTTGGATTGAGTTACGTGGATTATGAGTTTGGAGTTTTGTGTTGGCTTTTGGGCAAGTAGGAGATTGTTAGCATAAATGCCCAGCAAGCCAAACGTGGCCCGATGAGCTTTATGTACCCTAACCCAATTAGTTAACTCAATACCTCTATAAATATATCATTCATCTTTAGGCTTGAGTAAGACCATTCAATACACTTCATCTCATAGAATAGCCGTCATCACACTAGCATTGATGCTGGGCTTGAAGATTTGGTCAGGTTGATTGGACAAGATGATCACCGACATCAGATTGATTTCGCTATTATCGGTAATTCTCTTTTCGTGCATTTATATTTGATATTCTTGCATGCTAATACATGAATCAGGTGCGATCGATCGTCCCTGGGTCAGATCTGTTTATGTTTATTTTCCACTGCGTTTGAATCTGACGCCGGGGTACGGAAACCCAACATTTTTACCAGGTGATTTACATTCAATGGAGCATAGACTATTTCATATTTCAATATGATGGGAGGTATAGGCCAAGATAAACTTTTGCATAAAATTCTAAATCATTTTGTCTTTGGGATATGATATATTGGATTTTAATTCCTCTTAAAATGAAATTATTTGAAATCCATCGATCAAAAACATCGCTCACTCAATTCAGCACAACATAATTGATCCAGTTAACTAATTTCATGGCCATATCTTATGAGTCATAGCTTATATTACTCAATACACACCTAGATATATACATTTTGAATCTCGGCCTCCTATCCTCAATTAGTTGTAATAGTTGCCCAAATATGTACCCAATGCACACCTAGATATATACATTTTGAATCTCGGTCTCTTATCCGCAATTTGTTGTAATAGTTGCCCAAATATATATATATATATATATATATATATATATATATATATATATATATATATTTCACTCTTTAAATTTAGATGTATAGCTTGAGATAGCTTACTTAAAACTTTAATAATGGAGCTCAACTTTATAATATAAAATCATTATTAATTTGTGTATTGTATGCTATTTTCACAACTTTGAGGTTGCTCTTTACTGGTGATGTCTTGGCTACCCCATGGGGCGGTGCCCCATGGGGTAGCAAAGAATTATTCCTCTTTACTAATGGTCACCCACTAATTTGATTTCCTCAATTGTCAAAAATTGTACTCCAACCGACAGAAAACGAAAGTGGTAACATTAGTCAATACTTATCCGAGCCAGCACGAAAAATTCCCTTAATTTGTTGTTCTTATATATTTGTTACTAATCTTTATTTTATTATTTATGTTCAAATGGAGTCACCACATTTTTTTTTCATGGGCTGTGATTGAAGAAAAAATTCATCAAGTTCGATGTTTAAGAGGGACGAATTTAGAATTTTTGTTTATACAGATAAATAATAATAACATAAAAAATAGAGAGAATTTTTCTTAACATGTCAAAATATAATTTTAAAGATTACAAAAAAAGCTTTAAGATAATAATTTTTTTTAGGGACATCTTTCAGTCTACCCACCTAATACACAGGTTTGCCCATACTTTTAGGCACTATTTAATATTTAATGAGAAACCTTGGAGTTAGAAGATGCATTTCAAACTTTGTGGCTTTAACTCGTGTGGTGCAGTCCACTCTAGTCTCATTTTTTTCCACAGAAGCTTCGTTGTTTTTTGACCTTACACTGCTACACATCACCACATTTCAAAGGTACGATGATGTAAAATTTTATCCCACAAGGTGTGAATGGTTTGACAAATCCACATGCTTTCATTCAATGCTTGCTAGCATACACAATCTTCTAGGTAAATAATATAGGAAACATGTTAGTTCAGTTAAATGATTGAGCCCTTGAGTTAGCTATTGGAGAAGACAGATGCATTTGTATATCTTGATTTGATTCCTTCTAGTGTTTATATAACCTACTTCAATCCATTGATATTAAAAGATTAGTTGTTGCAGCAGCCTTTGAGTTGAGTCATACCAAATGTGATTGGAATGGAAAAACAAATGCATAAATTAGATGAATGGAAATGATTATCTTTAAACTAAATCAAACTACATTGGTTGGTTTTATAGTAAGAAAGTGAAATCTGCATCTATTACAAGAATCTTGGCTTTGTCACCATCCAAAATTCAAGGACTACATCAAAATGGAGGCAACAATATAACTATCTAGCTTCCCTTAAACTATGGACATGTAGAAAAGGCGAGGTGGAATTAGAAGTAACCATGGATGTAGAACTCTTATCCACATCCCCACTAGCCGAACCTCCAATCGAACTAGTCGTCTTGTCGTATGAAGACGATGCATATGAATGCAAATAGTTTTCAAATCCGACCTCGGCGTTGCTCCCACCTCCTGGTATCTTAACAATATCTGGCATTTCAATCTCATGTTCCATGTAACTCAGGAGCTGTCTCATACTTGGTCGTCCCGATTGTTCGTTACTCGAACTCATTAGTCCCAACTTAAGTACCATCAAAACCTCATTCTCATTGAAATCGCCCTTCATTCTTTGATCAACCACATCAAGAATTCCCCCTTCTTTCCATTTCTTCCAAACATAGTCCACCAAGACTATATCTTCCGGATCAGATTTAGTGTCAATAGGCCTACACCCACACACTACTTCGAGTAACAAAGCCCCAAATGCAAATACATCAGAACTTGTGGTAGCTTTCCCGGTTCTTGAAAGTTCTGGTGCAATGTAACCCAATGTGCCCACCACCCGTGTCGTGCTTGGGTTCGACCCGTGATCATACAATTTCGCCAGCCCAAAATCCCCGAGTTTCCCATTCATCTCATTGTCAAGTAACACATTACTAGCCTTAACATCCCTGTGTAACACAACCTGTTCATATCCTTCGTGCAAGTACAATAAACCAGAAGCAACACCTTTGATAATCTTGAATCTTTGGTTCCAGCTAAGCACACATTTAGGCTCATCAAACAACCACTTATCCAAGCTTCCATTAGGCATAAAATCGTAGACTAAAAGAAGATCACCTCCACATCTGCACCATCCCAGAAGTTGAACCAAATTCCTATGGCGGAGCCTGCCGATACTGGAAATTTCGGACACGAATTCACGCACCCCTTGTTTAGATTCATGCGAGATACGCTTTACAGCAACTTGGGTTTTCGGATGATGCAGAGTCCCTTTGTAAACACGTCCGAATCCTCCGGATCCGAGTAGCTCACTGTCCTTGAAACCCCTTGTAGCCTTCTTGAGTTCTTGGTATTTGTATCTGTGTGGACCAATTTCAAGCTCCCAGGATTCTATAACCTCAGCATTCTTGATTTTTTTAACCAAGTACATAGCAATCAAGATTGAAGCCAATATTAAAACCACTGATCCCACCACAGAAATGCTTACAATTTGGCCAATGGGTTTTTTCTTGGGTCCCGGAATTGAAGGGAGAGATCCCAAATCCAAAGATTTTGCTTCTCCATTAATGGAAAAGCTCCAACCCAAGATATAATGTGAACTTGCAAGCAAGCCAGTCGAAGCAGAGAATCCCACATACATATTTTCTTCAAGAATTGGAGAAAGATCAACTTGCATAGACAAGAGAGGAATTTTGGGCTTCAAAGAAGATGGCGAAATAGTAACATTTAGGAAATTTGTCATCGAATCATACTCGATCCACGCAACTATAGGATCCCCACTCTTGATATTAAGATCATTTTTCACCGAATCATCACCAAAATAAGCCGCAGCAGCAGACTTATTGGACACCAAGCTGTTGAAGTCGATCCCAATATGGTTATCATTAATATCCCCGAACTCAAAATCTTGAACCGTGTCGAATTCGACCGCAAATATATGGTTGGATGAGTTCCCAACATCGCTGGAATTCATCAGGCCGAGGTACTGACTCGGGAGAGACGAGTTCAATTCTTTGGAAGGTGAAACTGCGAAAGCCAAGCCATGACCGCCGAGTTTTGGGTACTCGGGGTGAATGGCAAACGCGAAACAGGTTGAGAAAGAGAAGGCGGCACCGGTGGTTGAGTTCTTGAGCTGGAGCTGTGTGGGGAAAAAGGCGTGTCCTTTAAATCTGGAGCTCTCGTTGGTTAATTGGAGGATGCCATTTTCCTCTATTAGCGCCACCCCGTTTAAGCTTATGTTGGATTTTGGATCATTGAATCCTTTGTATGTGAACTCAACCAGCTGAGATTGAGATGGGATTGAGAAGAAAGTGAAAGAGAAGAGGAGAATGAAGAAACTGGCCATTGCTGATTGCAGAGTGATTCAAAGCTCAGATTTTTCTTTTCCCTTGTAAAGTTTAATGTTTGGGTGAATTAAGTATAGGGTGGTGGGCCCCACATTAGGGAAGTATTTTCCTGTGGTTTGCTGCACATGATGGGATTGGACTATTTTTATTCACAGAAGGAAATTTTATTGCTTTTGTGCGAATTCATTCAAGGGGAGAATAACTATTTTTATCTTAATGGAACGGCTGCCTGATCGCTTGGCAAATTTATGACGTTGTGAACATGGTCAAAATTATTGGCATCTAGCCAAATTGACACATTGATCTTCAATTTGAGATTTGATATTGGTTTTGAGACTTGTTGATAATCAAAATTTATACTCCCTAATGATAGACATGTACAGGTGCAAAGGGCACAATCCAAAAAAAAAAAAAAAAGGAAAATTCGGCCATGTATCAGATGGTAGAAGTTTTATCGGCTCAATCCAATAAATTATTTTGCTTTTAACTAGGTCCATTTTAGGTCAAAATTATAAAATTATCCATCACTTTCTTCTTCATGCATCTAAAAGAACGCTTCAAACTCTGGAAAGATGTCGATGAAGTATGAGATCCATCGAAAATGGAAAAGCGACAGCTACGGATGTTCCACCTCCTTCACGCCATTCCTGAGAGCAGATAACTCATGCTAAAAAGCCTCAGTTGTGAATATTGAAAGATGTAATTTTTTTTTTCATATTGATTGAAGAATGTAAACAGGAGTATGGTTGTTGTGAAGATTAAAGAATGTCAACAGATATGGTTGTCGCAGAAGCATCTTCTTATTCTACTTCTCTTTATGGATTTTTGTGTTTTTTTATGGATTCTTGTGCTACAATTAGCATTGGATTGTTATTTCAATTCTTGTACATATCACATATTTGTCAAAAATGCCTCTGAAGTTAAACTTACTGTTTAAGTGGTTGTTTAAGTATTGCTTTGGTTAACCAAAAAGAAGTGTACTGGGTGCTACATGAATTATGTAGATAAATTACAGTGTATGAGTCTATCGGTGCATGCAATTTACATGCACCGATAGAATCAGTGATGTATGTAATTCGTATGTACCGACTTACTAAAATCTTGAAAATATTCTGCTTCGGATGGTTGGGAGGAGCAATAGCTTGGGGAATTGAAATTGGCAAAAAATTCTTCAATGAGAAATGATTTTTTTAAATATAGATTTTAACGTAAAACTCAAAATTATAGTGTATTTGAGATGTCTCATGACTATATTTTTGGTTAAAATCAGTATGAGTCTATCGGTGCATGTAATTTACATGCATCGATAGACTCAATGACACATTTAATTCACATGCACTGACATACTTAAATCTTGGAAAGATGTTGCTTGGGTTGGTGGGAGAAGCAGTAGCTCGAGGAATTGAAATTGGCAAAAAGAATTTCAATGAGCAAGATTGTTTTAAATATAGATTTTTAATGTAAAACTCAAAATTATAGTGCATTTGAGATGTTCCATGACTTTTTTTTTTTTTGTTAATACAATATAAGTCTATCGATGCATGTAATTCATATGCACCGATAGACTCAACGGTGCATGCGAATACTAAAATGTTAGTTCCGGACCTTATCGATGAGATTTTAAAGATGACAAAACAGTTCAGACCGGATCGATAGAAATCAGATTGACCAGATCAATCGGACTCAACAGAGCAAGATGGCAAAGCATTTCAGACCGGATCGATGGAAATTAGGCATACCAGATCAATCGGACATATCAGAGCAAACTGATAAAGAATAGTACATATCAGACCGGATCGATGGATTCCAGAATGACAAGATCGATGCTTCAGATCGATCTCAACCTTTATCAGATCAGAGCAGTCAAGGATACATAAAGGATGGCTTCTCAGTCCGAATCATCAACGGATATTTATTGCAGCATTTAATGCTGCAATTAATGCTACAAAGGACCAAAGACTGAAGATTGCCATAATAGGTAAGAAGACAAAGAAGAGCTTACCTGACGGTCGCCGAAAGCATATACCAGAACGGCAAGTATCCTGAAGAAGAAGACTGTAGCTTTCTCAGAGTCTAAAAAGAGTCATAGCTGCACATTAAGGGAAACAATGCCGTTGCCACCTTCAACTATAAAAGGATGCAACAAACAGATGCAAAACTCTCTCGACTCTACAACTCACGCTGATCAATTGAAAAATATACAAGAAAGCTAAACAGCACACGCTTACAAAGTACAGAAGCTTTCGAGCTGAAGTTATTCATTTAAGCGCAATTACTTTGTAACATTTGATCATTGTAGGATCACTGTGCGCATTGTGTATTGAAAAATAGAAGTGAGCAACATATTGTAACTGTCAGACAGAGTGTGTCTGAGCAGGTTGAGTGACTAGGAGTTTCAGACTGGTAGTGAGGTAAATCCAGCCTGAATCGGGTTTGTACAACAGGGTTGTATAAATCAAAGTCTTCTAGTATAAACCTTCCTTAATTGGAAGAAGGGAAGACGTAGAAGGATTACACCACCTTCGAACTTCCAGAAACATATCCTGTGTCTTATCATTCTGCACTTAGCCATCGAGCTGTTCTTACTTATACAAGAGCAGACCGTTTCCGCACTTACTTATTAGTGGTCTGTTCAGTTCAAAGAGTTGATTAAGTAACAGATTTCTTTCACTAATCACAAAGAAATCACAAGGGATAAATTTTGTAAGGAGTGTTCATTCACCCCCCCCCCCCCCTCTAAACACTCCGGACCGATCCTAACAAGTGGTATCAGAGCCAGGTTATCTTAATCAGCACAAAGAATATTAAGCTGATGGCATCATTCAACAAAATCCCCATGTTCTCAAAAGAAGATTATGATGACTGGAGAATCAGAATGCAAGCTCACCTGGCAGCTCAGGATGACGACATGTGGTTCGTCATCACCGATGGACCAATGAAGATCCTAAAAATAAATACAGCAGTCGCCACTACCAGTGGAGAACCACAAATGGTAGAAAAAGACAGATCCCTCTGGACGAATGAGGATAGAAAGAAAGCAAACCTCGACAATGTGGCCAAAGACATCTTGTTCAAAACTTTGGACAAGAACATGTTCAGCAAAATCAAAATGTGCTCTACTGCCAAAGAAATTTGGGAGAAGATAGCACAGCTATGTGAAGGCAACGACCAGACCAAAGAAAACAAGTTAACTGTGGCTCTTCAAAGATTTGAGAGCATAAAGATGAAAAGTGGTGAAACTCTAAATGAGTTTGATGAAAGAGTCACCAGCATCATAAATGAACTGAATGGTCTGGGGAAGGAATATTCTAACAGAGAGATCGCTCTGAAAGTAATGAGAGCTCTGCCAAAGGAATGGGATGTAAAGACCATTGCCATGAGGGAATCAAAAGACCTTAACAAGGTTGAACTTCATGATCTGTTTGCAGACCTCAAGGCCTATGAGTTTGAACTAATAAGCAGAGGTGAAGCAGAGCCATTCATCTCTCAACCCAACAAGGCCCTGGCAGCCATCCCAGACCAGATCGCTTCAACATCAGACCGATCTGCTGAACAGATGAGTAACGATGCTATGTCATTATTTATAAAGAAATTCGGTAAATTTATGTCTAAAAATAAGAGGAACTTCAAACCCTCTCATCATTATAAATCAAGAAAAGATGATACTGTTAACGATCAGGCTTGCTACAATTGTGGTAAGACCGGACACTTTATTGCAGATTGCACCAGACCGAAGAAAGAAGAAAGGAAAGAGAAGCATCGTGATGATAGAAAGAAGAAGCACCACAAAGACCGCAAGAATCATGGAAAATCCCAAAAAGTCTTAGTTGCTGAGGAAGGAAACAGCAAATGGGCTCAGACTGATTCCGATTCAGACAGCTCTGAATATTCTTCCAGCGAAAGCGAAGAAGAGGTTCAATGTCTGATGGCAGATGAAGAAATGAGTCAGACAGATGAGGTATTTGAATTTGAATCAAATGATTTTACACGAGAAGAGCTCATGTCCGCACTGCAAGACATGGCAAATGATTATAGGATCTTAGCTGAATCATTTGAGAAGAATAAAGCCAAAATCAGTACTCAAATGGATGAGCACAACAAACCAAGCTGCTCTGAGCAGGGTGAGTGCAAAAATCTCCAGATCGAGCTGAATAAGCTGAAAATCTCTTATGATCAGCTCCATGAAGAAAATAAGAGAATTAGCACACAAAATGCTAAGCTCTCACATATATTCAAAACATGGACAAAATCCAGAACATCATTGGAAGAATTACAAGAAGCTCAAAGAAATGTCGGTGATTTCACCGGCATAGGCTTTGACACCAAAGAATGCACCAAAGATGAGTCTGAGCTGTTGCTGGTAAAGAATCAAGTCAAACAAATGACATTTGTTAAATCCAGCACAGTATATGAAACTGAAGCACCTAAGATTCAAACAGGAGTCTCTTACGTAAATCAAAATTTGAGAAAAGGGATTGGTTATGTCGACCAAGCCAACGATAAGGCACCAGCAAGATTTGTGTTTGTGAGACCAAATTCAAAAATGCAAGATCGAAGGCAAGGAAGACAATACAATTACTATAACTCAAAACCGATTCAACGAAGATATAGACTACCTTATGAAAATCAAAGGTTTTCACAGCGCACACATTATCACACACAACATCGAAACAGACCAGCACATAGCACACCCTACACACACAAGCCACTAAAGCTGATACAGGTGTGGGTTCCCAAAGGGCTAATCCGTTCTGGACCCAAATAGGATTGGGTACCAACAATAAATATGTGTGATGACAGGTACAGAAGAATCTCGCATCAGATTGGTACTTGGACAGCGGGTGCTCTCGTCACATGACTGGAAACATCAAGCTGCTGTCTGAAGTCACAGAATGCACTGGACCCAAAATCATCTTCGGAGATAACTCAAAGGGTAAGACCGTGGGCAAGGGTAAGATTGTCCATGGTAACATTATTATCAATGATGTGCTGTTAGTTGAAAATCTGTGCTATAATCTGATTAGTATCAGTCAACTCTGTGATAATAGTTATGCTGTAGAATTTCATAAACACACTTGCACTGTTAAATCATCAGACGGTATAACCATGCTCGTAGGAATCAGGAATGGAAACACATATAAGATTAACTGGAATCATGCTCAACCTAATAATCCTACTTGCTTCATCGCTAACAATGATAATAAACACTGGCTATGGCATAAGCGCTTGAATCATATCAACTTTAAGACCATTGCTAGCCTGTGTAAACATGATTTAGTTATCGGTCTGCCCAAGATCGACTTTGCTAAGGATAAGATCTGCGAAGCTTGCCAAATGGGCAAACAGATCAGATCATCCTTCAAAAACAAGAATGCCAAATCCTCCTCCCGCTGTTTAGAATTACTGCATATGGACTTGTTTGGTCCTATACCAATAACAAGTTTAGGGGGAATGCGGTATACTCTTGTTGTTATTGATGATTATTCACGCTTTACATGGACTATATTTCTGAGCAGTAAAGATCAGACCGGTCCGAAGTTGATCAAGCTGCTGAAACGCACTCAGAACGAGAAATCATCCAGCATAGACAGGATTCGAAGTGACAAAGGCACTGAGTTTTCAAATCAGAATCTTGAATCCTTTCTAGAAGATCATGGAATCAAGCATGAGTTTTCAGCCGCCAGAACTCCTCAACAGAATGGAGTTGCAGAACGAAGAAACAGAACGCTCAAGGAAGCAGCAAGAACAATGCTTGCTGATTCTGGAATCTCTCAAAAGTTCTGGGCAGAAGCTGTAAATACTGCTTGCTACACTCAAAACCGATCTATGATTAACAAGAAGCTGAATCTCACTCCATATGAAATATGGACTGGTAACAGACCATCTGTTTCTCACTTTCATGTATTTGGCTGTAAATGCTTCGTTCACAACAATGGTAAGAGTCATCTTACAGCATTTGAAGCTAAGTCAAATAATGGTATATTCTTAGGATATTCATCAATTAGCAAAGCTTATCGAGTGTTTAATAATCGAACTTTAACTGTAGAAGAATCTGTTCATATAGTTTTTGATGAATCATTATGTGTTGAGGGCAACAAAGATTCAATTCAAAATCAGATGGAAAATATCCATCTCGAAGCTAACAGTGATGATGAGATTGTAGCTAACAGGTCAAGAGACAATCCACCAGAACCAGAAGTGCCAGACAGACCGGATCAGGCCATTGAAGCTTCTTCAGATCGAGCTGATCCAGATGCTCCTGACTCAAATATTAAAGTAGATGCAGATCATGCTGCTACTATTATTCCGACCGAACCAGACAATCCAGAGTCAAGCTATCGATGGACTAAGAAGCATCCACCTAATCTAGTGATTGGTCGTCCTTCTGCACCGATTAGAACCAGAGGACAGATGATGGATGAGTTCACTCATGCTGCTTTCATCTCAACTCTGGAACCCAAGAAGATCGATGAAGCTCTGACTGATTTCAACTGGATTAAAGCAATGCAAGAAGAGCTTAATCAATTCGAACAAAATCAAGTTTGGAGTCTAACTCCCAGACCAAGCGATCTGCCTGTTATTGGAACCAGATGGGTTTTCAGAAATAAGCTAGACGCCGATGGAACTGTGGTTAGAAACAAAGCCAGACTGGTGGCACAGGGATTCAGACAAGAAGAAGGAATCGACTTCGATGAATCATTTGCACCAGTCGCCAGACTTGAAGCAATCCGAATCTTTCTTGCATATGCTGCCTTTAAAGACTTCAAAGTATATCAGATGGACGTCAAGAGCGCCTTTCTTAATGGAAAGCTTCAGGAAGAAGTCTACATTGAGCAACCACCTGGATTTCAGAACCATTCGTATCCTAATCATGTATACCTACTGAATAAAGCAGTGTATGGTCTGAAACAAGCTCCAAGAACCTGGTATGACACTCTATCTCAATTTCTGCTGAACCATGATTTCCAGATCGGTTCAGTAGATAAAACTCTCTTTAAATTCATTAAGGGGGAACATACCCTATTAGTTCAGATTTATGTTGATGACATAATCTTTGGGTCAACTAACCCCAAATTGTGCGAGAAATTTTCTAAGTTAATGCAGGGACAGTTCGAGATGAGCATGATGGGAGAATTGTCATTCTTTCTGGGTCTTCAAGTAAAACAGCTCAACAATGGCATTTTCATCAATCAGACCAAGTATACCAAAGAGCTCCTCAAGAGATTTGGAATGGAAACATGCTCAACTGCATCAACTCCAATGAGTCCAACAATCAAGTTAGACAAGGACGAAGGGGGAACGGCAGTTGAAGTAACCATGTATAGAGGACTCATCGGATCGCTATTGTATCTTACAGCGAGCCGGCCCGATATTATGTTTTCAGTCTGTATGTGCGCCAGATTTCAGACAGAACCAAAGCAATCACATTTCATTGCTGCCAAGCGTATTCTGAAATACTTAAAAGGATCTCAGAACGTTGGTCTTTGGTACTCCAAAGATTCAAACTTCAGCTTGATCGGATATTCAGACGCAGACTACGCTGGGTGTAAGATCGATCGTAAAAGCACCAGTGGAACATGTCAATTTCTAGGTGAAAGATTGATCTCTTGGTTCAGTAAGAAGCAGACATCTATTGCCACATCCACAGCTGAGGCAGAATACCTAGCCGCTGGAAGCTGTTGCGCTCAAATGCTCTGGATTCAACACCAGCTCAAGGACTACGGCATTCAAGCTGTTGACTCTCCGATATTTTGCGACAACACAAGTGCAATCGCTATAACGTATAATCCAGTTTTGCACTCTCGAACAAAGCACATTGATATTCGACATCATTTTATTCGAGATCATGTTGGCAAAAAGGAAATTCGGATCGAACACATTTCAACAGAGCAGCAAGCAGCAGACATCTTCACCAAACCACTTCCTGAGGCTAAGTTTAATTATTTCCGTCAAATTCTTGGTTTAATTGACTTATCTTAATTAGTTTAGATGTTTTTATTCTTTTCGCTCTTAAAGATTTTTGTCACTACAGATCGATAATACAATGTTCAGAAAGACACAGACCGGTCCGAACTTTCAGACCGATCCTTGTCAGTCTGATTTTATCCTATGATCTGTTTGGACAATTATTTGTTTTTTAAAAAAACAAAACAGCCCGGACTGATTAACCTTTTAACTAGTTGTACTTTAACCGCCTTATCTTTCTTCATCCTGACCGTTTATTTTGAATAATTTATTTCTCAGTCCTGGAGATAAAGACACGTGTCTTCTCTCTCCTATTTAGCGGGCTGAACATTTCATACTTATTCACTTTTTACAGTTTACCGCTTTCTACCTTCTTACTCTCCTACTCTCTTACTCTTCGCACCTTCTTTAAACTTCTTTCATATGGCTACCATCACTCATAACTCACTCTCCGTTGAGTTTGATGACATCTACAGGGGAGAAGATGCTGCGATGGTGTCCATTTTTAGAGCCCTGGAATCATCTGGTTTACGGAATTTTTTGGAGTGCGGATCCGTTGTTTATGAACCAGAAATCCGCGAGCTGTTCGCCAACGCCGTCTCCCGGAAGTCATCCATCTCTACAACTGTCAAGGGAAAATCTTTCGAGATCTCGCCAACAACAATGGCCAAGACCTTTGGCCTCCCCAGTTCCGGCCTGACAGAGTTCGGACAGACTCCTCCAGCATCTCTCTTAGATCTTCAGGGGAAGATTTCTATTTCTGGCCACCGATTGCAACCCTCATTTAAGAAGAAGGAAATGCTCTTCCATTTCCAGGTGCTGTGCGAAGTGGTAGCCAAGCCACTTTTGGGTAAAGTAGGAAGCTTCGATGCTGTAACCGCCGAGAAGTTCAGGGCTATGGCAGCCATTGTATCTGGACAGAAGATAAACTGGTCCATGATTTTGTTTGGAGTACTGCTGGAAACGGTGATTGCATCCAAGCACGCCGTATGCTTTGCTGTTCCTCTCAGCAAGCTCTTGGAGTCCTTAGGCCTCGAGCTGAGCAAGCCGTCTGCTCTCCGCCCCTTTAAGGTCCTTAACTCCAAAGGGCTTGCACTGCTGAAGTCCAAGAGTGCTCCGCCTACTCCTACAACTCTGGTCTCAGTCAAGATTGAGAAGGACGAGGAACAAGCTGATGTGCGCAAACCTCGGGTCAAGCGGAAGCTGACCATTCAGACTGACTCAGAAGAAACCCAGTCTGCTCACTCATCCCCAACCAAGCCACTTCCCAAAAAACCCCGAACCCAGATTACCAAACCAACCAGACACCTACCTCCACCCATACTGCCACCCACTAAAGCAACCCCTGCACCTCAACCCCCCACTCAGCCTTCACAAGCCTCAACCCCTGCACCCAAAGTCACCCTTAGAATTCCCTCTGCCAATCCCGTGGTCAAAGGGATAGTTATCACTGAGTTGGGTGACTATACCCAATCAGGGATTAAGTCCCCTTCCTCCACCGGCAAGGGAAAAGCCATTCTCACAGAACCCATCTCTTCTAAACCCAAATCTGCTGCACAGACTGCCATCGACATCGCTATGGAGGATGTTGATGAGAAGCTAGCTGAACTCCTTGTGGTCTTTGATGAATATGTCCAGTACCGGACTGTCAACCACATTGATATGTTCTACGGAAAGTTGCACAGACTGAAGAAGATGGAAGACGAGGTTCTGAGAGGCACAGAAACTGATGATGTTCGACTTGCGGTGCAGCGCAGAGAGTTATTTACGGCAAAACACAGATTCAGACTGGCCAATCTGCTTCTCACTGCCAAAAAGAAGAACTTCGATCCGCTTGCTCCTACTGCCAGAGATGATGGGGCTGTGATTGCTCAACTTGAGATGGATATTCATGCTCTATCCCTAGCTGTCCGCTTTCAACGACAGATGCTAGGTATCTCCACTCCAGCCACAAGCCCGGATCATCCTTCTGTCAGCAAGACTCTGGCAGAACCTTTTATCGAGGTTATTCCTTCTGCTGAAGCAAAACCGACAGAAGATCAGCCTGCAGAACTCGTACCAGAACAGACAGCGGAGCAGCCATTGCCTAATGCTCCGTCTGCAACAGATGATGAATCAATGAATGTTCTGTTGGATTCTCCGACAACATCTATTCCATTGAAGTCATCAGCCTCCCTTGCTCAAAACAGTCCAGCTGAAGCATGTGCAACAACTGAAGTACCAGACCTCCTCGATCCGGATTTGGTGGTATCTACAGTGGTTGCAGCTCTCCAAGATGAGGAACCTTCCAGTCCCCACTCTCCTCCGGGGCCATCAGATGAAGATTTGGCATTCATTCATAGTTTTTCTTCGGATCTGGTCACTCTGATCCGATCCGAAATTCATCAAGCTGCCATTTCTTCCATCGTGCCGATTGCTGAAGCAGATGCTCCTGCTATGTCATCATCAGATCACTCTCCCAGCCAGCTATCTGATGCACCTCCATCCCTGGCACGGACTATCCAGCACTTTTCTGATAACTGTCTGTCATTAACTCAACGAATTCTCGAAGTTCATCAAAGTCAAAGAGTCACAACTTTGGACTTTAATTCTTTCAAAGAGAAAATGACTGCCAGTATCGGAAGCCTCCAGCGCGGCATCAACGATCTGTTTTCTCAACAAGCCTCCTACAAGAACAGTCTGAGGAAAGAGCAGGTCGAGTTAGCCACTGAAGTCAGAGCATCTGTTTCTAACTCCCTCCGCGCTCAAGACGTTCGTCTTGACGCTATCAGCGCGCAGCTAGCCCAAGTTGTTGAATTCCTTCAAGAGATTGCTGCTGACAAAAAGGGGGAAAAGCAGACAGACTTCAAGCCGCCTCCAAGCTCAAGAAGATAGCAGTCTTAGTCATTTAACTTGTCAGATTGTCTGTATTTAGGATTTCTTGATGATCAATAAAATCCTTCTTTTGATCAAGAGATTGCTGCTGACAAAAAGGGGGAAAAGCAGACAGACTTCAAGCCGCCTCCAAGCTCAAGAAGATAGCAGTCTTAGTCATTTAACTTGTCAGACTGTCTGTATTTAGGATTTCTTGATGATCAATAAAATCCTTCTTTTGATTAAGTCCTTGTTCATTTATTTTGAACTTTAATAAAGGCTTAATAATAAAAGATTGAATCGATCAAACTTAATGATGTTCATTTATTTTGAACAAAGAAGTAATCGATCCGAAAGCATTCGCTTCAGAGCTCTTATCATGACTGGTTAAAAAGACTTAGAAGCTAGGTTTTGTCATCATCAAAAAGGGGGAATTTGTTAGTTCCGGACCTTATCGATGAGATTTTAAAGATGACAAAACAGTTCAGACCGGATCGATAGAAATCAGATTGACCAGATCAATCGGACTCAACAGAGCAAGATGGCAAAGCATTTCAGACCGGATCGATGGAAATTAGGCATACCAGATCAATCGGACATATCAGAGCAAACTGATAAAGAATAGTACATATCAGACCGGATCGATGGATTCCAGAATGACAAGATCGATGCTTCAGATCGATCTCAACCTTTATCAGATCAGAGCAGTCAAGGATACATAAAGGATGGCTTCTCAGTCCGAATCATCAACGGATATTTATTGCAGCATTTAATGCTGCAATTAATGCTACAAAGGACCAAAGACTGAAGATTGCCATAATAGGTAAGAAGACAAAGAAGAGCTTACCTGACGGTCGCCGAAAGCATATACCAGAACGGCAAGTATCCTGAAGAAGAAGACTGTAGCTTTCTCAGAGTCTAAAAAGAGTCATAGCTGCACATTAAGGGAAACAATGCCGTTGCCACCTTCAACTATAAAAGGATGCAACAAACAGATGCAAAACTCTCTCGACTCTACAACTCACGCTGATCAATTGAAAAATATACAAGAAAGCTAAACAGCACACGCTTACAAAGTACAGAAGCTTTCGAGCTGAAGTTATTCATTTAAGCGCAATTACTTTGTAACATTTGATCATTGTAGGATCACTGTGCGCATTGTGTATTGAAAAATAGAAGTGAGCAACATATTGTAACTGTCAGACAGAGTGTGTCTGAGCAGGTTGAGTGACTAGGAGTTTCAGACTGGTAGTGAGGTAAATCCAGCCTGAATCGGGTTTGTACAACAGGATTGTATAAATCAAAGTCTTCTAGTATAAACCTTCCTTAATTGGAAGAAGGGGAGACGTAGAAGGATTACACCACCTTCGAACTTCCAGAAACATATCCTGTGTCTTATCATTCTGCACTTAGCCATCGAGCTGTTCTTACTTATACAAGAGCAGACCGTTTCCGCACTTACTTATTAGTGGTCTGTTCAGTTCAAAGAGTTGATTAAGTAACAGATTTCTTTCACTAATCACAAAGAAATCACAAGGGATAAATTTTGTAAGGAGTGTTCATTCACCCCCCCCCCCCCTCTAAACACTCCGGACCGATCCTAACATAAAATCTTGAAAATATTCTGCTTGAGTTGGTGGGAGGAGCAGTAGCTCGGTGATTTTAAATTGGCAAAAAATTCTTCAATGAGAAATGATTTTTTTATTATAGATTTTGAATGTCAAACTCAAAATTACAGTGTTTTTGATATGCTCCATGACTATATTTTGGTCAGTATGAGTCTATCGGTGCATGTAATTTACATACACCGATAGACTCAGCGGTGCATGTAATTCACACCGACTTACTAAAATCATGGAAATATTATGATTGGGTTGGTGGGATGACCAGTAGCTCGGAGAATTGAAATTGACAAAAAATTCTTCAATGAGAAATGATTTATTTTGTAGATTTTGAATGTAAACTCAAAATTAAAGTGTATTTGAGATGTTTCATGTCTATATTTTGTTGGAAATTTTGAGGCTTAATGAATTGAAATTATGCATGATGGACATAAGGAAAATTCGAATACTTGATAAAGAACAAAACAAGCAAAAACTGACGAGAAAAACTGAATTCGGGCAGACCGGGCGACGCCCGAGCGCTGAGCAAATTTTTGGCCAGTGGGCTGAGCGCCCGAAAAAGAGTGTTGATGGTTTTTCATGAACGGATGTGTCCCTTCGCGTTCGGGTATGCCTTTTCATGATTGAATACCTACAAATGGTGTCCTTTTATGGTATCATTTGGCCAAGTATATATATAACATATCCATACTCATTTTAACATACAATTGTGCATGAATTCAACACAATTATTGAGAGAAAATGCAAGATCAAGTTCATTTTGCATCACCTTCATATATTGTTCTTGAAGAAGAGAGTTTGTAACATTATGGTTGTGAGACTTGTGATTTATAGTGCTACTATCACAAGTAAAGAGTCGTTCTATCTTGGGAGAAGATTGTCGTATTCCGTGAGTACCATGTGTGGGACAAAATCTTCTTAAGGAGGAGATAGTGTACAACACTAGCCGCAACTCAAAATCTTCTTAAGGAGATAATTTTTATATGCACCGCATGAGTAAATTTTTACATGCACTGCATGAGTGAATTTTTACATGCACTGCATGAGTACATTTTTTTTAAAGGAATATGTGAACCTTTTACAATGATTTTGCATAGGTCATAATCTACTGATTGAATGTATAGAGAAATTCTATTCTTCCAATACCCGTAGTTATCACCCGTGAAGGGCGGATGTCGATTTGTCGATTGACCTTGAGCAAACTCATTTGCTAGATTAGTCATAAAAGAATTTGATTTAAAACAAAAATCAAATGACTCTGATGCCACTTGTTGGAACCGAAGAGGGGGGGGGGGGGGTGAATGAGGTTCCTTGGCTACTTTAGCGTTTTAAAATGAATTTGCAAAAAGTCGAGTTTGCGCTGCGGAAGACTTGATGTCAATCGACAAATAAATAAAATGAAGAAATAAATAAATGCATAATATAAATAAAGCAATAAAGAACACGAGAATTTGTTATAGAAGTTCGGCGATGAATCACCTACGTCTCCTCTTCCCAGCTATAAAACATCCAACCGAGGTTCCACTAGAATAACTTTGATCTTGGCCTTAAGGGCTCCAAGGATAGCCACACAAAAACTCTTCACGAGTCACCCACACTCTTCACGAGTCTTCTTGGCCTTAAGGGCTCCAAGGATAGCCACAACTTTGCTCCAACTTCACTTGTTGATGTCTTATACAATTTCCAACTTGCGTCGGTGTTGGAGGACTTTACAATAAATCAAATAACACCTTCTTGGTATACCAACACAAAGAATCAAAATCTCTCACACAAGAAATAAATTACAAACTCCAATACAACACAAATGTATGAAGTTTGCAATGCTAGAATGATTTCAATTGGGCAAAGCTTTCTTGTAATTTATAGTCTTGTTTCTTGTCTTCAAATTGATCCAAAACATCTATATTTATAATGTAGAAGGCTCACAAGGCTCCTACTAGCCGTTGCTACACATAAAGCTTGAATCACTTGTGCATCGCCTCGGCCATCGCCTCGGGCGATCTCCATCGCCATGTTCTAACATTCAAATCTGGCCCAGATCGCCTCAGACGTTCCTTGCATCGCCTGGGGCGATCGCCCTTTGAAAATTTGCCGTAGGTAAGCTTCTGGATCACCTGGGGCGACCATGACATCGCCTGGCATGCAGCGTGCCATCGCCTGGGTTGATGGTGCGCGGCGTTGGCATGCATGGCTCGGATCGCCTGAGGTGATGGCCCGGATCGCCTGAAACTATCTGCCAGATTTCAACACTCTCCAACTTTGCACTATTAGACCATCTTAAGCTCGTTTATGGGAAAAGTGGTAAACATGAAATTTGTAGCCCTTCCTCTTATGTAGGTGTGGACAAATATTCATTGCATTTCATTAAGGTATGAAGAAGGTATGCCCAAAATACTACAGCCGCTCAAACATTGCTACAATCTGCACTTGCTATGACTTCCATGCCATTTTGCTCCATGATGCAACCCGAATTGGACTTAGATTTTTGAATATGAAATCTAGCATATTGAGTTGATTTCCAACCTCTTTGGATTCACATTATTTGGAGCATCGAGCCAAGAGATATAATCAAAACATTGCACTGCGCTCCAAGTGACTTCTATACGAATTTGCCCACCAACGGACCATTGGTTCGTGGGTCTTCATCCCATCATAAGATATTGTTCCAACATCATTCCACACAAGTTGAACACTTAGTTTGGTTGTTCATAGATGTCATTCCTTCTCGTCCAAGCTCAATAGATTCCTTGATAAAAATCACCGCTTGTCCTATGAACTCGCATATGTTATTCTATAACTTGGGTTCTCTTCCAATGGTCTTCCCAACCAATTTATCAATCTAACCCTGTACACTAAGTAGACGTATTAGTACAACAAATGCATGTTTTGTTGATCATCAAAACCCATAAATAATTCGGAGATAAATTAAGCATTAAACTCAACAATGCGTTTAAGGCTCAACAATCTCCCCCTTTTTTATGATCACAAAACTTGATAAACCTGTAAATGAAATATGCATGAAATGTGAGTAAACAATACTCCCCCTTAACAAATGCATAGCACATACAAGTTTTACCAAGCAAAACATAATACAAAAACTCTCCCCCTCAAACTATGCATGTATTAAGCTTCAAGTTTATCACAAAATTCTCCCCCTTTTTGTGATAATCAAAAAGCACAAAGTTCAAATAAGCATAGCACAAATATATGTTGACACATATCCATAGTCTACCAATTAGCACTTGTTCCTCATCAAAGCATGTAATAGCCATAACAAACATAAGATTAAATCATTGAGAGGAAGACAAACATGCGTTTAAGGCAATTAACAAAATGAATTTTAAAAGTGCAAAGTGTGTATATGTTCCATAACAATTCAAGCATTCATGCTTAATAAACATTTCTCAATGCATCATTATAGACAATTGACAAGTTAATAAGGCGCATGTGATGAGAACAAAATCATTGAGGCCATGGAAACAATAAAGTTATATGAAATTCTTAATCCATTTTTCTATGATCCAAGATTGAGTATCTAAACAATTATAGCATGCTTAATCACATTTAATTATATTGCACTTTACATATTCAAAGAACTCATGGCACATCAAGATATTTACCATAAAGAGATAAGCATAAATCATGCATCAAAACAATTTAAATGTGCATATGCTAAGGGGAAATGCATTTTACTATCAATGAATGTTGGGCTTCATTATTTATTGATCACAATTAATTTGTGCCAATGAAATTTTGAATTGCACTTTTAAATGCTCAAAATAAATTTACCTTTGATGATATGATTGAGTTCATATCATTGGTCCTTTACCTCGCGCTTTCTCTATAGAGGTGCATTTGACGGTTTCCTCCCTTGAAGTGCTAGTTCCTTCATCATCTCTCCCTTTGTTGTTCCTACAAAATAAATTTTTGATTGGAGGATCTTTGGTACCCATTTTATTTTTGGGTCCTTGCGGATTAGCTTTCATCGGTGCTTTTGGAATCCACTTCCATCTCTTGTTTGTCTGGTATTGATTTTTAACAAATCTACATTTGTTCTTGGTATGACCAACCTTACAACAATAAGTGCAAGTAATAGAATTATGCTTAGCTTTAGCCAACAAGCTTGTAAAAGTTTTAGATTTGCTTGAAAAGCCTAATCCGGCTTTATCGAAGCTACAGCGTTGCAAGCCAAGCAATTCATTCATCTTTAAACTACTATCACTAAACTTGCAAAAAGTTTTCTTCAAAGCACTTAATTCATTTTTTAATGTATCATTTTCTTCATCTCTCTTGGCTAACTCAAGCTTGAGCAATTTGTTACTCATCTTAGTTTTGCCAAGAACGTCAATAAGCTCATTATAGGAATCTAATAATTCATCAAATGATGGTACCTCATCGACATCCTCTTTTTCTTCATCATCAAGAGCCATTAGACAAAGATTTGCTACTTCTTCTTCATCGGAGTCACTATCACTCCATGTGGTCATTAGACCTTTCTTCTTCCCCTTATCATCATTCTTCTTCCGAGGACATTCATTAGCATAATGACCTTTACATTGACAATTATAGCATGTTACCTCTTGTTTGGAATCATGTTTGGTGGCACCGGAGGTCTTTGGCTTGTTGTATTTGTTGTAGAATTTCTTGAACTTTCTAGTGAACAAGATCATCTCTTCATCATCTTCATCACCGGATTGTTCTTTCCTACCGATCAAGGCTATCCCCTTTCTTATGGATCTATCTTCCTCCTTTAATCCCTTCCGGGTTGACACTTCAAGCTCATGGGTCACCAATGTTCCATGGAGTTCATCAAGATCATATGACGCACTATCTCCTTTGTTGGATTCAATGATAGCCGTCCTCTTTGCATCCCATTCCTTTGGCAAGGCTCTTAGTGATCTTCTCCATATTTGCTTTGGAGGATAATTTTCTCCAAGTTTGGCAAGCTCATTGATGATTTGAGTGAGCCTTCTAAACATTGAATCAACATTTTCTCCGGGCTCCATCTCAAAGGTTTCATACTGAGTTGCAATAGATCGATCTTTGTCTCCTTTACTTGGTTTGTGCACTCATATCCGCTCTTGTAAAATCGTCCATTTCTTTGGGAATACTTATTTCACCAACTTCCTTTAAAGGAATATGTGGACCTTTTACAATGATTTTCCATAGGTCATAATCTACGGATTGAATGTATAGAGAGATTCTATTCTTCCAATATCCGTAGTTATCACCCGTGAAGAGTGGAGGTCGATTTGTCGATTGACCTTGTGCAACCTCATTTGCTAGATTAGCCATAAACGAATTTGATTTAAAACAAAAATCAAGGCTCTGATACCACATGTTGGAATCGAAGAGGGGGGGTGGATGAGGTTCATTGGCTACTTTAGCGTTTTAAAATGAATTTGCAAAAAGTTGAGTTTGCGCTGCGGAAGACATGATGTCAATCAACAAATAAATAAAATGAAGAAATAAATAAATGCGTAATATAAATAAAGCAATAAAGAACACGAGAATTTGTTATAGAAGTTCGGCGATGAATCGCCTACGTCTCCTCTTCCCGGATAGAAAACGTCCAACCGATGTTCCACTAGAATAACTTTGATCTTGGCCTTAAGGGCTCCAAGTTAGCCACAACACACTCTTCACGAGTCACACACTCTTCACGAGTATTCTTGGCCTTAAGGGCTCCAAGGATAGCCACACAAAAACTCTTCACGAGTCACCCACACTCTTCACGAGTCTTCTTGGCCTTAAAGGCTCCAAGGATAGCCACAACTTTGCACCAACTTCACTTGTTGATGTCTTATACAATTTCCAACTTGTGTCGGTGTTGGAGGACCTTACAATAAATCAAATAACACCTTCTTGGTGTACCAACACAAAGAATCAAAATCTCTCACACAAGAAATAAATTACAAACTCCAATACAACACAAATGTATGAAGTTTGCAATGCTAGAATGATTTCAATTGGGCAAAGCTTTCTTGTAGTTTAGTCTTGTTTCTTGTCTTCAAATTGATCCAAAACATCCATATTTAGAAGGCTCCCAAGGCTCTTACTAGCCGTTGCTACACATAAGGCTTGAATCACTCGTGCATTGCCACGGGCGATCTCCATCGCCACGTTCTAATGTTCAAATCTGGCCCAGATCGCCTCAGGCGTTTGCATCGCCTGGGGCGATCGCCCTTTGAAAATTTGTCGTAGGTAAGCTTCTGGATCGCCTGGGGCGACCATGTCATCGCCTGGGGCGATCTGGATCATCTGGCGCGCAGCGTACCATCGCCTGGGTCGATGGTGCACGGCGTTGGCACGCATGGCTCGGATCGCCTGAGGTGATGGCCCGGATCGCCTGAAACTATCTGCCAGATTTCAACACTCTCAAACTTTGCACTATTAGACCATCTTAAGCTCGTTTCTGGGAAACGTGGCAAAACATGAAAGTTGTAGCCCTTCCTCTTATCTAGGTGTGGACAAATATTCATTGCATTTCATTAAGGTATGAAGAAGTTATGCCCAAAATTCTACAGCCGCTTAAACCTTGCTACAATCTGCACTTGCTATGACTTCCATGCCATTTTGCTCCATGATGAAATCCGAATTGGACTGAGATGTTTGAATATGAAATCTAGCATATTGAGTTGGCTTTCCAACCTCTTTCGATTCACATTATTTGGAGCATCGAGCCAAGATATATAATCAAAACATTGCATTGCGCTCCAAGTGGCTTCTATACGAATTTGCCCACCAACGGATCATTGGTTCGTGGGTCTTCATCCCATCATAAGATATTGTTCCAACATCATTACACACATGTTGAACACTTAGTTTGGTTGTTCATAGATGTCATTCATTCTCATCCAAGCTCAATAGATTCCTTGATAAAAATCATCGCTTGTCCTATGAACTCGTATATGTTATTGTATAACTTGGGTTATCTTCCAATGGTCTTCCCAACCAATTTATCTATCTAACCATGTACACTAAGTAGACATATTAGTACAACAAATGCATGTTTTGTTGATAATCAAAACCCATAAGTAGACATAAGTAAATTAAGCATTAAACTCAACAATGCGTTTAAGGCTCAACATCAACTCCAAAGCCATTGCTGCACCTGTACCACCTGCCCCAACAGAGACAGCCCCCACACGGGGGTGATCATACCAATACCAACATTCCAATAATCACAGTACGTAATTTACAGAATATAAAACTGTAATGTAAAAGGATACTCTCTGTATAGTATCGTTACCACGTAGGATTTTCCGTACTGTCCCTGTTCTCAAAATAACCAAAACCATCAAATTCCCAAAGCCAGTTAATCACCACATTGATTAACTAAAACCATTCCTGCCATACCAGTTCCATAATCAAATATGATTAAATTATTAAATGTAGTACAACATATATCACATATATCTAGCAAATGATTCCATAGTTCTATTTCATAGCTCGCTCCACAATAGTGAAATTTTAACTCCACGCACGCTCAACAACAGCGACGTCATAATCGATGTTCGCTCAATAGCGACAACTTCCCTATCGTTGCTCGCTCAAGAGCGGCACCACATAATTCTCAATACCTATCCATTTATTGCAATATAATGTACCATGCATTCAACAATTGCAATTATATAAAAAGGGTTATGCTCGTACGTCATACGTACCTTATAATTCCGTAGTTCGAGTCCAAATCTTGACTGAGTCCCGCGACCCGAAGAATTATGTGCTAACACGTAAATAACTCACAATTAAATACAAGCATGCAACCACGTGCCCAAGCACGTTCATAACCCCCAAATCGATCGTCAATACATGACGATTTACCATTTTAAAAGACCCCGGGTTAAGCATGCATAATACCCAAAATATTCCATTTACAAGTTCAAAGGTTAGCCAATTACTAAATTTAGTCATACCATAATCCCTTTAAAATTTTGCTCCAACTACTCCATTTTAAATGTATAGCATTCCCATTAAAATGTAGACATTGCCCCGAAAATCGGCTAAATAAACCCCGTTTCCAAAATCCCAACTTTTTGCCAAAGTTTTCGAAAAAACTCCATCCTTCGAGCCTCGATCGATCGCTGATTTCATCGCGATCGATTGCGAAATCTAGTGGCCAACCAGTGCCTTCTCGCGATTGATCGCGAGTCTCCGCGATCGATCGCCAACCCACTCGCGATCGATCGTGAGTCTCCGCGATCGATCGCCAACCCACTCGCGATCGATCGCCGAGACCTTGCGATCGATCGCCAGCACTGTACATCTTCATAAATTTTCAGCTGCTCGTCGCGATCGTTCGGCATACCATCAGCGATCGATCTTGACCTGTAATTTTCCGAAAAACTCGAGCTTCAATGGTGTTTTTCACACCCAAACTCAAAATCAACACCCCATACACCTTCAACGCCTCAAATACTCCATTTAAAACCAATAAAACCCCCAATAACAAACTTTAAGAGTTTTACCAAAAATCCCCAGTTCCAAATCCAACATAATACTCAACCAAAAACCACCATACCAGGCAAGGACGATGGGAAGACTAATACCTGATTATCTTCAAGAAATCCGGCTCCCAAGCCAAGCTACCAGCGATTTCTCCTCCAAAGGAGAAAAGAGGGGAAATGGGGGAAAGGGTTGGGCGCAGAGAGAGAGGGGAGAGAGGGAGGGAATCCGTGCAATGACGGAATACCTAGTTTACTTGGTATATATAGTACCAAAACTCCAAAATACCAATCCCTCCACAAATACATCATGACTCATTAAAAATCATTTGTTTTCAATAATTACCTCACAATCTCTATTTCCATTACCAGCCCAGTACAAAGTACTCCGAACCCCAAATCCCACCAAAACCCAAATTCCAAGGTTATCACCACGATGAGAATACGATCTCATCCCTTGGATCTAACGACTCCAAATACCGGATTTAAAATCCCCGGGAGTCCCGATACCGTAATTAATTCATAATTGCCACAATTAAAATCCATTAAGGATCATTACTACTCCGAAATTAACACCATTAATTCCCGGGCATCATACTACATGAACATATACACTCATACGGTGCATATTTTATTTCTCTATACTGTAAAGTGAGTATTTTGCCTCTAAATTTAGTGAGTTTTTAATTGTCAATTGAAAGTATACTACATTCACATGCATCGCATAAGAAAAAGTTGTTTCGGCTCAATCCACCAAAAATAAATGTTTTCAACTAGTGGTGCTTGTATATTACATTTACATGCACCTCATGAGTTTTGCGTTGTTAGTCTCATGCGGTGTATGTAAATTACATGCACCGCTGACTCACATACACTGTATGACTCTAGAGGTGCATGTAAATTACATGCACCTATAGACTCATACGGTGCATGCATATTATTTTTATTTTTATATACTGTAAAGTAAGTATATTGCCTTTGAAATTCATGGGTTTCTTTCTTGTCAATTGAAAGTAAATTGCTTTCACATGCATCACATAAAAAAAGTTGTTTCAGCTCAATCCACCAAAAATAAACTTTTTCAACTAGTGGTGCATATATATCACATTTACATGCACCGACTGAGTTGTTTAGTCTCATGCGGTGCATGTTATATGCACCGTATAACTCTAGATGTGCATGTATATTACATGCCCCTAGAGACTCATAAGGTGCATGCAAATCACACTCCAATCATTGCGAATTCAAACATGGGTCTGGTCTGTGTTTCCCGTATGGCCATGTGGATTCCAACTTGCGGGCTCTTGCTGGCCAAGCTGAGGGCTTTGGCCGATTCGTTGTTGGTGGTCTGCACGACACAGTTTATCGTGTCATCACTCTCACATGTGAGAAGATATCATAAAAGTTGTGATTTTTCATTGAATTTATCCTTTAATATTGGAAAGGATTTATCGACATAAGATGGCTTTTGAAACTTGGAAGGAATAATTACAGGAGCTTGTGTTATGATCAAACAAAATTTTGCTTTGAGTTGTCGTGATGCCTAAAACTTAATATGATAATTAAGGGGTTATTATGAATGAGTGTTATTTTGTATTGGACTCGGTTTTGAAGTAAATTGAATGAGACTAATTATTATGTTTAAATCATAATTGTTGAATTGAATAATGGTCAAGATGAACTATTTAAAGCATTGGAGAAAATAATTATGAGTGTGAAAATGTGAAGTAATTATTGGAATTGGACAATGAATAAGAATTGAGGTGAAATTATTATATGAAATTGTGCAAGTTAATTGTGAATTGATGCAATGATTTTATATGGCTTAAGTTGGAGGTTAGATATGCATGAAGGTGTGATGAGGTGGTTAAATGTGGATTGAATTGCTTCAATAAGCAATTAGTAGCCACTCCCACCAAAAACACATACAACCCCATTTTCACCTAAAAATCTCTACAAAATCCTCCAAACCCTTCCCTCTTCCTTTCTTCCAATTTTAACCTTTGAAAGCTTGGATTTGGCTTGGAACTTGATTATCAAACATATTTTGGAGGTAAAGAGTTAAAAGTTTTGAAGTTATTTGTAGTAGTTGGTTAATGGTGATTATATTGAAAAATGTTTAATTTGATTTTTGGGTGTAAAACTTATAATGAGTTTTATGTGGGATAAATGATATATATTATGATGTTTGATGTGTTTTGATTGTTATAAGTGAAGTATTAGAGGTGGCGAGTGTATTGAATGGGGTTTATACTAAAAAATGGAGGATTTTCGCAAAAACAAGACCTCACAATCGATCGCGAGGCAAAGAGCGATCGAGCGCAAGGCAGCGTGGGTTAAAGGGTGAAGCTGAATAGTTCCCGCGATCGATCGCGAGTAAGCGGCTGATCGATCACGGAAGAGCGCAGATTGGCAGTGAATTTTGTGATCTCGTGATCGATCGCGAGATGGCTAGCGATCGATCGCGGGTCGTTAATTTTCGAAAACAATTGTGTAGTGTTGGGATTTTGAAATGTGGTATTTTATGGTAAATTTTCATGATGATTTCTACATTGTAAGGAAATATCACATGATGGAATAAGGTTGCATGAATTGAACCTTAGTAAGATATGTACTACTCGATCAAGTTAATTAACTCAAACGAATATA
This sequence comes from Haberlea rhodopensis, assembly GCA_907163345.1. NCBI lineage: Eukaryota > Viridiplantae > Streptophyta > Magnoliopsida > Lamiales > Gesneriaceae > Haberlea > Haberlea rhodopensis. The sequence goes on along the minus strand of CAJQUN010000020.1, from coordinate 6,818,594 downwards.
GAATAAAATAGGATGGTTTGAGTAGTATACGGAGTATGAGAAATTGTAAATGAGTACGATAAGAGACGAGACAAATTTAGTGATATGACGAGATTGTTGAAGGTTATTGCAAAGATATTAATATTGAATTGATGTTCAATATTAGATATTGTACGAGCCTCCAGTTGTTGATGATATCTAAGTCATGTTGTCGACCTTAAGGTACGTAGGGATGTACGAGCAGGTATGCATAATGTTAATTATGAACTATGATTCATAAATATGTGGAATTTGGATGGTTGTAAGTTAATGAATTGAGTGTTCATTATAGCACTGTAAATATTGTTGAATGAAATAAACTGTGATAGAACAATGATATGATATCATAGTACATGATGCGTTATTGTGATGCCTCTATTGAGCGTGCGATGGTTATTGTGCCGCCGCTGTTGAGCGTGCGATGAGTGATAATGTCAGCGTTGTTGAGCTAGTGATATGATGTGATGAAATGTGACGATTACATTGATAATTGAACTGTATTAGATTTCAGTAAATTATTGTCGTAATTGTTGAGTTGTTATCAATATTAGAACTGATGATTATGAGCATGAGGACAGTGAATCGTAGATGTGATAATCTAAATGATTTGGATATCGTAAGAACAGGAGGGACATGCACGACATTGATTTGGGGAAATGAGTTCGGATTGGTGCAGGGGGATGCTCTTGAAAGTGAGGTACTAGCATCGGTATAAAGTAATGTGTTTTATACAAGTAGATACACATTTATTTGTCAATGCTCGTTTGTGAGTATGTTGATATGTGTATGAGTTGTATAAGTATGTTGATGTTTCTCTTTTCATTGAGTGTTGCATGCAATTTAATTGAAAGTAAATTGCATAATGAATTAAGAATGTGCATAGTGTCTTATCAAGTGTATAATATGTGTATGTCGTCGTATTGGGAATCGAGTTTATGGAGGATTATGTTGAAATTTTTTATAGATGTTATGCTATAATTACGAAGCATGTATTTAGAATTCCCCTTTTGATAAATGTATGCACTAATGACAATGATAAATGCACTAATGACGATATTAGGACTCGGGGTCCTTACAGTTGTTGATTTAAAATATTATATGATATTACAGGAGCTAGTGTAAGCCTTTAAACCCACAAGGAAGCTAAGAACTTAGAAAGAAAGCTTTAAGGTAAGGAATGCTAGACACTTCGGTGGAAGACTTAGATTCAAACTTGGATGATTACAAATGAAGAGAGCAAGCCTATTTATACAACTCTCCCTACAAATGAATGGCTAGGATCTAATCTATTCTATGGTGGAGATCAACTCTCCAGAATGTTCTAGGTTATGGAGTATTCTAGATTGTACCATTCTATTACATTCTAGAATTCACTACATTATAAAGGAATATACAAGTGATGTCTAGAATCTTCCGGGTTACTCCAAAGTATTCTCCGAGCTTCTGGACTTTTCCGAGGTATACCAAAGTGTTCTTCAGGCTTCCGCAAGCTTCCGGAACAGCCAAAGCCTCTAGATTTGATGGAATCTTCTAGAGAATCACGGAACACGACATTCTCCCCTACCCAATTTGGCACGACCTCGTTGCTTGTATATCCTGGAGCTCCTTAAACTTGTATGTAAACCGCCGCAAGTGGTCTTTTTGCTTCCAACTTGATTTTGCTTCGCGTTGACCTCTCCATCGCACAAAGTACTTGGAGTATGGGGAAGTTCCTCTCTTACGAATCCCTCAGTTTGGATCCTCAGTGTCTGTATAATATTGGCTTCAGCTGACTCACCTGATACGCTGATGGATCTTCAACTCTGGCGGCAATCCTTTTGGTAGCTCCATTGGTATGATGTCCTTGTAATTTTTGGGCACAAGCTTGACCTTTATGGGCGACTCTCCCAGGCCCTCGATCTGAAGTCCCACATCCATCTTAGAAACTATGGTGTATGTCTCCTTGCTACGCCCAAGTTCCTTTGTAAATTGGATGGCCGATAACATGCTTCGCCCTTTTGTCACCCTCTTGGCCCGTATAGTGTACATGGTATTTGCACCAAAAATACACAATGAATTTGAAAAAGGTAGAATACAAGCTCGTACCTCATCGAGCCACTCCAACCCAAGTACAACGTCATAGTCGTCCATGGGCACCACCATGTAGGAGACATATCCCTGCCATTCTCATATTGTGGTTTTTACTCCTTTAGCCATCCCGACAATTGGTTTTGCTGATGCATTCACCTACTTGATTGACCCTCCGGTTGGTGTGATGGACCCAGCGTCTTTGCCACTTCCTCCCGGATGAAGTTGTGTGTGGCTCCCGTGTCCACCAATGCCTTAACTTGTCGTCCCCTGACCAAGGCATCCACGAACATTGGCCCAACATTGGGTCCTTTGGTTGGTTCCACCATTGGCTTGCCGACATTGAGAATTCGTAGGGATCCGATTTGCGCGCCCCTCTCCTGTGGCTCCTCATCTTCATTTGTCAGGACTGCTAGCTTGTCACCCTCGGACAATTGACCATGAGGTGGTTGGCTTTATGACAAACATAGCAAGTCTTGCCGCTGTCATTAGTTTTCTTCCTTGGCGGGCTCAAACTATTGGTCTCCCCGGACATCATTCCTTTAGGTTGCCCGAGCACAACTCTCTTCATAGTATTGAGACGGCGAAGGGCTCCAAGTTGTGATGGCTCATTTTCTCGTTCCTCCTCTTCTCTAATTAGGGCGGAGAGCTTGGAACGTTTTGGGCACTCTCTTGCCCAGTGAGGTCCTTCACATAGGAAACAAGATATTTTGGCCTTGTCATGCTTCTTCTCGGGCGCCTTTCCCTTGAATGGTTTCTTGTGTGAATTGTCTTCTTCGGTTGTATGTTTATCATCTTCATATTCTCCATCTTTGTTTGATTTGGAGGTGTCGACTTTCTTGAACTCAATGAGTGATTCGGCTGCGGCAATGGCTTGAGACAAGGTTTGCACTCCCCGTCGTTGCAACTCTACCTTGGCCCAATTCTTCAAGCCATCCATGAATGTAAACAAAGCATCTTTGTCACTCATTTCGGGTACCTCTAGCAAGAGTTCTTGAAACTCTTGACAATAGTCCATCACTTCTCCCTTTTGAGCAAGGCGATGTAACTTTGCCCGGGCCTCATCCTCGGCGTACTCCAGGTAAAATTGATGTTTGAGTTCAACCACGAACTCCTTCCAAGTTTCGATACGGGCGATCCCCACGCCTAGTATCGTCGCACCTACGTCTCCACCATGTCATAGCAATATCAGTTAAGTATAAGGCGGTCGTTCGTACCTTAGTATTATCATTCATGACACCCATGCAATCGAAGTATTGCTCCAAGGAAGTTGTCGATGTCCTTAGTCACTCGCTTTCCTGCATAAACTTGTGGTTTTGGCACTTCCACCATAAATGGTGTATGAGCAATGGGCCCTCCCCATCCCATGTTTGCTCGACATGACGCTAGCTCCCCTTTGAGCTCTTTCACCCCGGCTTGTAGCGCTCCGATCATGGCTTCCAACTCGTCGTTCTTAATTTGGAATGCCCCTGCCAAAGTATTGAAAGCTCCTTGAAATTCCCCTCGAATTTCTTCTTGGCTTCATCCCCGTGCTCCTTCCCCTCGAAGTTGGCAAAGGCAAGTTCCAATTATGCAAGACGAGCGTCGAAGGCACTCACAATGTCCCTCGACTTGTCCCTGTGGCTCTTCGATTGATCAGTGACCTCCGACATGGTGCTAGTGTTGATGCTTCCTTGACTTGAATATGAGACTCGAACGTGGCTCTGATACCACTTATCACATGTCGATTCTTTAGATCGAAACACCGTGCGGCACTTAAGCGATCCTTGCCTCCGAAGATGCTAAGTAAGCCTTTAAACCCACTAGGAAGCTAAGACTTAGAAAGAAAGCTTTAAGGTAAGGAATGCTAGACACTCGGGTGGAAGACTTAGTGTTGGGATCGGGGTAGTGTTTAGAAGGGGGGGGGGGTTGAATAAACACTAGATTCAATTTCTATTTCTTTTTCTGGTTAACTGTAAACTGTTAAGTATTACAGTTGCTTCTCAATATCAGGCAAGTCAGCAGACACTTATTATAGTGCGGAAGACGTCTACTGAACTTGTGAGGAATAAAACTGAGGTAATAAAGCAATGAACAAATAACAAAAGAGTTGTTTCTGGAAGTTCGAAGCACAACGCTTCTACGTCTCCCCTTCTTCCTTTGCAGGAAGGATTCACTAGAAGACTTGGTTTACACTTTACAGTATACAACCTTCTTAGGCACTAACACACTTGGCCTAAACTCCTAGCAATCACAATCTTCTTAACTTTTGATTACAAGAGATTCTATAACACTCTTTACAGAATAAACTTTCTAGCTTCGAGTGTTTTTGAGCAGCAGACTTCAATTGGAAATAATCTATCACAGATTCAGTTTCACTGCTTGTCTGCTCTTTGCTGAACATTTGGAATATCAGTAAATGATTTTCTTGTTTGCTTTGAAGTATATCTCTTTGTTGAAAATCGCTCAGCACTTCTTCATTCTCTGCTTGGACGTATTTATAGGTTTGGTTGTCCAACGGTAGCTTTTCTGTATATGGAAGAGATTAGCTTTCCAAATTCATATTGTCTTCTTTCCTATTTTGTTAAGCAACGGCTCTTTTAACTCTGACGGTAATGGTGGCGGAGATATAGCAGGGTGCGCCGCTCTGTTGTACCTTTGTCAGAGAATGTTGTACTCATTTTGTATCGTTGCTTAGTGCTCTTACTGGAAGTTTAGACTTCTGCTGGTTTTCTTTGTTCAACTGGTCGTTCATCCTCTTTTGACCAGTTGATGTCTTTGTTCAGTGTGAGACTATCCGGTTGATAGTTGTCCAGTAGATGTCCATCCAGTTTATGTTTATCCGGTTGATGGTTGTCCAGTAGATGTCTGTCCAGTTGGTGGCCATCCAGTTGATGTCTTGTCCAGTTGATGTCTATCCAGTTGGTAGCCATCCAGTTGATGTCTTGTCCAGTTGATATCTATCCAGTTGGTAGCCATCCAGTTGATGTCTTGTCCAGTTGATGTCTATCCTGTTGGTAGCCATCCAGTTGATGTCTTGTCCAGTTGATGTCTATCCAGTTGGTAGCCATCCAGTTGATCTTTATCACCCGATAAGACTTCAATATCCGGTAGGTGCCTTCATCCGGTAGGACTTTGTCACCCGATAGGACTTCATCCAGTAGGTGTTTGTAATCATCAAAACTTAGAAATCGTTTCCCAACAATTTCCCCCTTTTTGGTGATGACAAAACTAAGCAATAACGATTTCAACTCGAATATTTGAGTTGTGAATCCTGAAAATACTTGAAGACATAATGAAAAGAAATTTTCATTTGTTATAAATATAAGCAGATTACAAGTTGTAATCAAACTGGACAATTGAGAGAGATTCATCTTTATTTAAGATGAATTCTAATAACTTGAATAGAATCTAAGACAAATCTATTTTTACACAATATAACTGATACATGACAGATTTTAAACAAGCAATGTAGACCCGGAGACCTTCGATCCACCTAATGTCAGAGAGGAAGAGCCCGATCCACCTTATATCAGAGAGGAAAAGCTCGATCCACCTTGTTTCAGAGATGAAGTCGGGAAGAGTCAAATGTATATTCATCTGGCCTCCATGATTTATGGATTCACCTAATGAAAATACTCTATCTCTATCTGCCGATCTACCTTGTTTCAGAGATGAAGTCGGGAAGAGTTCAAATGTATATTCATCAGGCCTCCATGGTTCATGGATTCACCTAAAAGAATACTCTATCCCTGTCTTCCCCCTTTTTGTCATCATCACCCAGATAACTCCTGATTGCAGTTCCTGACTGATGATGAGCATCAGAGCAGGATCCAAACGCTGAAGCTTAATGGAGCTGGGTTAGATAAGTAATCAACCCATGAGGGGTTGATTTAGATAAGTAATAAACCCATGAATCGGAAAAATTTCTAACAGAAAACCATGGAATTTTTAATGACTTGAAATTAATCATGATGAGTGAATGTGTGTTATGTGAGCAAACAAGAGTCGCTATTTATAGAAAAAAGTTTCAATTGGTGTGAATGCATTTATGTTGTTTCAGTAAATACAAAGAATAAGTCAACTAAAAACAGTAAATAGATAAGAGTAATTAAGAAGGAGTCAGAAAACGATACTATTTTCTCCCTAACCAATGTTTGGAATAGTCGCGCTTTTCGGTAGGCGGTTGGCGCGGACTTCGAGATCTTGGCTGAGCAGTTGATCTGGACTGAGTGAGTGCTCCAGTTGCAGGGGATGAACGACCAACTGAACTTGAAGCTCGCTGTGATGAAGGAGCAGTTCTGCTGGGTTCAGGCAGTCTGCGGATTATTTGAGGAGCTGCAGGCAGGCTGTTGCATATATCTTGAATCTGAGAAGCAAATGCTGCCTGCATGGTGGCCAACTGATCGGTTAAGACTTTCTTGGCGTCTTCAATCTTTTCTCCAAGAGCCAGGGATGTGGCAGTATGAAGAGATTCATTATTTTGAGTAATCTGAAGACGGGCCTGGCCAATTCTAGAAAATGCATCAGCAACTGCAGTCTCAGCAAAAGTCTGAAGTCTGGTGACAGTAGTAGTTAGACTATTTAAGTCTCTGTAGACTTGTTGGAACTGAGAGTCCGCGTGCTGCTGATGGGTTCCAAGAATAAGAGTCGCAGTGCGCTCTTCCTGTTTGAGTTTATTGACATCGCTGGCTAGTGCTGAAATTGCATTGGATAGATTTGCTATCTGTGCAACGATGTTTGGTGGCTCGTCCAGAGGGTTTGTAAAGACAAAGAAATCCTCTGAAAGTTCTTGAGCCATGGACGGATCCACGACAATCATTTGAGTATCAGCAGTAGGAACAAGAGCACCGGGATGAGCATCTACAACTGCAAAGGATAGCAAAACAGTGGCTTCAACATGTGGGGCAGCTGTTGAGTCGGAGATAGTAACAGCCATAGTAGCAGTTTCTTCAATTAGTGGGGCAGCCATATCAAGCAGTGTCTTCAATAAGTGGGGCAGCCATATCAGCAGTGGCTTGGTCAACCGCAGCAACAGACGACTGGGTGTGATCATTGGAATGTGAAGACTCATTGGGTTCATGGTTGCCAGAGGAAATGGTAACTTGCTGAACCACAGTCTGTATTACGGTGTCCACATTTTCGTGTCAACAACCATCAGTTGGGTAGGTTGATCAGTGTAAGAGCTGGGAGCAGAAGAGACAAAGTGAGCAGTTGGAGAGGAGAGTTCTTTAGCAGAAGAGGATGCCTCCAAGGCAGTTGATGCTTGTCTCCGCTCCAGTGGGAGTGGTCTCCAGGGCAGTAGAAGTGATCTCCACAGTAGAAGGGACAATCTCCAAATTTGCAATAGCCATTTGTAAATCCGGCTGGTCGGGGCTTGCAACATTCTCAGCAGTGGAGCATGAGTGAATTCCAGTTGATATGCGAATATCATGAAGAGCGAGCTCAGCCATTTCCAGCTTGGGTCCAAGAGCATTTAGAACGGCACTATCATGATTCGCTGTGCCTGAATCACCGTTGAAATGTTGAAGGCGGGTTTCAACAAGGGCTTGAAGTTTGCCCACATAGTTCATCAGGCGAAAAACATCCCGCAGCTTCAGGCTTTTCTCGGGGTCTGAGATTTGAAGATAGGCCAAGATTTGGTTCTCATCTTCCCTGGCCTGATCCAGAATATGATCGAAATCATCAAATCGAACTTTACTCGAGCCTTTACCCAACGATAAAAAATATCTAGCTGTGGTTGCAGTTTGGCTTCAACTGTATCCATGACCATTTGGATCTCGAAGGCAACAGAAGTGGACACTGGAGCCGTAAGAGTTTTTCCTTTGCCAGCAGGGGTGGTCTTTGGATGACAGTACGGACACAAGGACTTGGGTGTCCTAAAGCTGATAGAGCCTGGTGCTTGCTGAGAACTCACCATTGCAGAAGAATTGTCAGCGGGAGCCACTGAGGTAGCGATTACCATGGCCAATGAAGCAGCTGGTTCCTCAGGTGGAGGATTTTCAGGGCTGGGTTCTCTTGCTGGGATGTTTTCTGTCGGACCGGCGGAGGAGATGGTATCAGAAGCTGCAATGTCTTTCTGTCGGACAGCCGGAGGAGCAGCTTTTCTTGTTCTGGGCTTCTTAGGAGGGGGAGGAGGAGGAGAAGACTCAGCGGATTCTGAGACGGTTTGTTCAGAGTCGCTGATGACTTGCGTCAATCGGCGCTTAGTTACCCCAACGTCTCTGCCACTTCTCTGCCTGTGAAGCTGAAGATACTTGGCAGTAATAAGTCTCCCCGGATGGAGGTTGGTGAGAGCCCCTGTCTTAATGTGTTTGCTGTCAAAAAGGCTGCTTAGCGGGAGAGCAAAGCCTGATTAACCCTTGCCAGAGACTACGAGACTAGTCAGAATTTGAAATAACACAACTGACCAGTTTATCTCCAATCCTTTGCATATTGCACTCATAACATCAAATTTTTCAGGGGTGATCATATCAAATGATCCAGCTTTACATAGGAGCCCCTTGGAGATGATGTCCGCCAGTTGTCGATAATGACTCTTCATTAATAGTTTCCTGAATGGGGGACGTTGAAGGCGATGAGCAGAGTCAGAAGCTGTGAGGCGTATCTCTTCTCGTAGTTCCACTGGAACAGTGGAAAAATCAGTAAGTCCGGTGGAGGGAAGGCACATGTGTGTGGAAAATTCAGGTTGGGTGATTGTAACCAACTGTCCAGATACGGATGCCACCACGGTGTCATCAACAACCTTGGCCGTAGCAAAGAACTCGTGTAGCTCGTCCTTGTAGAATGAGGGGGCCTGGCTCAGGATTACCAAGAGTCCTGAGGTATCCAGCTTTTGAATCAGCTCCTTTGTCTCCTCATCAGATGATGTGTATATAGAATGAAAATCTACGTGAACAGCATTGGTGATGAAGCTTGGCTGTATATTCTTTGACATTTTGGATGAATATGAGGAAGAAACAGCAGCAATCTTGTTAGAGTAAAATTGTCTGAAAGAAAAGATAATTGCAGTGAATTGTTGGAGAAGATGAAGAGTAGTGAAACTAATGGCGGTGAAAATGAAAGTTTATGTAACGTCGTACTGTAGATGAGCGGACACATGTATACGTGGCGATCATCTAGCGATTTAAAAAAAAATTTAACCAATAAATAAAAGGACAGGATTTAGGCGGGAGTGAAATAATTTATTTTACACAAAAGTAATTTTGAATTCCGACGTTCATTAGGTTAAAAAGTATCGAGGGTTATTTTTGTCAAAGCATATTTGGTAACATCTGCTGATATGTAGGGTTCGACTGGTAGGAAAGCATCTACTGGATGTAGAGTCCTACTGGTACGGATACACCTACTGCAGCTGACCATTGTATTACCAGCTGAGCTTAAATAACCATGATAGGATTATAACTGAAATTCCCCCTAAATTTATGCAAATAAACTAACTAATTCCCCCTGAATTTATTACCAAAACAAAATAATCAAGGAGTAATTTCAATTAAACCAAGAATATTTCGAAAGTAAGAAAACTTAGCGTCCGGTAGGGGTTTTGTGAAAATGTCTGCTGCCTGTTGTTCGGTAGAAATATACTCCAGCCGAATTTCTTTCTTCATAACATGATCTCTGATAAAATGATGACGGATGTCAATATGTTTAGTACGAGTATGAAGAACTGGATTGTATGTTATAGCAATGGCAGACGTATTGTCACAAAATATGGGTGCTTCTGTGGATTCAATTCCATAATCTCTTAGTTGTTGCTGAATCCAGAGCAATTGAGCACAGCAGCTTCCAGCAGCAAGGTACTCTGCCTCTGCAGTGGAAGTTGCTATGGATGTCTGTTTCTTGCATCCCCATGATATCAATCGATCACCAAGGAATTGACAATACCCACTGGTGCTTTTTCTGTCAATTTTGCATCCAGCATAGTCAGCATCTGAGTATCCAATAAGATTAAAAGTTGAGTCTCTTGGATACCATAGACCAACATTCTCAGTGCCTTTCAAATATTTGAGGATCCTTTTGACAGCAGTGAAGTGCGACTGCTTGGGATTTGCTTGAAACCGGGCGCACATACACACTGCAAACATAATATCTGGTCGGCTGGCTGTCAAATATAATAGAGATCCGATAATGCCTCGATACATTGTAACTTCGACTGGTATTCCTGAATTATCCAAGTCGAGTTTGGCAGATGAGCTCATTGGTGTAGCAGCAGCTGAGCTGGTACTCATTCCATATTTCTTCAGCAGCTCTTTAGTGTATTTAGACTGATTTATCAAGATTCCTTCACTAGATTGCTTGACTTGCAATCCTAAGAAAAATGATAATTCTCCCATCATGCTCATCTCAAATTGGTCCTGCATTATCTTTGAAAATCTTTCACATAATTTTGGGTTAGTACTGCCAAAAATAATGTCATCAACATATATCTGAACTAGCAGAGTATGGTCTCCCTTTGTAAATTTAAATAAAGTTTTGTCCACCGTGCCAATGGTAAAGTCATGATCAATCAAATATTTTGATAGAGTTTCATACCATGCATGGGGGGCTTGCTTCAGACCATTCAAAGCTTTGTTCAGATGATAAACATAAGATGGTTGCAGATGGTTTTCAAATCCAGGAGGTTGTTCAACATATACTTCTTCCTAGAGATTGCCGTTAAGAAATGCACTCTTAACATTCATCTGATAGACCTTAAAGTCTTTAAACGCAGCAAATGCAAGAAATATGTGAATTGCTTCTAGTCGAGCTACAGGGGCAAAGGTTTCATCAAAATCAATGCCTTCTTCCTGTCTGTAGCCCTGTGCAACTAATCTTGCCTTATTTCTGATTACTGTTCCATTTTCATCTAGCTTATTTCTAAATACCCATTTAGTGCCAATAATTGTGTGATGCGATGGACGTGGAACTAAATGCCATACTTTGTTTCGCTCAAACTGATTTAGTTCTTCCTGCATTGCTTCTACCCAACTTGGGTCTAATATAGCTTCATCAATCTTCTTAGGTTCTATATGAGATATGAATGCAACATGAAGAAATTCATTAATCATTTGTCCTCTGGTGCGTAGAGGAGCAAGAGGGTTACCGATGACCTGCTCGGGTGGATGATCCTTCTTCCACCGGAGCGAAGGTCCATGAGGATTGAGTTCTTCACTTGGCTGGATATGAGTGGGACATCAGAGGTTCTGATAGACTCATCTTTCTCATTTGTTCCTTCTACTGCAACAGGGGTAGATGCAACTGTTTCATTGGTAGATGGCTGTCGTGCTTGTTGGCCAGCAGACTCCTCTGCTTGAGCTTCAGGAACTTCTGGTTCCAAGGAGCAGTCAGTCCTGCTTCTGTAATCTATCTCATCATCAACTTTTTCATCGATATAAGTGCTTTCCAGTCGATTACTTAAATTGTTGATTTGCAGATTAGATACATTACAGTCAGTAGGTTCATCAAATTTTACATGCACTGATTCTTCTACAGTAAGAGTTCTATTATTAAATACTCTGAAGGCCTTACTAACTGTAGAATAGCCAAGGAATATTCCAGCATCAGATTTGGCATCAAAAGCGGTGAGATGAGTCTTTCCATTGTTGTGAATAAAACATTTGCAACCAAACACATGGAAATAGGAAATATTTGGCTTACTGCCATTCCAGATCTCATAAGGGGTTTTATTTGCTCGCTTATTAATCATTGATCTGTTCTGCGTATAACATGCTGTGTTGACAGCTTCTGCCCAAAATTTCTGCGATATTTCTGATTCCGCGAGCATAGTTCGCGCAGCTTCTTTCAAAGTGCGGTTCCTACGCTCAGCAACTCCGTTTTGTTGAGGAGTTCTAGCAGCAGAGTTTTCGTGTTTAATACCAAGGTCATCTAGATATGATTCGAGTGATTGATTGGTGAACTCAGTACCTTTATCACTGCGAATTCTATCTATCCCACACTGATTTCTCATTTTGGAGTCTTTTCAGTAATTTGATCAGCTTTGGAGTAGCCTGATCTTTGCCACTTAGGAACAAGACCCACGTGAAACGAGTGTAATCGTCTATTAACACTAGGGTATACTTCATTCCCCCTAGACTTGTTACTGGTATAGGACCAAACAGATCCATATGCAGCAACTCTAGGCACCGAGAAGAAGATTTACTCCCTTTGTTCTTAAAGGAGGATCTGATTTGCTTACCAAGTTGGCATGCTGCACAGATCTTGTCTTTTGAGAACTCAATTTGGGGCAGTCCAATAACTAGATCAAGTTTATGCAGACTGGCAATAGTTTTAAAATTTAAGTGACTCAACCGTTTGTGCCAAAGCCAATTTTTGGAAGAATTCAGGGCAGCTAAGCAAGTAGAGGAGGTAGGCTGATTAAGATTCCAATCAATTTTATATGTGTTATCATGCCTTCTACCTACAAGTAATATACTGCCATCAGTAGATTTAATTGTGCATGAGTGCTGATTGAATTCTACGGAATGACCATTGTCACACAGTTGACTTATGCTAATCAAGTTATAGCATAGATTTTCAACTAAAAGAATGTCTTTAATGACGATGTTACCGTAGATAATCTTACCCTTACCCACGGTTCTACCTTTCGCGTTATCTCCAAAAGTTATTCTGGGTCCGGTGGAGTCCACCAGTTCAGACAATAAGCTCGCATTTCCTGTCATATGTCTAGAGCATCCGCTGTCCAGGAACCATTCTGAGCTCCGAACTTGATGCATTCTAGTTTCCTACAATTAAAGCGATAAAATGATTGGTACCCAATCCTACTTGGGTCCGGGTAGGATTAGTCCTTTCGGAACTCACACTTGTATGACCCTGAGTGACTTAGTCGGTGTGTGTTCTGAAATGTGTGTGCATTTATAAATATTGGTGATGATTTTGACTGTGAAGTGTGATAATATGTGTATGCATGTGCTTTTGGTTTGTAGTTGCTGTTATTGAGCATATATCTCTTCTGGACAGGCTTACAAGTTGTAGTACCAGTTGGGTTTAACCTCTCTAGCTGCTCGACCAGTGGGTTTAAGTTCATTTCTGAACTTTTGCCTCGGTTTAGCCTCTTTGAGTGGTTCTACATAACCGATACTCCTGTGCTGTGCCAGTTCCTTGATGAGTGTTGCTTTAACAGGTTCTTTAACCAGTTCATAAGGGTCATATACTGTGCTAGATCTTACAAAGTTCATTGATTGAACCTTGATTTTTGTTATACATAGTTGAGGTTCATTACCTGATGAACTGCTTTCATTACTATTATAGCCTATGCCGGTTAAATCACCAGCAAGCCTTATAGATTCAAGCATTTCATCCTTTCTGGTAGTGGACGCATTCCAAGTGCTAACCAGTTTGCTAAGTTTCTGGTAGGCACACTTGGCTTCATCTCTTTCTTTCACTAGGAGACTGGATGTTTCCCTTAAGCAGTTCAACTCCCTCGATTGTTCACAATCAAGTTTGTTTTTATGCGTTTCAGTTGGGATTGAGTGCTCAGTCTTATAGCTTTCAAAGGATTCATATAGCGTCCGATACTCATTGATCATGTCCTGCAATGCATTGGTAAGTTCACTATGTGTAAATTCAGATAGGTTATATTCGTGTACCTCATTTTCATCATTTGCCATTAAGCAGTGGACTTCCTCGTCTTCACTCTCGCTGGATGAGCTAGTTAACTCCTCTGATTCTGATTCAGAATCAGCCCATTTGCTCTTACTTTCTTCTGCCATCAAAACCTTTTGATCTCTGTCCATTTTGGATGATCTTCTGGTTTCCTTGGATTTTCTGTAATCCTTGGATCCTCTTTTGTGATCATCCTTTTTGGGTTTAGGACAGTCCGCAATGAAGTGCCCTGGTTTGAGGCAGTTGAAGCATACTCGCTCTTCTTCTTCTGAATTTCCTTTGGAACTCTGCCTTCGCGGATATGATTGATAAGATCTCTGGTTCTTCTTCATGAATTTCCCAAATTTCTTTACGAACATTGCCATATCATCATTACACATCTTTTATGGAGTCATCTCTGTAGAAGTAGGCAGAGACTCTGATGTAGTGAGAGCTTTGGTTGGTTGACTGGTATTTGGTTCATCTTCAACCCGAATGCCTAATTCGAATTCATAGGCTTTTAAATCAGCAAACAGATCATGTAGATCTATCTTGTTGATGTCCTTCGATTCTCTCATAGCAATGGTCTTGACATCCCATTCTCTTGGGAGACCTCTCATTACTTTGAGAGTGACTTCTCTGTTGGGTAACTCCTTACCCAGACTGCTGAGTTCATTAATTATTCCAGTCACTCTTTCATCATACTCGTTGAGAGTTTCTCCATTCATCATCTTGATATGCTCAAACTTCTGTAAAGCCACAGTAAGCTTGTTTTCTTTGGTTTGATCATTTCCTTCACAGAGTTGGGCAATATTCTCCCAGATTTCTTTGGCTGTTGAGCACATTTTTATTTTGTTGAACATATTTTTGTCCAAAGTTTTGAACAGAATGTCCTTAGCAACGTTGTCCAGATTTGCTTTTTTCTTTTCTTCGTTTGACCATTGAGATCTTTCCTTTTCTACCATTTGTGGATCACCACTTGTGATAGAAGCAGCTGTATTGATTTTCATGATCTTCATAGGTCCTTCAGTGATTACATACCACATATCATCATCTTGAGCACTTAGATGTGCTTGCATCCGGATTCTCCAGTCATCATATTCGTCTTTCTTGAACATTGGAATCTTGCTGAATGAGGCCATCAGTTTTTGGCAATTGGTAATTTCTCAAGATTGAGAAGAACTAATCTCTGATACCACTTGTTGGGATCGGGGTAGTGTTTAGAAGGGGGGTTTGAATAACCACTAGATTCAATTTCGATTTCTTTTTCTGGTTAACTGTAAACTGATAAGTATTACAGTTGCTTCTCAATATCAGGCAAGTCAGCAGACATTTATTATAGTGCGGAAGACGTCTACTGAACTTGTGAGGAATAAAACTGAGGTAATAAAGCAATGAACAAATAACAAAAGAGTTGTTTCTAGGAAGTTCGAAGCACAACGCTTCTACGTCTCCCCTTCTTCCTTTGCAGGAAGGATTCACTAGAAGACTTGGTTTACACTTTACAGTATACAACCTTCTTAGGCACTAACACACTTGGCCTAAACTCCTAGCAATCACAATCTTCTTAACTTTTGATTACAAGAGATTCTATAACACTCTTTACAGAATAAACTTTCTAGCTTCGAGTGTTTTTGAGCAGCAGACTTCAATTGGAAATAATCTATCACAGATTCAGTTTCACTGCTTGTCTGCTCTTTGCTGAACGTTTGGAATATCAGTAATATGATTTTCTTGTTTGCTTTGAAGTATATCTCTTTGTTGAAAATCGCTCAGCACTTCTTCATTCTCTGCTTGGACGTATTTATAGGTTTGGTTGTCCAACGGTAGCTTTTCTGTATATGGAAGAGATTAGCTTTCCAAATTCATATTGTCTTCTTTCCTATTTTGTTAAGCAACGGCTCTTTTAACTCTGACGGTAATGGTGGCGGAGATATAGCAGGGTGCGCCGCTCTGTTGTACCTTTGTCAGAGAATGTTGTACTCATTTGTATCGTTGCTTAGTGCTCTTACTGGAAGTTTAGACTTCTGCTGGTTTTCTTTGTTCAACTGGTCGTTCATCCTCTTTTGACCAGTTGATGTCTTTGTTCAGTGTGAGACTATCCGGTTGATAGTTGTCCAGTAGATGTCCATCCAGTTTATGTTTATCCGGTTGATGGTTGTCCAGTAGATGTCTGTCCAGTTGGTGGCCATCCAGTTGATGTCTTGTCCAGTTGATGTCTATCCAGTTGGTAGCCATCCAGTTGATGTCTTATCCAGTTGATGTCTATCCAGTTGGTAGCCATCCAGTTGATGTCTTGTCCAGTTGATTCTATCCAGTTGGTAGCCATCCAGTTGATGTCTTGTCCAGTTGATGTCTATCCAATTGGTAGCCATCCAGTTGATCTTTATCACCCGGTAAGACTTCAATATCCGGTAGGTGCCTTCATCCGGTAGGACTTTATCACCCGGTAGGACTTCATCCAGTAGGTGTTTGTAATCATCAAAACTTAGAAATCGTTTCCCAACACTTAGATTCAAACTTGGATGATTACAAATGAATAGAGCAAGTCTATTTATACAACTCTCCCTAAAATGATTGGCTAGGATCTAATATATTCTGTGGTGGAGATCAACTCTCCAGAATGTTCTAGGGTTATGGAGCATTCTAGATTGTACCATTCTATTACATTCTAGAATTCACCACATTATAAAGGAATGTACAAGTGATGTCTAGAATCTTCCGGGTTACTCCAAAGTATTCTCCGAGCTTCTGGACTTTTCCAGGGTATACCAAAGTGTTCTTCAGGCTTCCGCAAGCTTCCGGAACAGCCAAAGCCTCTAGATTTGATGGAATCTTCTAGAGAATCACGGAATGTGACATAGTGTTATGATCATTCTGAAATTTGCTACAAAATCTTTTTTTAACTGAAAAAATCTTTTTAACAAACACATAATGTGCACCAAAATTGAAATAAAAAGTCAATTTTAATTGAAACACAAAAAAATTAAAACAGACGTCCAAAAGCGTTCAATGGATAAGAAGGATCAAATAAATCTATTAATCCTGCACTATTCAATAACAACCAAGCCATCAATTCAAACTTTTCTATACAAATACAAAATTCTGAAATTTGGGACCATTTTATTTAGTTTTATGATTTGGCTACTGCTACATGCAATTGGTGAACATTATTTCATGTATAAGAATGAATGGTGTCGTCGTGGAGAAAGGAGATGGCTGGAGCAGAGGATATCTGTGAAGAGCATATCTGCGATGGTGGAGAAGAACTAGTAGAGAATTGTGAAGATAAGGGTTTAGTATAATGTATTGTAATTTGTTTAATTAAATAAGGATTATGTCCTAACAAATGGCATGTTTTGATTAGGGTTTCATAAATGAGCTTAGTTGAAAGAAGTTACTTATAATATGTATTTAATTTGGGTGATTTATTTGAAAGAACTTTTGGATGTTGTACCTTCTTGTAATTTTCTCAAAAAATTATTTTTTATTTAAAAAAAATTTGGCCTAAATTTTTTATTTTAAAATATCTTTACCCCCCTTACCAAAAATCATGCGTCCGCCACTGATTGACATCTCTCATCATTGATAATTTTTAAAGATACATTAATATGGTTGTTGTACCTCATAGCACCATTCTTGGGGGTAAATACTTTTGTACATCCTGAGTACCAAACACTTACACATATGGTGTGTATCGGGTGTATCTAGGGATATCATCAAAAATTCCAATTACAACGTTAAACCTGACCCATCATCATGTTACCTTGGACGCGGGGCAGGACAAGATAAGTGTTTCCCCATCAAAATTTAGGATTTGGACCATTGGATAATAACAGTAGCAACTAGTCAACCAAAATTTAGATGAAAGGGACAAATTATAGGTGAGTATTATTGTAAGTTAGATTGCCTTGGGCCCGTAAGCTAGATTCTTATTAGTGTGATGTTGCATCTTGACATGATAAATGAAGAACGCATAACACCCGTTGGATATGATGAATTATTTTTTAAAATCCCCTTGACATTGTATTCTTCTATGTTATCCTATGAAATAATATCATATAGGGTAAATCTACGATCTAAATTGATCCAATATATACCCTAAATATTTGGGCAACAAACCTTCAGCCATAGATTTATCTCGAGAGACAATGCCACATGAAGTAGCATAGAAATGACCTTTAATAAAATAGTCAAGATCCCCTTTGTTGGTACAACATGCCAGCCGAACTCCCATCAATTTGAGTTTTACACTTGCTGAAAATTGGTGTTGATAAAGGGTTTTTTGATGCCGCCGTTCTGGACATTCTCTCTGAGTCAACATCAAATTTTCTTTAAGAAAGTATGAATTGGCAATTTCATAGACAAGTTTAATATATTTGATTTCTCGAACACATGATCTTGACTCCGATATTAATTGTAGGATCGAACGCTTGCCGTTTTACCAAAAACTATAGATTGTGATAATGATGCAACTCAAATCTTTTAAATAATACAACAATTTCGATACATTTCCTAGTATGGATAATTATTTCTTCCCAACAAAAACCAACCTAGCGAGTAACAATTTTTTATTTTTTTTATTTTAACAGTGAGGTAAGGTATTTTAAGGTTTCCAACCAAATTCAGATGGATGTATGCACTGTTTGACACCGTTAAACGAATTTTTGGCAACGAACCTCTATGTTGTTTTTCAAATAGACAACTTACATCTATGTGGTTTTAAAATAGACATTTGACACCTCGTGGTTTGAAAATGACAATTTACCCCCTTGTGATTTATGAATATGTGCAAAACACACCCTCCATGCATGACTTGTGAGGGGGGCTGCTATGTTGTGTAGGCAACAGCAGATAAAATGCCTAGTTACAAACCACATGGGCTAAAATACTTATTAGCGATATCACATGAGGTAAAATTTATAATGCTACGTGAAATGAAAGAAAAATTGAAACTGATCAGATTGAAATTGCAAGCTGCTCAGGATAGACAAATTGCTTATGCCAATAAGCGACGTAGACCACTTGAATTCCAAGTTGGTGATCGAGTATTCTTGAAAATCTCACCGTTTAAAGGTGTGGTACGAGATGTCTATTAACGATGCCATGTATGGGTGATTGTCAATGACTCCCGTTAAACAGACGTAAACAATTTCAAGACTTTCCTGCATAGCATTTGAACTTTCACCACACAAAGGAAACACACGAGAAACTAAGGTGTTATGAACCAGAAAGAATTCCAAAAATGAATTGAATTCTTATGATCAACATCACTCACATCTTCCCCTAACCAATCGATCTTCCTATCTAATGAGTACCCCACGGCTCAAACCAATTCCTCGAAGTTGAATCACAAATGCAATCATACACACATCTGTCGATTTTCATGCCTATATATGCAACTCAACCCAACCAAAACCTCTACAATGGCGGCCTCTGTCTTCTCTTTATCCGAAAAATGCAACGTCTGCAACAAAAGAATAGAAGGCTTCGAATCGAATTTCATCTTCTCAAAACACCTCTCCATCTGCCACTTCACCGTGTTGCGAGCAACGGGTGCAAGCCAACCCAATATTTCGGCCATTGCCTCCCTCCATCCCCTAGCCAGCAAATAATCGTCTTCTGCCCATTTCATATTCTTGCTAAGCTTTGTCCTAAGAAGAACTTTCAGATTTTCAGGCAGCATGTGGTATAAAGATTCGCGATCGATATGGTCAATGGGTTCTGTTGGATCCAAATACTTTTCTGCTAATAGAATCAGATTCGCATAATGCAATGCGAGTCCTGAACCACCTAGAGTTTTAGGTCCTGGAGAGTGGAATGAACAACTTTTCGAAATGTTTTCAATGGATAAAACACTTTCATCTTGATCATTCAAGAAAAGGTCCGATTTTTGGCTGTGAAACCTCACAAGAGTAGCCTTTGAAGCCATTGTAATAGGAGCAGAATGGGATGTAAATTGTTCCTTCACTGGTTCAATCATGGGAATATCTCTTTGATTCTTAAAACAACCCATGTTTTGGAATGAATGGGAGGGAAGATTTAGAGCATACGGCCCGAATATGGCACAAATTCTTACATATACAACGCACACAATTCTTGCCATTAGGCCAACACTTTTATCAAACATCTTGCACCAAAGAGAAATTCTCTGGAAATGGCGAACCATCTTGCGCTGATTCTCGAGATTCTCAGTGAAAGTATCGAAATTCGACTTCATCAAATGCATCTTTTTGTTCTTCACTTGCCTCGTCTTCTGTTCAGTAATCTCCAACTCCGTCAAAACCTTCAATGCCGCGTGCAGACGCGACGTGGCCGATATGAATCTCTCCATTTTTCGCAGTCTTCTCTCATTCAATCTGGACCCATACTCCAATTTCCGTGAATCAACGATCCCAAGTTTCAAATTCACATAAGCCAAATCAAACCGATTAAGCCCAAAATCATTGCATTTCTGGCCGAGCCGAGAAACGTTGGCGGCAGCACGATCAAGATCTTCAAGCATTTCCTTGCAGGCGAGGCCCAACAGAAACTTTTCATCTCTAGAATTCAGAAACACAACTCCTTCAGATTTTATAACCTCTTCCCTTAACTTGAAAATCTCTTCATTGGAGAGGGACCTGTAAAGCGATACCAATCTTGACATGATTTTGGCCGTTTCAAACGATAGAATACCCAAACAACCTGATTTCTTTTTACTCTCCCCGCAGAAACTGTCCCCACCGCCACCCATTATAAAACCAATATCCGGTAACCAATCCATGTTCTTGAATCCCACAAGTAGACAAGGTATTACAGTATTTATTATCTAAAGATTAAAGGGTTTTGGAAAATGCAAGTTGGTGGGAAGATCGAGGGGTTTTGAGTAAGGGATTGCGGTAAAAGAAAGGGACGCAGCTTCTCTGGATTTCATGGAGGTGGGGGAGATAGTGGGAGAGTTTGATATGATTATTGTAAATTGTGAAGAAGAATATGAAGAGGATTAAAATGGGGGGTGTCAGTGTGGAGCGAAGATTGACCATCACATCAAAAGAATTATTGGATCTTATCGTTATTATATTGGATTATTAGAACACAATCAAATGATTTATGTACGAATGATGGAGAATACGAGGGAAGTGTTTTGAACAGTTCTTCTGTTAATGCTGCAGGCATGTATGTAGCCGTTGCTTATCCTGTAGTTATTTATTATTTTGTTCATTAATTTACCTTTTATGAATTGAGAATAGGGGTGCTTATTGGCTTGACCCGGTCCGATCCAGACTTGAATCGGCCGATTTCGGGTTCGTTAAGGACGGAATCGGTCCGATCCAGTGAGGAACCGATCGGGTCCGGTTCCATCGGTTCCGGGTTGGATCCGATCCAACATGGAACCGGTATTTTAGAATTTTAATTTTTTTTTCGATAAATTAAGGTATAACTTGTTGTGTGGATGATTCGAACACGCAACCATCACCTTCTACTCTATAACTCTAACCAATTGAGCTAATGGGCCTTTGTGTTTGTAAACTAACATCAAATATATTTATCTATATTTAAAAAAATTAATTTTTTTTAAATTAATGGATCCGGTTCCGGTTCAACCCGAAACCGGATCCGTTTAATCCGGAACCGGTAAGATACCGGTTCCGGAACGGTAGAACCGATCCGGATCGGTATCTTACCGGTTCGAAACCGGTTAGTCCGATTTCGATGTCGGACACGGACTAACCGGTCCGGTTTCGGACCGAGTCCGGATCGACCCGGTCCGATAAGCACCCCTAATTGAGATAAACACTACACGTATATTCTTATACTAAGTAAATATTAGTAAGCGATCATACACATAAAATACATTTTAATATAAAATATATTTATATATAATAATTTTTTTTGAAATATAATAAAGTTAGAGTATTTTTCTGTTGTAACTTATTATGTTATGTTTTATTTAAAAATAATAATATAAAAGGGGTATTTAGGGAAGAAAATTTGATATGGCATGAGAAACCAAAATTAGTTATTTTAAAACCCTCACACTTTATATATAAGTATAGATATATATTATTTAATTTAAAAATATATATCTTGACATTATATTATATATATATAACATCAATATATACAGCGGTAGATACATTAACTTTGATATGGAGCAAAAAATGTTAAAATAAAAAAAGGTGGGCAAAAAAAAATTTAAGAAGTCAAAATATAATTTATAAGGGGTAAAATAAATTCTGATGGGTAAATCTAATAATTAATATATATTAATGTGAGTAACCTATAAATAGATTATATGAGATAATGAGAAATATGGGATTGTAGAAATACTATTATTTACATTAAAAAATGTACGAAAATAAGAAAATTGGTGAGTGCTCATCATATTAAAAAAAAAGTCAACTTTCTTGTTTGGGTTAATTACATCCGGGTATCACTTCCAAAAAAATTTTCAAAAAGAAAAAATAATAATCCTTAAAAATTTGTTTTTCAAACCTTTAATTCAAATAGGTCCAAATTTCAAATCAATTTAAGGTTGAATTTTGACTCTTTTAACCCCAATGACTCCCTATACTTTTGTTTTGTTTACAAGGAAGCCCCAATATACTATTATATGATCTATTAAATCCTTATAGTTATAAAAAGAGGCATTTTAACTCCTTTTTACGAGTCCTCGTATTTTGTGATCATTGGCACAAAACGGTATCCGAGCCTAGAGGATGGCTGAGAGGTTTCATCAAGTGAACCTCAAACTACAGTTTCAGTTAGCCGAATTTCAGAAAGATGATCATCATGAACATGAAGACGTTATTACAGACCCCACTGATCCAACAGAGTCCGGACCAGACGAATATGATGGGAGAACCAATCATCCGAGAAATCGAGCTGGATAGTTCTAAGATGTCCCAAGATCTTAGAGAGATTCAGAAGACATTGCAGCGTTATGGATACTTACAATACCATGTCCCTGCACATATCCATCAGATTCAAAGTTAGATAGAGATCATAATTAAACATCAGGTGGAATTCTTGAAAACCTTCGAGATGTTCAAGCCCGAGTCAAAGAGTTGGAGTCCTGAAAAGAACCCCTTTTACACCAAAAAAAGTAAAGCGGAGGAGGTCTGAATGCCTTTGACGGAGATTGAAAAATGATTGCAATCCTACGAGGAGATCCAATAATTCCTACAAAGTAATGGGAATAGTCAACCTGGAAGAACTCCATGATCTTGCCGATTCGTTTGCGGGATAAATATCGTAGATTCAAAACAAATCAAGTTGGTGAAATTCTCTACTTCCACCACCACAAGAAAGTTTCGGGTCAAACAATCCACCACCCGATGGAGATCAAAGAACGCCCTATCAGGAAGATTTTACCACTACTTAGATCCCCCAAAAGGAACAAGGAGTCGTTCCCGCATGCCAGATATACATCAAACGACATACGGGGAATCTCTATTAGATCTGATACATCCATACAAACTTATGCTCAACATGGATATTTTGGATTTCAAAAATCAAGAAGTTCTTATTGATGAATGGGCTTCAACAATGAGAATCGGAGCAGGAACGCTTGATCTAAAAGGATTCATATTACTCCTTAATATGAATTTGGAAGGATCAGCCAAAACTGCCCAGGAACTCACTGACCCAGGTACCAAGGAAGAAGTTCTAGCCGGAGAGTCCCTAAAAACAATTGTGGACAAGATGGCCAAACTTTTTAAAATCTATTTCATTGGGGTCGAAGGAATGGAGCAAGAGAATGCGAAAAATATAGACAAGCTCTATATAGCCTGTAACTATATTATAGATGTTATGTAGACAAGTACATCAAACTCTTCATAGAGTATAGACGGAAGGCAAAAATGACAGAAAAGGATGCAACCGAGCTGTTCTTTGCCAAATATCGATTCCATTTAGAGAAATGCTTATCCGGGAATATACACCTCAAGAAACATAAACGATGGCCAGGAGAATGTCATTTCATAAAATGAAGCTTGCGGAGTGGTGCTATCAAGCAAAACTCCAAAAGAATTACAAGAAGCTAAGAGGAATCAACAAAACAACTCCTTTTTGTTGTACGAGGAACGATATCCCTACAATCATCGGAAACTATCCCAGAAGCGGAAGATGAAAAAGCATAGAAATCATCCATATGCCCGATGAAGTAGTTCAAGAAGAGTTAGGTCTTCCTGGTGACCTAGAAAGTTCTGGTCAAAGCGAAAAACCCGAAGTTACAGGTCAGGGTAAAGATTAGGACCAACAAGGAGTAGGCAACATCAACAGGTTCTAAGCAAGCAAGTACTAACATAGCACCAATAAAGAGAACTTTCAGACGAACTCATACTAAAGCGAATGAAAGTTTTAAAGATTGTAACTGCTGGACGTACGGAGCAAGATGACATATCTCTATAGATTGTCCAGAGAACCAAAACCGAGGAGTAAAACAGTTCGATCATACCAAGGAGTTTGAAGATACTGCTTACTTCCAATATTTGGTGCAAGTGTATCAATTTGAGGGCATGTAAAATTCCTTCAACACATGATCAGAGAAAAGCCGTCGAGATTTTTCTCTCATACCAATATTTCTCATAAACTCTTATGAGGATCATGGAAGAAGAGCTGTATGATGGATTTACAAATGGAGCAATGAAAAAAGCCATGGATATGATTGGTCTTCGAAGCAGGAAGCATCAGATTATCCATAAGGTGACAAAGGTGAATTTGCATTCCCGATGGAATTCACGGGAAACCAAATTGAGATGCAGTTAATCCCCTACAGAGAAATTCAAGAGATTAAGAACAAAGTGAATAAAGAAGTTGATACAACCCTATCATGGATTCATATTAGAGCCATTAGAGTTACCATCAAAGCAACATTCAAAGAAAGAATTGATTCGTCACTCAACATGTCAATCTTTGACAAAAGGATCACAAACCTCAAAGACTCTTGTTTGGGAGCAGTTGAAGGAAATTTGTATGACCAAAAGATGGCTTTCAACATCTATCCCAGAATCGCATACAATTTGGGAGATCGAGATTTCAGCAAAGTCCTTACTCTTGATCAAGACTTTAAAAGAAATGATTTAATGAAAGAATGGAATATATCTTACTCGATCACCTATAAGGTGTCTTACACGCTCTTAAATACGCATCATTCAAAAGTATTCTTGAGAAAAGAATTCATCGAAGTCCCTAGACTCTTCGAAGATTTCGCAAGAGCAGTATTGCCGGATATTATTAATACTCCGACAATTGGAGAAATCGTCATGAGGATACATGACCAGCCTGTTTTGAACAGAAGCAGGAGCCTTATGATTAGCCAATAAGAATGTCTTTTCAACATGATAGTGTTGCGCCTTAAAATGCTACAACTCTCATTTCTTTAATTTAAATAAAATTATCTATTTTTGTTTTGATGATTACAAAACCTATGCTTTTTGTACTAATGATTTGTGTTGAGTATGCAGCATAAGTTATGATCAAATTAAGCATATTGAAGATTGACAAAGTGTTGAAATGCCAAATGAATTTTTTTTTTTCAAGCGGATCGCTCTAGGTGATGAATGTCATCGCCCCAGGCGATGGGTGCCAGGCGAGGCATCGCCATGCTCATCGACAGAGGCGATGGCAAGGCGAGCATGCTACGAAGATCGCCTCAGGCGATGATGACCATCGCTTCAGGCGATGGCTACCATTCAGGACTTCGCCCCGCACATCGACTGAAGCGACGCCGAGGACCGCACACATGGATAGATTGCCCGAGGCGATGGCTAGAATGCCCGAGGCGATCCTGGCACGTTTGAGGCGATGACTTGTTCATTTGAGGCGATCCAGTTTTTTAGCTACGGCATTTGTTTTTTGGTGATGAACGCCTGAGGC
This sequence comes from Haberlea rhodopensis, assembly GCA_907163345.1. Lineage (NCBI taxonomy): Eukaryota > Viridiplantae > Streptophyta > Magnoliopsida > Lamiales > Gesneriaceae > Haberlea > Haberlea rhodopensis. Next base: position 6,793,091 of record CAJQUN010000020.1, on the reverse strand, counting down.
GATCCGGACACCGCCTGAGGCGATCTGTGCCATAATGTGACCGTTGGTGCGTGGCGATGTCCGAGGCGATGCAGGAGTGATTTAAGCCTTAAGTGTAGCAACGGATAGTAGGAGCCTTGGGAGCCTTCTACATTATAATATGGATGTGTGGGCTCAATTTGATGTTGGGAAACAACAATATACAACACAAGCAAGCTATACTCAATCCAACTCAAGCTATCATAGCAAAACTTTTCTATTCTAGTGTCTTGTATTGAGAGTTTGTTTCTTATTCTTGTGTGAGAGCTTTGTTCTTCATTTGGTAACACCGTGAAGGTGTCATTTGTTGTAGCACTACAAGTTGTGAATCATTGTAAGGTCCTCTACACCGCCGCAAGTTGGAAAATTGTATAAGTCGCCGACAAGTGAAGTTGGTGCAAGGTTGTGGCTACCCTTGGAGCCCTCAAGGCCAAGAAGAAGTTGTGTGTGGCTATCCTTGGAGCCCTTAAGGCCAAGAAGAAGTTGTTCTAGTGGAACCTCGGTTAAACGGTTTCTAATCGGGAAGAGGAGACGTATGTGATTCATCGCCTAACTTCTATAACAAATTAGCGTGTTCTTTATTGCTTTATTTATATTACACATTTACATTATTTTATTATATTGTTTATTGTTCGATTGACATCAAGTCTTCCGCAGTGCAAACTCAACATTTTTGCAAATTCATTTTAAAACGCTAAAGTAGCCAAGGAACCTCATTCACCACCCTCTTAGGTTTCAACAAGTGGTATCAGAGCCAGATTGGTTGATCAACATAAACCTCTTCTTGCAAATCACCATTCAAGAAGGCACTTTTGACATCCATTTGAAAGAGCTTAAAATCTTTAAAGCAAACAAAAGCAAGAATGAATGTGTAAACTTGATTGTTGGAATGCTATTTGTAATTTGGTTTTACAACTTGTGACGCTTTTTTAAAAGGTGATAAAAATGCACATTGAAACATTGTTTATCATCGCATTCATTAAGGGGGAGTATAAACTCATTGCATCCATTAAGGGGCAGTTTAAACTCTCTATGCATTGCATAGTTATAAGTTTAATTTTCTTTCAAGTTTACCCCAGGTTTTGTGATCATCAAAAAGGGGTAGATTGTTGCGCCTTAAAACGCTGCAACTCTCATTTCTTTAATTTAAATACAATTATCTATTGTTGTTTTCATGATTACAAAACCTATATTTTTTGTACTAATGATTTGTGTTGAGTATGCAGCATAAGTTATGATCAAATTAAGCATATTGAAGATTGACAAAGTGTTGAAATGCCAAATGAAAATAAATTTTTTTTCAAGAGGATCGCTCCAGGCGATGGGTGCCAGGCGAGGCATCGCCACGCCCATCGACAGAAGCAATGGCGAGGCGAGCATGCTACGGAGATCGCCCGATGATGACCATCACTTCAGGCGATGGCTACCATTCACGAATTCGCCCCGCACATCGACTGAAGCGACGCTGAGGACCACGCGCATGGATAGATCTCCAGAGGCGGTGGCTAGAACGCCTGAGGCGATCCTGGAATGTTTGAGGTGATGGCTTGTTCGTTTGAGGCAATCCAGATTTTTAGCTACGTCATTTGTTTTTGGTGATGAACGCCTGAGGCGTTCCGGACACCGCCTGAGGCGATCTGTGCCATAATGTGACCGTTGGTGCGTGGCGATGTCTGAGGCGATGCAGGAGTGATTCAAGCCTTAAGAGTAGCAACGACTAGTAGGAGCCTTGAGAGCCTTCTACACTATAAATATGGATGTGTGGGCTCAAGTTGATGTTGGGAAACAACAATATACAATACAAGCAAGCTATACTCAATCCAACTCAAGCTATCATAGCAAAACTTTTCTATTCTAGTGTCATGTATTGAGAGTTTGTTTCTTATTCTGGTGTGAGAGCTTTGTTCTTCATTTGGTAACACCGTGAAGGTGTCATTTGTTGTAGCACACAAGTTGTGAATCATTATAAAGGTCCTTCAACATCGACGCAAGTTGGAAAATTGTATAAGTCGCCGACAAGTGAAGTTGGTGCAAGGTTGTGGCTATCCTTGGAGCCCTCAAGGCCAAGAAGAAGTTGTGTGTGGCTATCCTTGGAGCCCTTAAAGCCAAGGAGAAGTTGTTCTAGTGGAACCTCGGTTAAACGGTTCCTAACCGGGAAGAGGAGACGTAGGCGATTCATCGCCAAACTTCTATAACAAATTATCGTGTTCTTTATTGATTTATTTATATTACGCATTTACATTATTTTATTATATTGTTTATTGTTCGATTGACATCAAGTCTTCCGCAGTGCAAACTCAACATTTTTGCAAATTCATTTTAAAATGCTAAAGTAGCCAAGGAACCTCATTCACCCCCCTCTTAGGTTCCAACAGATAGGTTAATCAACAACTGTCCCGTGGAAAAACAAAAGGCAATATCAAGCTAGATTAAGAAACTCTCAGATATCTTCAAAATAAAATGGAGTTCTGAAGTGTCCAGAAGGATGACGAGAAGTTGAAATAATCTTCGACATTACGGAAAAAGGATAACATCATTCCCTATGATGTCCTATATTATTTACAACAACCCACAGTTGGTAGATATCAAGGAAACCTCAAAATTGGTGAAACTGATATCACAATTTACAGGACAGCAGGAAGAAACCCAGAACAACTTATTCTTGGGATTGTGTTTCTCGCGGAACATAAACATTGGGAAAGATTACAGGACGTAAGGGAATTCATGATGGACGCAAAAAAGATACAGAATCCGATGACCACCAATCCATTTTTAATATACTTCTCAGTCAGGATGTTATACGAGAAATATCGAGCAGAATATTTGCAGCTTATATTGATTCAGGAGCTGGAATATGCACTGCTAAAAGAGACATCTTCCCTAAAGAAGTTTGTGAAAAATTACCAACCATTACCGGAAGAGATATTTCCAAGCGGATTTTTATTCTTAATGAAGGATTCCAGTCAGCTGAAATAATAATCGGACGAGCAGGCGGTACCTCCTGGTCCAAAGTCAAGACTCTGTCTATCTATTTCCATGATACAGAAGCTGATATGCTGTTAGGAAATAATTTTTTACAGACATTCAAGCGGTTCACACAAGAGAAAGAGAGAAAAAGTCTTATTTTCACAACTCTCTGTGATCATAATATCATTTTTCAGAGACTAAGGGAAGCATTTCACAGGAAATTTCCCATTAGTTTTCGCAGCCAGCGTGGTGGTGAAAGAAAACTCTGACAACAAAATGAAGAATCGGCGAAAATTTGGTGAAGCGATTCTTCAATTCATACAATGCGGACCCAGTCAGAAGGATAATTAGACATTCGATGGGGGGAAAATGTTATGTCGTTTAGAGAACAAGATGAAGAAGAAGTTGACTCAGAAACCACCATGTTCTTACTGAAAAAGGCATTACAGGATAAGGTTCCACAACCTGGAACTACCGTCGAAGAGCAAACCACTCTAAAGGATGTGAAAAGGAAGATTCAGATGAACTACAATGAGGATCCCATGGCATGGTGGAACAAGAATGAGCTCAAAGCTACTTTGAAGGTGTAAATCGGAAAAGAAAATGAGTTCGCCAGATTTAAACCAATCCCCATGAACATGGACGATTGGATGGACATGCATATTATACTTAAGGAGCATCTTGACTTCAAGTTAATCTCAACAAGTGTTTCTCTATATAGTAGTCCAAGATTTCTTGTTAAACGAGGAATGCCATGATTGGTGATCAACTATAAAGGGACCAACGAAATCTTGGAATCCGGTTGATATTTTATCCCAAGCAGAGAACATTTGGTAAATAGTATCAAAAATGCCAAAGTGTTTTCTAAGTTCCACTGCAAGTCTGGGTTTTACCAGATTAAGATGGAGGAAGCTAGCAGGAAGTTCACAACATTCTCCACACCATAGCGACACTATATCTGGAATGTTATGCTAATGGGATTGTCAATGTCATCCAGATATATCATAGGAAGATGGATACTCTTTTCAAGGATTACTTCAGCTTCATGTTCGTGTATATCGACGACATCATCAATGCTTCAAGAAACATGAAAGAGCATCTTAAACAGTTGGAAAACTTTTCAGATGTTTGTATAATGAAGGATTAGTTCTCTACAAAAGGAAGGCAGTGATTGCCACAAGACAGGTCGAGTTCCATGGAATTGAGATCGACGAATCTGGAATCATCTTGCAGAATAATATTGTTGCGAAAGTGCAAGGATATACGGATGACCTCAAGATTTAAAGCAACTTCAGAGTTTCCTGGGAGTTGTTAATGTTGTTGGAATATTCATGAACAACCAAGCCAGCCACAGGAAGGATTTCAGTCCACTACTCAAGAAAGATATTAAGTTTGAGTGGAATGAAGATCACAGACAAGCTGTCAAACGGCTTAAAGAAGTTTGCAGACAACTACCAAAGCTTGCAATTCCAAATGAGAGGATGAACTGGTCTTATACACAGATATCAGTTATCATTGGTGGACTGCAGTTCTTATGAAGGCCACGCCAGATGGAGAAGTGTCATGCAGATATTACATCGATCTATTTGACAGCTGCGACGTTATCAGATGGCACATCAACGAGAAGGAGTTCTTAGCAGTTCAAAAGGCTTTTAAAAAATAGCCACTATTTTTACTTGCAAAGAGATTTATCTTGAAAATAGATAGTACAAGTGTTAAGTATTTTCTAAAAAAATAAAATTGAATCAAAACCAGAAAAAGCTAGACTTTTAAAATAGCAAGATGAATGTCAACATTATGATTTTGAAGTTATTATTGTGAAATCTGACTAAAATGTTGTTGCAAATTTCTTGACACGAGATTGAGGGGCATGTTGCTAGCGATACCCTCAAATGAGTTAGGCGCCTAAGGGAAAACCTGGTGATCCTTGAACGGGATTTTGGGAATCTTTGTCTCAATGCTGAGGTCAAAGAACGACTACAACAGGAAGATCGGGACCTAGTTTTCGGTTATATACGAGTTTGCCTTCAAGCCCAAGAACGCTTGTTCGAAGATTTGAAGGGGCCTATCCTCCAGGCTGCATCTCCAACGGTGCAAAAAGGAGTGTTTAGATAACATGGCTCATCTAACCCGGATGCAAGGGATTTACATACCCCTATCACAGGTGCTGCATATGATGCATTCCTTGAGGATGTACAAGTTGTAGCGAATGCTGAGGGTCAGGTGTCATCACAATATGAACCTTCAGGTCAACCCAACACCTCTAGGGTAAAAGTGGGAGAGTTGAACCTTAGACCACAGACTGACACTTCTAGGGTTCAAATTAACGAGGATTTAATTTCTTCTCCTATGCAGGATTATCAGCGCACTTGGGAGAAACTGATAACCAAACGGGGTATCAACCCAGAAAAAATATTTGTTGATATCTCTGGAAAAAACCTGAGGGTTTGGATGAAACAAGACAACCATCCAAACGATGTACCTTGTTAGTTCCGGATTTTAAAGATGACAAAACAGATCAGACCGATCAAGCCGTAAAACCATGTCAAAGCAGATCACACCGGTATGGTCTATCGCAAAATCAGAACGGATTGATGTAAACCAGTCTGACAGATCGAAGCACAAGATCAGCTTAATAAAGATCAGATCAGAGCAGACAAGGTTGGATAAGCTTCGTTCTTCAGTCCGAATCATTAACGGTTATTTATTGAAGCATTTAATGATGCAATTAGTGATGAAAAAGACCAAAGACTGAAGATTACCTTAAAAGGTAAGAAGACAAGGAGGGCCTACTTGACAGACGCCGAAAGCACAGACCAGAATGGAAAGGGCTTTAAAGAATAAGACTGAAGCTTGTTCAGAAATTGAACAGAGTCAAGAGTTGCACAGAAAAGGAAATAATGTCGTTGGTATAAGCGACTATATAAGGATGCAACTAGAGAGCTCAAATGGCCGACTAATCAATCAAGAAACGAAAAGAAAAACAAAACAGCACAAGCTTACAAGTCCAGACATTCTTGAGCAGAACTGCTATTAAAAGATATTCATCTTACCAGTCTGCTCGAAGTTTTCATAAGCACAACATATTGTAATATTTGATAGTCATATGATCATTGTGTGCATAAACAAAATCAGTCTGTCTTTTGTATTTATACTAAGATAGAAGAGTGAGATTCTATTGTAAACTGTCAGACAGTTGTGTCTGAACAGATCGAGAGACTAGGAGTTTCAGTCTGGTAGTGGGATAAATCCAGCTGAATTGGGGTTGTACAAGTTGTTGTATTACTCAAAGTCTTCTAGTGAATCCTTCCTTAATTGGAAGAAGGGGAGACGTAGAAGGATTACACCACATTCGAACTTCAAGAAACATATCCTGTCTATTCTCATTCCATACTGAGTTACACTCATTAAGCCATCGAGCCGTTCTTACTAGTCAAGAACAGACCGTTCCGCACTCTTATATTCAGTGGTCTGTTCTGCTCAGAAGTTGATTAAGAAATAGATTTCACTCACTAACCAGAGAGAAATCAATAAGGATTAATTTTTAAAGGAGTGTTCATTCACCCCCCCTCTAAACACTCCGGACCGATCCTAACAAGTGGTATCAGTGCAGGTCGTCTTAATTATCAAAGATACTTGGACTGATGTCATCATTCAACAAGATTCCCATGTTCTCAAAGAAGATTATGATTATTGGAGAATCAGAATGCAAGCTCATCTGGCAGCACAGGATGACGATATGTGGTACGTTATAAAGGACGGACCAATGAAAATATTAAAGGTGAATCCTGCACTAGGAGGACTAAGTGGCGAACCACAGATGATCAAAAAAGAAAGGTCCACCTGGACAAATGAAGAAAGGAAGAAAGCCAATCTAGACAACGTAGCCAAAGACATCTTATTCAAAACGTTGGACAAGAATATGTTCAGTAAGATCAAAATGTGCTCAACTGCCAAAGAAATTTGGGAGAAGATAGCACAGCTATGTGAAGGGAACGACCAGACTAAGGAGAACAAGTTGACTGTAGCTCTACAAAGATTTAAGAGCATAAAAATGAAGCTTGGAGAAACTCTAAACGAGTTTGATGAAAGAGTCACTGGCATTATCAATGAACTAAATGGTCCGGGCAAGGAATACTCTAACAGAGAGATTGCTCTGAAGGTAATGAGAGCATTGCCAAAGGAATGAGATGTCAAGACAATTGCAATGAGGGAGTCTAAAGATCTGAACAAAGTTGAACTCCATGATCTGTTCGCAGATCTTAAAGCGTATGAGTTTGAACTGATCACCAGAGGTGAAGCAGAGCCATTCATCTCTCAACCAAACAAAGCACTGGCAGCCATTCCAGGCCAAACCACCCCTTCAACAGACCGATCTGTCAAACAGATAAGTAATGATGCTATGTCATTATTTATCAAGAAATTCGGTAAATTCATGTCTAAGAACAAACGGAATTCAAACATTCTCATCACTATAAATCGAGAAAATATGATGCTGCTAACGATCAGGCTTGCTACAATTGTAGTAAGACCGGATACTTTATTGCAGACTGCACCAGACCGAAGAAAGATGAAAGAAAAGAAAGGCATCGTGATGACAAGAAAAAAGAAGCATTACAAACATCATAAAAATCATCATGGGAAGTCCCAAAAGGTTCTGGTAGCAAAGGAAGGTAACAGCAAGTGGGCTCAGACTGACAGAAAGCTCAGAATGGTCATCCAGCGAAAGCGAAGAGGAAATCCAATGCCTAATGGCAGACAAAGAAATGAGTCAAATGAACGAGGTATTCGATCTTGATTCAAATGAATTCACGCGAGAAGAGCTCATGTCTGCACTGCAAGACATGGCTAATTATTATAGAATATTAGCTGAATCACTTGAGAAAACTAAAGCTAAAGCCAAAGATCAAATAACTGAGCATATCAAACCAAGCTGCTCTGAGCTAGGTGAATGCAATAATCTAAAGATCGAGCTGAATAAACTGAAAATCTCTTACGGACAGCTCCATGAAGAAAACAAGAGAATTAGCACACAAAATGCTAAACTTTCTCACATTTTCAAAACATGGACAAAATCAAGAGCATCACTGGAAGAACTGCAAGAGGTACAAAGAAGTGTCGGTGATATCACTGGCATAGGCTTTTGCATCAATGATTGCACCAAAGATGAATCTGAGTTGTTGCTGGAAAAGAACAAAATCAAACAAATGACATTTGTTAGATCTAGCACAATATATGAACCGAAGTGCCTACAAATCAAACGAGAATCTCCTTCAGAGATCAAGGTTTGAGAAAAGGAATTGGATACGTTAACCAAGCCAAAGAAAAGGCACCAGCAAGCTTTGTGTCTATCAGACCAAGCCTAAAGGTGCAAGATCTAAGGCAAGGAAGACCATCCAACTACCATAACTCAAAACCAGTTCAACGAAGATATAGATTACCTTATAAGAATCAAAGGCTTCCATATCACACACATCATCACACACAACATCGAAACAGATCAGCTCACATCACACCAGACACACACAAACCATTAAAGCTGATTCAGGTGTGGGTTCCTAAAGGGCTAATCCGTTCTGGACCCAAGTAGGATTGTGTACCAACAGTAATTATGCTTGATGACAGGTACTGAAGAAACAAGTGTCGGACTGGTACTTAGACAGTGGATGTTTTCGACACATGACAGGAAACATAGAGCTGCTGTCTGAAGTCACAGAATGTTCTGGTCCAAACATTATCTTCGGGGATAACTCAAAGGGTAAGACCGTGGGCAAGGGTAAGATTGTCCATGGTAATATCACTATCAATGACGTGCTATTAGTTGAAAATCTATGCTATAATCTGATTAGCATAAGTCAATTATGTGATAATGGTTATGCTGTAGAATTTCACAAACACACCTGCACTGTCAAAACATCAGACGGTATGACCATGCTTGTAGGAATCAAAAATGGATATACTTATAAGATTAACTGGAATTTCGCTCAACCTGATAATCCTACTTTCTTCATCGCGAATAATGATAATAAACACTGGCTATGGCATAAACGCTTGAATCATCTTAACTTTAAGATTATCTCTAGCCTGTGTAAACATGATTTAGTTGTCGGTCTGCCCAAGATCGACTTTGCCAAGGATACGATCTGTGAAGCTTGTCAAATGGGCAAACAAATCAGATCATCCTTCAAAAACAAGAATGCCAAATCCTCCTCACGTTGCTTAGAACTGTTACATATGAACTTGTTTGGTCCTATACCAATAACAAGTTTATGGGGAATGCGGTATACTCTTGTTGTTATTGATGATTACTCTCGTTTTACATGGACTATATTTTTTAGCAGTAAAGTCAGACCGGTCAACGCACTCAGAATGAGAGATCATCAAGTATAGATAGAATTCGAAGTGACAAAGACACTGAATTCTCAAATCAGAATCTTGAATCCTTTCTAGAAGACCAAGGAATTAAGCATGAATTCTCAGCCGCTCGAACTCCTCAACAAAATAGAGTTGCAGAGCGAAGGAACATAACGCTTAAGGAGGCAGCAAGGACAATGCTTGCAGATTCTGGAATTTCCCAAAAGTTCTGGGCAGAAGCTGTAAATACTGCATGCTACACTCAAAACCGATCCATGATTAACAAGAAGTTAAATCTAACACCATATGAAGTATGGACAGGTAACAAACCGTCTATCTCTCACTTTCATGTATTTGGTTGCAAATGTTTCGTTCACAATAATGGTAAGAATCATCTTACAGCATTCGAAGCTAAGTCAGATAATGGAATATTCTTAGGATATTAATCTAATAGTAAAGCTTTTCGTATCTTCAATAATCGAACCTTGACTGTAGAAGAATCAGTTCATGTAGTGTTTGATGAATCCTTGTGTATTAAGGGCAACAAGGAATTAACTCAAAAATCAGATGGAAAATATCCATCTCGAAGCTAACAGTGATGATGAGATTGCAGCTAATAGATCAAGAGACAATCCACCGGAACCTGAAGTACCAGATAGATCGGATCAAGGCACATAAGTTTTTCCAGATCGAGCCGATCTGGAGGTTTTGAATTCTAATATTAAAGCAGATGCTAATAATGTCACTACTACTAATCCATCTGGACCAGATAATCCAGAATCAAGCTATCGATGGACAAAGAGGCATCCACCTGATCTAGTAATTGGAAGTCCTTCCGCACCCATAAGAACCGGAGGACAGATGATGGATGAATTCATTCACGCCGCTTTTATATCTAATCTGGAACCCAAACAGATTAATGAAGCTTTGACTGATTATAACTGGATAGAGGCCATGCAAGAAGAGCTTAACCAATTTGAACAAAATCAAGTCTGGAGATTAACCCCCAGGCCAAGTGGTCTGCCTGTTATAGGAACCAGATGGGTTTTCAGAAACAAGCTAGACGCAGATGCAGTGGTGGTTAGAAACAAGGCCAGACTGGTGGCACAAGGCTTCAAACAATAAGAAGGAATCGACTTCGATGAATCTTTTACACCACTCACCAGACTTGAAGCCATCCAAATATTTCTCGCATTTGCTGCTTTTAAAGACTTCAAAGTATATCAAATGGACGTAAATAGTGCTTTTCTAAATGGTAAACTTCAGGAGGAAGTCTACATTGAGCAACCTCCTGGATTTCAGAACCACTCGTTTCCAGATCATGTATTACTGAATAAAGCAGTATATGGACTGCTCCAAGAGCATGGTATGATACTCTGTCTCAATTTCTTATGAACCACGATTTTTAGATCGGCTCGGTGGATAAAACGTTATTTAAATTTATTAAGGGGAACATACCTTGTTAGTTCAAATCTATGTTGATGATATCATCTTTGGGTCAACTAACCCCGAACTCTGTGAGAAATTCTCTAAGTTAATGCAGGGACAGTTTGAAATGAGTATGATGGGAGAACTATCATTCTTCCTGGGTCTCCAAGTCAAACAGCTCAGCAATGGTATTTTTATCAATCAAACCAAGTATACCAAAGAGCTACTCAAAAGATTCGGAATGGAGACTTGTTCAACTGCGTCAACCCCAATGAGTCCTTCAATCAAGCTAGATAAAGACGAAGGGGAACAACAGTTGAGGTAACCACGTATCGAGGTCTGATCGGATCGCTATTATATCTTACAGCGAGCCGCCTGATATTATGTTTTCATTTTGCATATGCGCTAGATTTTAGTCTGATCCAAAGCAATCCCACTTTATTGCTGCTAAGCGCATTCTTAAATATCTAAAAGGATCTCAGAGCGTTGGTCTTTGGTATCCCAAAGATTCAAATTTTAGTTTAATTGGATATTCAGACGCCGACTATGCAGGGTGTAAGATTGATCGCAAGAGCACCAGTGGAACCTGTCAATTTCTAGGTGAAAGATTGATCTCATGGTTTAGCAAGAAGCAAACATCAATTGCCACATCTACAGCTGAGGCAGAATATCTTGCCGCTGGAAGCTGTTGCGCTCAAATGCTCTGGGTTCAACATCAGCTCATAGACTATGGCATTCAAGCTGCTGAGTCTCCGATATTTTGTGACAACACAAGTGCAATTGTTATAACATATAATCTAGTTTTGCACTCTCGAACAAAGCATATTGATATCAGACATCATTTTATTCGAGATCACGTTGGCAAAAAGGAAATTCGGATTGAACATATTTCAACAGACCAGTAAGCAGCAGACATTTTCACCAAACCACTCCCTGAGGCTAAGTTTAATTATTTTCGTCAAATTCTTGGCTTAATAGATTTATCTTAATATTTTAAAGGTCTCTTTAACTTTGTTTTACAGACTCTGTACTAGCACAGATCGATAATGCAACAGTCAGAAAGACACAGACCGGTCCGAACTTTCAGACCGATCTCTGTCAAATATGATATTATACTATGATCTGTCTGTTCTATCACGATCAGTCTTTAACATAGTAATTGTTTAAACAGCCCGGACTGATCAAATTTTAACCGCATTATCTCTCTCATCCTGTCCGTTTATTTTGAATTGCTTAAATATCAGTCATCAAGATACAGACACGTGTCCTATCTCTCCTATTTAGCAGGCTGTACATCTCACTCACATTTTTCACTTTTTACGACTTACTGCTGTCTGTTTATATCTTTCAAATCTTTCTATTCTCTTTGCATTCTTCATACTTACTCAAATGACCACTATCACTCACAACTCTCTATCTGTTGAGTTCGATGCAATTTACAGGGCTGAAGATCTAGAAATGGTTTCAATGTTCAAATCCTTGGAATCCTCAGGATTAAGGAATTTTCTGAAATGTGGGACGGTGGTGTACGAGTAAGAGATTATAGAGCTGTTCGCCAATGCTGTTTCTCAAAAGACGTTCATTTCCACCTCCGTCAAGGGCAAATCTTTCGACATCTCTCAGACAACGCTGTCAAAGACCTTTGGTCTTCCTAACACCGGACTGACTGACTTTGGCCACATCCCTCAAGCCACCCTTACCAATCTTCAGGGCAGAGTATCCATTTTTGGCCAGAAACTGCAGCCATCCTTCAAGAAGAAAGAATGTTGTTTTATTTTCAAGTCTATGTGATATTGTTGGCAAGCCACTATTGGGCAAAGCCGGAAGCTATGACGACGTAACCGTCGAAAAATTCTGGGCCATGGCTGCTATCCATTCCGGACAGAAGATGAACTGGTCCGCTTTCTTGTTTAGAGTCTTGCTAGAAACAGTCATTGCATCAAAACAGGTTGTCTGCTTTGTTGTTCCTCTCAGCAAGCTCTTGGAGACAATGGACATCGAGCTGGGGAAGCCGTCTGCACTTAACCCATTCAAGATTCTCAACCCCAAGGGTTTGGCCTTACTTAAATCCAAAGGTGCTCCACCCACTCCCTCTGATCTGGTGGCTGTAAAGATTGACTGGGACAGGAATAGGCTGCTGCTAGAAAGACTAGAGTCAAGCGTAAACTGACAGTCCAGACTGACTCAGAGGAAACTCAGTCTGCTTCTGCTCCTTCATCCCCAGCCAAACCTCCTCCAAAGAAGCCAAGAACCCAGATCACCAAGCCTCTGTCAACATTAAATATCAAACCCATAGCCATCTTACCTTCAACCAAAGCCACCCCTGCAACCCAATCTCCAATACAACCTTCAAAAACTCAACCTTCCATAGCTCCACCCACTGTACCCAGGGTCACCATCCGAGTCCCTTCCACTACCCTTGTGGTCAAGGGAATTGTTATCAAAGACTTAGGGGACCACACTCAATCAGAGATTAAGCCTTCGTCTACCATTGGAAAAGGCAAGGCAATCCTAGTTGAGCCCCTCTCTTCCAAACCCAAGTCAGCTGCTCAAACTGCAATTGACATCACCGTGGAAGATGTCGAAGACAAAGTTAAGGAGCTTCCTGTGGTGTTCGATGAATGGGTTGAATACAGAACGATCAACCACTTTGGTCTGTTCTTCGGCAAGCTCAAGAGGCTCCACAAAATGGAACAAGAAGTCCTTAAAGGGACAGAAACTGATGACGTGCGGATTGCCGTGCATCGCAAAGAGTTGTTCCAGGCTAATCACAGGCTCAGACTGGCAAACCTACTTATTACAACCAAAAAGGCAAACTTTGATGCCAACAATCGACTGCCAAAGATGACGGTGCTGTAATTGCTCAGCAGGAGATGGATATTCATACTCTCCACATGGCTGTTCGATTTCAACGACAACAGCTCAACATATCCTCTCCCGTTCCAAGCCCAGATCACCCCTCTGCGAGCAAGATTGTGGCAGAACCATTCTTTGAGCCAATTATTTCTGATACAGCAGAGCTGCCACTGACCAATGCTCGATCTGCCGCAGAGACTGGTGCCATGGATGTCTTGCTGGACTCTCCCACAACTTCCATTCCTCTGGCGTCCTCCATCTCCCATATTCAGCACAGTCCAAAAGACGCACCTCCGAAACTTGTCTCACCAAACTCCGTCGATCCGGATGTAGTGGTATCAACAATTGTTGCAGCTATACAGGATGAGGAGCCTACCAGACCTATCACTCCTCCAGATCAGTCCGCTGAAGATTTGGCGTTTATGCAAGAATTTTCTACGGACTTAGTTACGTTGATCCAGTCCGATATACGCCAATCTGTTGTTTCCATACTCGTATCAGTTGAAGCAGACGTTGAACGGATTGCGTCCCCTTCTGATCACTCTCCGGACCATTTACCTACTGAAGCCTCATCTCTGGCCAAGTCTCTTCAACGACTCTCTCATAACTGTCTCTTTCTCTCTCAACGAGTCAGAGACGTTCATCAAAGTCAAAGGTCTACACACTCGGATTTTGAATCCTTCAGAGACAAGATGACGGCTAGCATAAGCGGTATTCAGCGTGGACTGAATGACATGTTCTCTCAGCAAGCTTCATATAAAAACAGCCTGAGAAAAGAACAGATCGAGCTGGCAACTGAAGTTCGGACTTCCGTCGCCAAATCCCTTATTGCTCAAGACACTCGTCTGGATGCTATCTACGATCAGCTCACACAGATCGTAGATTTCCTTCAGGAGATTGTTGCTGACAAAAAGGGGGAAAAGAATAAGGATTTCAAGTTAGCTCAGCAGTCCTCAGCGAAGAAGTAAATGTCTATACGAATCAGACATATAAATGTATCTATCAGATTATTCTTCAATAAAATCGGAGTCTTTCAGTCACTTATCTAAGTCTTATTCATTTATTTTGAATAGTTCATTTATTTTGAACAAAATGACTTAATCGATCTGAACTACAACTTACAGTGTTCATTTATTTTGAACACGAAGACTTAATTGATCCGCAAGAATACTATTCAAAGCCTTTTAAAAGACTGAATAAAAAGACATAGAAGCTAGGTTTTGTCATCATCAAAAATGGGGAATTTGTTAAATCCGGATTTTAAAGATGACAAAACAGATCAGACCGATCAAGCCGTAAAACCAAGTCAAAGCAGATCACACAGGTATGGTCTATCGCAAAATCAGAACGGATCGATGTAAACCAGTCTGACCAGATCGAAGCACGAGATCAGCTCAATAAAGATCAGATCAGAGCAGACAAGGTTGAATAAGCTTCGTTCTTCAGTCCGAATCATTAATGGCTATTTATTGAAGCATTTAATGATGCAATTAATGATGAAAAAGACCAAGGACTGAAGATTACCTTAAAAGGTAAGAAGACAAGGAGAGCCTACCTGACAGACGCCGAAAGCACAGACCAGAATGGAAAGTGCTTTAAAGAATAAGACTGAAGCTTGTTCAGAAATTGAACAGAGTCAAGAGTTGCACAGAAAAGGAAATAATGTCGTTGGTATAAGCGACTATATAATGATGCAACTAGAGAGCTCAAAGGGCCGACTAATCAATCAAGAAACGAAAAGAAAAACATAACAGCACAAGCTTACAAGTCCAGACATTCTTGAGCAGAACTGCTATTAAAAGATATTCATCTTACCAATCTGCTCGAAATTTTCATAAGCACAGCATATTGTAATATTTGATTGTCATAGGATCATTGTGTGCATAGAAAAAATCAGTCTGTCTTTTGTATTTATACTAAGATAGAAGAGTGAGATTCTATTGTAAACTGTCAGACAGTTTGTGTCTGAACAGATCGAGAGACTAGGAGTTTCAGTCTGGTAGTGGGATAAATCCAGTTGAATTGGGGTTGTACAAGTTGTTGTATTACTCAAAGTCTTCTAGTGAATCCTTCCTTAATTGGAAGAAGGGGAGACGTAGAAGGATTACACCACCTTAGAACTTCCAGAAACATATCCTGTCTATTCTCATTCCATACTGAGTTACACTCATTAAGCCATCGAGCCGTTCTTACTAGTCAAGAACAGACTGTTCCGCACTCTTATATTCAGTGGTCTGTTCTGCTCAGAAGTTGATTAAGAAATAGATTTCACTCACTAACCAGAGAGAAATCAATAAGGATTAATTTTTAAAGGAGTGTTCATTCATCCCCCCTTTAAACACTCCGGACCGATCCTAACATACCGAATGGTATAATTTCGGAGCTCTTGCTTCGGTTTATACTTTTGCACTCGCTTTCTCTAAAATTTCCAAATGGATTAGAGAAGCTGTCCATGAGACATGGTCGAATAATCCACATTTGACCAGAGGAGAAGTACTTGAGTTATATTTTATCAGTGCAGCTCCTGAACTAGCAAAGGCTTCATGGAAGCTTTTCATTTCATCAAGCTCGGACGACCAGACAGTAACGCCTTGAAAAATATCAAGACCACGTTACTAGAGGATGCACCAGTATTAGTTGGAGCAATAACAGAAAATGAAGCTTCAACTAGACGAGCATGGAGGCTTTGGGTCTATCTAACGGAGATGGACAAATTCAAATTTCCATTCAAGTTCTTCAAAATTCAGCCAATGGAATATTCTTGCTGAATTTTATGATAGGAACTGCTACAGGATTTGTCAAATAACTCTTTGAAACAAAGAGGAGAATTCCTTGAGAAAACAAGATTCTGACGAGTAAAGAAACTTATTGGAAGTTTTGCAAATGGCAGTCATCGATCGATGGAAAGATCGGGTTTGCCATGCGTGCCCAGAATTGAAAGAGTCAGAGCTCTGAAAAGGGTTCCGGCCCAAGACTGGTCGACATGAAGCAGGAAAAGACAAAACATATGCTGACAAGTTTTCCTAAAGGCCAGGTACACAAAAACATATAATGTAAAGATTTTTCGATAAAAAAACGGCGTGGACGATTAAACGCACTTAGACAAAATAATGGATCACTCACAAGAAACGTTATGACACACTAAGACAAAAAGCGTCAGCACTCACGAGAAAGTTTGGCAAACTCAGACAAAAATGCCAGACCACGAGATAAAGGCGCACTTAACATTCAACAAGAGTTTGGAATCCGCATTTGAAGTCTAGATTCATGCCTATATAAGGCCAAGCATTGAGAAAGCTAAGGACATCAGAAATTCTCCATAGTTTTCTCACAAATAAATATTGTAGTCTCCAAGCGATAAAGTTATCAACTTTCATAGCTTGGTAACAATTTCTTTATTTCTTTGTGATATTTCAGTTAACAATTGAGTTTGTAAATGTGTTTCGAGTACAGACTCATTATATGAGAGGCTAAACAAGTTATTCTCCTCCTAAGAGGAGATGTGTTAATGTAATAAATATTATAAATTATTTCCAGAATAAAACGAAGGCTTTTGCCCATTTATCTCCCATATTTCTTTAAATCTTTCTTATATTTTGTTATATCTTAAGCCCTAAGGTATGAAATGATTAGGGCTGTGTTGTTTGGTTTCTGAAGGAGTCGGATAACTTGTAGACTAACTTCACCCAAGGGGTTTGAAGTTGGATAGTGAGGAGTCATTCATAAAACAGTCTAGGAGCAGTCAGTTTCTGACTGGTGGCTTTGCAACCCACGGTGCCGTTACGGTCAAATTCGTATATATATCAGTTTGTTAAAATTTTATTGTAATATGAAAGCATGATTGACATGTTATTTATTTTTAAAATGATCTTCAAATATGTTTTGAATTGTAATTAGAAGGATCGTTTATCTGAACTGTGAGTCATTTGCAAAAGTAAGCTCTTGGTTCCATTTTGTCACTCCACTTCAGTGGTTGTACTTAGCAAGTACATGTATTATGCATACATGCTTTGATGGAGCTCCCACTCAACTTGGGAATGCCACACTCTAAACATCATAAGAATCTGATCCAATGGCTACACAAAGCTCATTATAGTTATACCTGGTGCACGAAAACTATACGTGTCATGAAATTATAACAGGTTCATGAAGAAATAACTGGTGCATGAATTATAATTGGTGCATCTAATTATAACATGTGCAACATAATTATACATGGTGCATGTAATTATAACAAGTGCATCATAATTCATAAATGGTGCATGAAAGCATAACTGGTTCATGAAATTGTACTGGTGCATGAAATCAAACTGGTGCATGAAATTGTATGTTATAACTAGTGCATGATATTGTAATTGGTACGTGAAATTTTAACTGATACATTATAATTATACCTGGTGCATGAGAACTATACTTGGTGCATGAAATTATAACTGATGCATGAATTTATAATTGTTGCGTGTAATTATAATTTGTGTAAAGGAAGAGATAATGCAAAAATGAAGAGATAATGCAAAAATGAAGAGAGATGATCCGAAAAGGAAGAGAGAGAATGACAAAAAAAAAGAGAATCATAAAAGAAAGAGACAGAAATCAAAAAAAGGGGGGGTGTAAAAAGTAAGGGTACATTTGTCTTTTTGGTCCGAAGTAGACCTAAAAGATTTAATATTTTTTACCTGGACTAGGTTGAACAACTTTTCTCCTAACAGCACTGGCCTGAGTTTTTCTCATAAAATTAACCGTACATGACTTGGCTTGATGAATTAATCAATTAATTATAGGTACAGCCCAACAAAAATCAATTAACTCAAATAATAGGTCCATCATATTAGACAACAAATTATTTTTTTCGGTCCACAACAATTGGCCATTTTCCATTTTTTTCCGGCTCAAATATCAGAAAAATCGAGCCCAAAAAATGATTATGGCTCAAAGCAAAATATTTTCGGTCCAATATTTAACAATGAATAAAATAGCCCAAAACAATTAAAACCAGGCCCAAACAAATGAGCCCATTATATAAAACACGCCCAAAGAAACTTTAATTTTTTTTAGGGAAAATTTCGGGCCGGTATCATTAGGTAAAAGGTTTTTCGGCCCAGTCATCCAATAAAAAGTTCTTTCAACTAAGTCCATTTTTGAATACAATGACCAAACTAATCCCACTTACAAAAATACTCTACACCGCATAAATAATTTTTACATGCATATGCACCGCATGACTCATTTTCACATGCACCGAGTGAGTAATTTCACATGCACCGCATGAGTCACTTTTTACATACACCGCTCAATTTTACATGCACCATATGAGTAATTTTACATGCACCGCATGAATAATTTTTACATGCACCGCTCAATTTTACATGAACTGTATTAGTAATTTTACATGCACCGTCGATTTTAACATGCACCGCATTAGTCTATTTTAACATGCACCATTCAATTTTACATGCACCGCATGAGTAATTTTACATGCATCACATGAGTAATTTTACATGCACCGCATTAGTAATTTTACATACATCTCATTACTCAATTTTACATGCATCGCATGAGTAATCTGCACCGATAGATTATGCATATTAAACTATCTCATATGTTTCTATCGGTGCATGTAAATCACATGCACCGATAGACACAGATGATACAAGTCCACCGCAGGAAAAAAAACTACCTCAACGCATGCATTTGAGTCTATCGGTGCATGTGATTTAGATGCATCGATAGACTCTACCGGTGTTATCTCAACCGGTGCATGTAAATCACATGCACCGATAGATTATGCATATTAAACTATCTCATTTGTTTCTATCGGTGCATGTAAATCACATGCACCTATAGACACAGATGGTAACATGTCCACCGCAGGAAAAAAAAACTACCTCAATGCATGCATATGAGACTATCGGTGCATGTAATTTACATAGGCGAATGACGATGGAGAATCTTGCTGTATGTTGATTTATCGAACTTGATATAGTGGCATTATTGATACAGGAGGAATCTCTACGTAATTAGATTTGCATCTCAAGCTTCCGTAACTTTACTATTTGCACGGAATAATTAGCCCTTTTGATTATGCTACTACGTTCATGACATAATCAGTTAAATTGCCACTTATATTAAAAATAAGATTTCACAAATCATTATTTGCGAGATCGAGCAATGTAGGCTCTCATACTACTACCGGAAAATCTGGCATAATAACAGCTATCAAGTCGAGTTTTTGATATATCTGATTATGCATGTTTGCAGCGAAAATCTGATTTTTTCGAATGTTTGTGCTCGTCTATAAGCCTCAACCGTTGAACAACCTCTTTTTTGGTTGGTAGATTGCTACCAGAATAATCTACTCTTGATTGCACACTTTAAGCTGTTGGATCAATTGATGAATATCCAAGAGGGACGAATTGTATTGTGAGAACGAGAGAATGTTGTTTTGTGTTGTCCTTCGTATAGGAGACAAAGAGGTGTAAACATATATTATAAGGCACCGTTTGGGGTTCATGATAATATTAGTAATCTCGGGATTACTAAGATCATCCAATGTTTGTTTTGTTTTTTTAAAAAAAATTATCCCATCATATTTATCACATTCTAATCTCACTTTGCAACAAAATGACATAAATACCCCTTCCCGCCTTTTTATTACTATCTCAAAATTTGAAATTCCCGCCAAAAACTACAATTTATTTCCTACAACTTTATTATTATATTTGTATTGTTTATATATTATTATTATTATTATTATTATCATATTTTATTATTATATGACTATAATATATATATATATTATTAATATTATTATGTAGTAATAATAATTATTATTATTATCATTATGTAGTAGTAATAATAATAATTATTATTATTATTATATTACTATTATTATTATATATTATTAATATAATAATAATATTAGTATTATTACATATATATATATGCATAGATATACATATATATGTATGAAATAATAATTATTATTATTATTATTATTATTATTTATGTATATATATATATACACGTGTGTATATATATATATATTATTATTATGACTATTACTATACATAATTATTATTATTATAAATATATTATTATATTTATATATATATATATTATATTATTATTATTATTATAATACGTATATATATATATTATGATTATGATTAATAAATATGTATATATATATTATATAATCATATATAGAAGAATCATAATATAATATATATATATATATATATTAATATGTAATAATAATAATTATTATTATTATATTACTATTATTATTATAAATATGTATATATATATATTATATAATAATCATAATATATATATATATGTATATTTGTATATTATTCAATAATAATAATTATTATTATTATTATATTACTATTATTAGTATAAATTATTAATATAATATTATTATTATTGTTATTATTTTGTATATATATATGTATGTATATATATGTATATTAAATAATAATAATAAATATTATTATTATTATTATTTATGCATATATATATCATATATATATTATATTATATTATTATTATTATTATTATTATTTTCTAAACACAATATTGTATATATTATATATTATTATTATTATATATACGTATTTATATATATATATATTTTGATTATGATTATATATTTTTAATTATTATATTATTATTAATATAATAATATACATAGATATATATTTATTATTTTTATTATTATCTATTTATATATATATTTATATATTCATATATATATATATACACGTATATATGTATATATTAATATATTATGATTATTATTTTTTATTATTACAATATTATATAATAATAAAATATTATACAAATACATATATATTATATATATTATTGCATTGATGAGGGTATTTTAGTCTTTATATCAAAGAATAATCCTTATCAACTATCTTATCTCCCAATCAAACATCATATAACTTATCACAATTTATTTTTACAATCATTTCATAACTTTTTAATCTTTACATTACTTATCACATCCATCACTTCAAACGGTACCTAAGATATATATTAGTTCGGGCAGCTTGGATAATCCGAATCGTTCCCAGGCAGCCCCTCAGTTGTCCCCGTCAGCTTGGGTGATACACCTATCTTACCTCAAATTGGCAATGGGTTAGGGTCGGGTGGCCGGACTTTGTCTTGGGAAGCTCGGGGAGGGAGCTTTCCAACTCTGGCTGCCTCTAACGAATCCAGGCGGTGTTTGGATATCATCAAATCTCAATCAGGTTCTGACAGCCTTATTCAAGCTTCGACTCAACTTATCCCTACATCCAAAAATAATCCAAGTTCCTCAAAACCTCAAATCAGGCTTCCTCAACAATTCTTAAAAAAATGGACTATTTAAGGGATCTCTAAATCTAAATTAAAAAAAAAATTATGTTGTTTTTGCTTAAAGTTAAAAAAAAAAAGTAAAAAAATTTATGGTAAAGTGCTTTCTGGCAAAATACTTCACCACGAGTTGCTATAATCTGGATCAAAAAAAATTTACTGACCCTTGTTTGCAATTTCTTATTCAAATATTTTTATATTGTTTTTGCTTAAAGTTAAAAAAGAAAAAAAGTTAAAAAAAAGCTTAATAAGCGTCAATTAATTACAAAATTGCTACCCCTCAACTTAAAGCAGCCAGAAGTATCTCAAGATTTGTTTCTTGCTATTGCTTTTACCTTTTATTTAGAGAAATAATAGCAGAATAAAAGAAATCAAACACTAAAATCTATTTATTTATTTTTGTCTGAAAAATAGATTAACGTTTCTGAGAAGTATTTACAAACACATATTAAGTTTCGTTGAAATTCTAGGAGCTAATAATTGTGTGTCTGTTGTATATAATTACATATTGCTTTCGCTGAATTCCTTATTAACATACGTCAAAGCTTTAACCAATTTGTTGCTACTCTTTCACAACTGAGAAAACTCGAGTTCGAGTCTCACAACTCTCCTCCGCCATAAAAAAAAGCAAAATTCCGTACTAACATAAAAATCTGAAGCTCTCATGTGCATTACTCTGATCCATCGCTTCAACTTCACTTAAATAAAATCTCTCTGAAAAAGTTAATCCTCATTAAATTCCTATAGAAGACAAAACAATAAGCAATTGCCTTAAAGATTTTTTTACAAATTTGTACTTATCTTCGATAATATCAAAGAGAAATTACTGTTTTTTTACGTTCTTAATCAGGGTATGATGGTTCCTTTAGATTATAATGATTGCGTATTTGTTAAGGAAAAAAAGAAAAGCGAAATCGGTCTTGTAAATTAGTCTAATTTTGATTTTGGTATTCTAATAAGCGGAATATCAATTTAGTAGTGACATAATATCGAACATATAATAATATGAGACGTCAAACTAGCACTATATAGTCACAAAACAATATTTTACACATGTATAAAACATCTATTGGATAGCAAAGAATGTAGAATCAGATGTTGCGAAAGATTTGAAATATATATATATATATATATATATATATTCTATTTGTGATACAACGTAAAATAATTATTTAGAAATTCCAATATAAGAAAAAGAATCAAAGACATAGATAACCATTTTTATCATATGAAATCCGTGAAAGCTTGATTTAAACTAACTGATTATATTATTCGACCTAAATATTCAAATAAGCTTCATCACACAATAGTTTAGCTATTACCAGGGGCGTAGCTAGGAATTTTGTATATGGGGGCTAGAGGTGAAGACGTTGCGGGGGTTCGGGGGCGGAGCCCCCGAAGGATTTTTGGAGATTCATTTCCCGTGGCCAATTCACATAATGTTCATGTATAAAAAAGTATATATTATTTTTCATAATTATTTTATATAAAAAACATTTATTTCGCATACTTGTTAGTTATTGTTTAACAAGATATTTCTCCTCCATAACTTTTATTCACCACTTCTTTCTCAATCTTTTATATAAATAATTCAAAATCCATTTAATCTAAATTTCAAATTATTGTATACAATGAGTTTAAGTTTAGATAGAAAATTTTTTTCCAAGAATTTTTTTTTTAAAAGAAATAATTTTTTACTAAAAAAATGTATATATACATATTTTTTAAAAAAAAGGCTTAAAATGATAAATTAAAAAATGAGATAATGGGAAAAATAAGTATGAAACTATTTTTGCAACAAATATTTTTTGGATAAAATATAGAAATCCAAAAATATTACGAAATGAGATCCAAAAATTTATGAAAAGAGGTGATTGGGTTTTGAACCCATTGACCCAAAGCATTTATCATCAATCCTCTACCATCTACACAACTGACCTTTAGCGAGTTAATTACACAAATATGTATACATATACAAAAAGTTTGGGCAGGGTTGGGGGGGCTTGAATTCCCCCCAGCCCATGCCATAGGTACGCCCCTGGCTATTACATATCCCACAGCTTATGGCTACGGTTTGTAAATATCATTGTGTATTCCTTATTCTTACCATATAAATATTCATTTTAAATTTACTCACGAAATAATATGTTATACAATAAATAATAACTTGTTCAGAATATCTCAAACCCGAGCTTAATCTCTGGCTTACGCAGAGGTCTTGTGTTCAAAACCCATAAACAACAACCCCACCTACATGGCATATCAACTTGATGTGCCTAAAAAAAAAGAAACAAATCGATTCACAAGTGAGGGAGAGTATTAGAGAATAAATAATAAATTGTTAAATCTCTCTATAAACTCGTGCTTTCAATTGATACGGTAATTCAACATAATATGCAAATAAAATAATGTCCCGGAGAAAGAAACAAAAGGCGCCATGTTAACCCCTGTGACTGAATGATGCAACAATATTCTGTTTACGAATAAAAAAGGGTATGTTTAAAATACTAAAATGAATTGATTCCTTGTAGTTGGTGGCAAAGTTTTGGAAGCGTTGAGAAATTAAAGTAAGAAGAAAAGTGAAAGATGGGAAGACAAGTGTATGGATTTATGCCTTGTTATAAAAATAGATTTGGTGATAATAGTACAAAGAAAAAGGGAATCCATGTTGTGTTGTATCTGACTTATTTGTACTTCAAAATTGAAAAAAACAACCCATCTTGATATCATTGAGTTTATTTTAGAATGGCAATGGGTAACTTGATGAGAAACTTAAAGGGATCACTTCAATCAGGAACGGAGCCACGATTTTTATTTGGGAGGAGGGTTAAAAAATTAAGGTAAAAATAATTATTTTTTTTAAATGTCACCTATAAAAAAAAAATTTGAATTCAAGTTTCAGGTCGATAACCAGTTGAAATAGCTGTTATTGACCCAGTCAATGATCCCAACCTGATTGATACCATGTAGGGATATTCAGATCCACTAGAAACAGAGTTTTCAGATACGAGATCAATACTGAAAGCCAAAAGTTGTGGCTATAGCAAGGGTAGAAAAGGCGGCTCCGACCAATTGTAACATGCATTGTTTTTTTTTGTAAGACAAAGAGTTTATTAGGTATGAGTACAAGAATTACTAATCTCAAACACAAAGAACGTTCGACACATTTGTAATATGAATCAATGGAACATATTGGATCTTTAATGATTGCTTGAAGTAACCATGCAATAAGATGCAAATATACAATTTAAAATTCAAATGACATTCATTTATGTAAAGTATGAGACTGAAACTCTTTTTCTCCTGAGATGGTTTCTCCAAGATTTATAGTTCAATCTCATTAACTCAAAATCTAGCAAGTTTGATGATGGATGCCGTTGGATCGGAGAATTTGATGTCACTGAATTCAGAATTGGTCATCCAAATATGTTGTCTTTGGCGACAATAACTAAATGATGCTTAGAAATTTATATGTTTAGCTATTTTCAGGGTCATATCTTCAATTCTTCTATTTTAAAATCCCTTCTTAAATACAAATATATCCATCCAAAATGCAGCATTGAGTTCCAGTCCACGAGTCAACAAACAATATAATAAAATACTGAAAATTGTGCTTAACCTAATTGCCGAGACTCTGGGCATGAATTGTTGGATTCCTACATACAATTTTTCTTTTTTATAAAATTAAATCTGACCGTCAGCCTCACTGCGGATACGTTCAACCTAACATAAGAGTAATGCTTTTATGTTAGATCCAAGTGTTCATATTTGATTTGAATACATGAGGTCCACTTTTTATGTAGATCCAGCAAATTTGGATCATTAGATACATGCCGAGGGTAATAACCTTATGCCTTTCTGCATTTTCTTGGGGATAGGGAAGGAAAATGACTTCAAATTTACTATTCTTCGGTGTTTTGATTACAGGGATCAAGTAAGGCTCATGATTTATCTTGCATCCATGGGAGTTGTCCAGGAATTGGCGCTACTAAATTTTCCTTCAAGTATTCGAGGGACAAATATTGATATATTCTTTGAAAAAAAAATTAGGGATAAAAGTCAATGTTGGAAAAAATGCTTAATGAATTAAAATTAACTAAAGAAAAGTTGGAAAATCAAACGAAGGGAAAAAGGTTAGAAACCGGACGAAAAAAAAAAAAAAAAAAATGAGCCCGGATTAACTAGGGCTCGGGGCAGTATGCATGGATGCAACCGTTGTGCCAAAGATACATTCCATGTAATCAAGTTTTCCCTACAAACAATACAATTTAAAACAAGGTATGTAATTCTTTGGTTAAAAACAAAACAATTAATTTGCAGCTAATTACTTCACCTTTGGAGCATCACCAAGCCTTAACTCGAGATCCAATTCCTCCACAGAACCCGGACGAAGTTTAAACGCATCTGTTTGAAATCTACTCGTTTTATTCGATTCTTTGAAGAAATTTAAGGGCTTGGATTCAAGTCTCTTCCTCTTACAACCAACTTCTTCATTGTTTGTTCCATTCATATCTGTTCGACAAACTACTAAATCTAAACTCACTGATAAATCCTCCGTAGAACAATCTTCTGTAGTACTCGGCTCAATTATGAAAGCCGATTTCTTTTCTTGGTTCTTGATCGAATCCAAAACAAGATCTTTTTTATCTGTGACGAAGCTTGAAAAAGATGGATGAGTAGATGAAACCGTGGTATTCTTCAAATTTTGCGGAACAAGTGGGGAAAGGAAACAAAGGGCTGATGTATCTTTCGTAGCAGGAGGTGATGAAACCCTAATACTGATATTTCTTGGGTCTGAAACCGAAGAATCAGATATTTCAGGGTTAGGGCTTTTATACAAGAAAGAACAGATTTGAGATGTGTAGTTTGCAGCAACTTCATCAGTTCTTGGAGAAATAATTGGAGATTGTTTCAATCTAGCCCTTTCTCTTCTGTGAACATTCATATGGCCTCCTAGAGCTTGAGCTGACCTAAATTCTCTTCTGCAAAAGCTGCAAGAATAAGATCTTGGTGGCCAAACGCACCCTCCAAGTGTTCCAGCTGCATCAAATGCAAAAGCCTGTTCTTCCCACGAATCTGTGAAAGAATTCATTCCCACCACTGACGAATACGGAATCTGAGGATTCGAATCGGGCGTCGTTTTAGCCTACATCCAATATTTTACTTCTTCCAATAGAAAAAGAAAGAACAAGAACAAGAAATAAATTTTTTTAAGGCATGGATTAATTTTGGGTTCGTAGGAAACAAAATAAGGTTGTAGTGAATGAAGAATGATGACAAGTCCACATCCGAGTAACTGAGAAGATAATTACTTTACATAGGTGCCTATGAGGATTCATAATGAAGAAATGATTAATGAGAATGAGCAGATTTTGGACGAGTTAGGGGTGGGTGGAGAGATCCTTCTATGCACCGGGTGTCTGTAAACTCCAACGCACATACAAATTTATGTGTTGGTGTTTACAAACACTCGGTGTATAGAAGAATCTTTCGGGTGGGTGTGGTCACTCTAACAAATTGCTCGTTTCATAGAAACTAGTTGATGTTTGTATTTTGTGGTTATTTGAATTTTTATTTCGGTTAGAGTGGTCCTGAAATTAGACACTTGCTATGTTGTAATCGGACATGGAAATTGTAGGAATTTTTTTGGTGAGCCCAAATTGAGATTGTGTCCAAGTTGGTTATTGAGAACAAATTTGGTTTGAATGGTCAATGGGCTAGAAATCCCACATTGGGATTTTAAACCAATAAAGATTTGTTTATATTGAGAAACAAATTAAGATAGTGTAGTCTAGTGGGAAAGAGGGATGCTCCTCGCATGCGTCCGTCCCCTCCGATCATCTCCTCTCGTGTCGCTGCCGCGAAGGCAGCCCTATCTTTTTGCTACACGTTTTTTTCTAGAAGATTGACCTTTCACCTACTCATCGGTTTGATATCCTACCTTGATTGCTGAGAGTTAATGGATTTAAGTGAGACTTAAATCTGAGATTTATGTTGAGGCTTCTCAGCTACCCCACTATGCATTGTCATTTATGTTTTGACCTTTGGTAGGTCTGTTGTTGCAGTTATATAAGCTGCTCCAGCCTCATACTTTAATTCATCCCGAAATTGCATTTCATATCATATCATCTTATCTTCTTGAGAGTACTACACACTGCTAAGTGTTCGAGTGAGTCTGTCTGGGTTTCTGCTTCAATCGAAACAGAGGTGTTCGGGCATTGTACCTTGAAACTCTATTATCCACGAGGCCATAAGTTGTAGGCGGGCAATTTAGAGTTTACGGGCACACGTTTTTTTGTGGCCTCATCCATTTCATATACTACACAATAAAGCTTCTGCACAGTATATTTAAACTGTTGTTGTACGTTTCTACTGTTTTCAAGCATTTTATTTATAAGACAGTGTTTGTGATCTTTTGAGGTTTCGTCTACTTGAACAAAAGAAAAGGTACAACAATCGTAAACTCTAAAACCACGTGTCTCTTTTTTTTGTTATGTTTTGTATTCTGTCGAAGCTCAGATTTTCATCAACTGCACTTTAACAAATTGTTACTGGTCAAGTTTCATATTTAGTTGAGACACTGTTTATGCACTGTTGAAATGTTTAATCCTAATGTTTCAAAACTGATTTGATATTATTTGTGCTCACTTATTTGTGTGCTGTTTTAGCTAATGGCTGACCAGCTTACCCAAACACCTGCTGTGAATACTGAGATTCCGGTGATCAAAGCTAACGGTACTGAGGCCGCTATGTCAGTTCTGAGAAGTCCAATGCCGTTTTCTCAATTTGAGAAACTGGAAAAGTTCAAAGGTTCCAACTTTAAATGTTGGCAACAGAAGATGATGTTCTTCCCTACCACCTTGAATCTTTGGGAATCGTTAGAGACAAAGTATAAAGTTGACGACGCAGGCGCAAAGCAATTTGTAGCTGGGCGATTCCATGACTATCGAATGGTAGATGGCAAGAGCGTTGTTGAGCAATACGAAGAGCTTCAGCTGATATATCATGAACTTGCTGCCAAAGGTATGGGGCTAAATGATGCTCTCCAAGTGGCGATGATGATTGAAAAATTACCGCCATCTTGGAAGGACTTCAAAAGCTACCTAAAGCACAAGCGAAAGATGATGAGTATCAAGGATCTTATCAGGAGGCTGCGCATCGAGCTAGACAACCGAAAAGTTGACAAGAAATCATTTGGAATGATTTCCAAGGCCAACGTGGTTGAAGTTGTGGACAACTCCCATGAGAATAAGCGCAAGCGTACTTTTGAACCCAAGGGAGATACTCAGACAAGGATGTTCACCGGTGACTGTTATGTGTGTGGTAAGCCTAACCATAAGGCCAAGGACTACACTCAACGTTAAACAATGACGATAAGAGGAAGATAGTCCCTTACAAAGGCAAAGGCAAGAGGCCTGCACATGCCCACATTGCTGAGGACAACCTGAGCTCCGACATGGATGACATGCATCTGAGTGCTGTTGTATCAGAGGAAAATCTTGTTGGAGGGAACTCCAAGGAATGGTGGGTGGACACTAGGGCTACTCGCCACATTTGCGCCAACAAATGGATGTGTAAGACCTATCAACCGGTAAATGATGAGCACTGCTACATGGGAAATTTAGCAGTCTCAAAAGTTGAAGGCAAAGGGACGGTTGTGCTAAAGATGACTTCCGACAAAGAGTTGACTCTTACCGAGGTGCTCCACGTGCCAGAGATCCGAAAGAATCTCATCTCCGGAGCAGTGCTGAACAAGAAAAGTTTTCAGCTCGTGTTTGAGTCCGACAAAGTCATTTTGACCAAGGGTGGTATGTTCCTGGGCAAAGGCTACTTGGCCAATAACCTCTTCAAGATGAGTGTAATGACTTTAGCTCATAAGGCTAAGTCTAATATAGAGGTTGATGTTGATGTTAATGCAGCATATGAGGCCAGCACAAGTAAAAATAATGTAATGACTGTTGTCAATGTGGCTGATAAAACTTTAAAGTTTGATTATTCTTGGGATTCTTTACATTTGTGGCATGGTAGATTATGACATGTGAATTATAAGTTCTTACAAAGGCTAATGTCTCTTAATCTATTACCTAAATTTAACATCAATCATAAACACAAGTGTGAGACTTGTGTAGAGGCCAAATTAACCAAATCTTCATTCCACTCAATTGAGCGAAGCACCGAACCGTTAAACTTGACCCATGCGGATGTATGCGATCTAAAATATGTACAATCTAGAGGCGGTAAAAATTATTTCATAACCTTTATCGATGATTGTACAAGATATTGTTATGTCTACTTAATGAGAAGTAAAGACGAATCAATTGACATGTTCATTCATTACAAGAATGAAGTTGAGAACAACTTGATAAAAGAATAAAATTCTCCGAAGTGATCGAGGCGGTGAATATGAGTCACCATTTGCACAAATATGTGCTGAGAGTGGCATTATTCATCAAACCACTGCGCCTTATTCTCCCGAGCAAATTGGTATTGCTGAAAGGAAGAATAGAACGCTTAAGGAAACGATTAATGCAATGCTTATAAGTTCCGACTTACCTAGGAATTTATGGGGAGAAGCTCTGCTTTCCACCAACTATGTACTAAACAGAGTACCACATAAAAAGTTGGATAAAACGCCTTATGAATTGTGGAAAGACCGTGCACCTAGCTACAAGTTTTTAAGGGTTTGGGGCTGTCTAGCAAAGGTACCAATTCCTCCTCCTAAACGGACTAGGATAGGACCTAAGACATTGTGTATTTATCGGATATGCGCAAGATAGTAGTGCCTATCGGTTTCTGGTACACAAATCAGATAATGCAGAAATGCATGTAAATACTATCATTGAGGCTAGGGATGCTTCATTCTTTGAGGAAATCTTTCCACACAAAACTCAGACAGTGACTGAAACCAATGTCGAGAAATATGTGGGGGATAGAGAATCTCAAGAGAATGTAGAATCACCTAGACGAAGCAAAAGAGCTAGAAAAGAGAAGTCTTTTGGCTCGGAGTTCCTAACATGTTCGTTGGAAAAGGATTCGGCTACTTTCAAGGAAGCAATGTCTTCAAAAGACTCTGATCTTTGGAAAGAAGCGGTGAACAGTGAGATAGAATCTATCTTACATAATCATACTTAGGAACTAGTGGATCTTCCTACAGGTTGTAAACCACTAGGCCACAAGTGGATCTTCAAG
This sequence comes from Haberlea rhodopensis, assembly GCA_907163345.1. Classification (NCBI taxonomy): domain Eukaryota; kingdom Viridiplantae; phylum Streptophyta; class Magnoliopsida; order Lamiales; family Gesneriaceae; genus Haberlea; species Haberlea rhodopensis. Next base: position 6,761,915 of record CAJQUN010000020.1, on the reverse strand, counting down.
TGGAAGATGAAAGCTGATGGTACTGTAGATAAGTACAAGGCTAGACTTGTAGTCAAATGCTACAGACAAACTGAAAGTATTGATTATTTCGACACATACGCTCCTGTATCCAGAAAAAAGTCTATAAGGTTAATAATTGCATTTGCTGCATTATATAACCTAGAGATCCATCAAATGGATGTAAAAACAGTCTTTCTAAATGGAGAGTTAGAAGAGGAGGTTTACATGGACCAACCTGAAGGGTTTGTAGTTCTAGGGAAATAAACAAAGGTGTGTAGACTTGTGAAATCCTTGTATGGATTAAAACAATCACCTAAACAATGGCAGGAAAAATTTGACAGCGTCATGCTTTCAAATGGGTTTATAACAAACCAATGTGATAAATGTGTCTACGTGAAAGGAGACAATACAAACTATGTGATAGTATGTCTCTACATAGATGACATGATAATTGTTGGTAATAATAACATCAATATTACCAAGAAAATATTGTCACGAAATTTTGAGATGAAAGACCTAGGTCTTACAGATGTGATTCTTGGGATGAAGATCCCAAAACATGCAGATGGGTATTCTCTCTCCCAAAGTCATTATGTTGAGAAGATACTTGACAAGTTTGACAAGGAAAATAATACCATAGCGAGAACACCTATGGAGGTGGTGTCAAATCTTTGCAAGAATCACGGAGAAGGTGTGCAACAACTTGAGTACTCTAGGGTCATAGGTAGTCTCATGTACCTCATGGATTGCACTAGACCTGATATAGCTAACTCAATCAACAGATTGAACAGATATACGAGTAATCCCAGTTATAAGCACTGGAAAGCAGTAGTTCGAGTTCTTAAATATCTAAGATACACCACTGACTACGGGCTACATTATACGATATATCCAGCAGTAATTGAAGGGTACTCAGATGCGAATTGGATATCGGACTCCAAGAATATAAAGTCCACGAGTGGATATATCTTTATAATTGGAGGTGCAGCTATTTCATGGAAATCATGCAAACAGACGTGCATTGCTAGATCAACTATGGAATCTGAATTCATAGCTTTAGATCTTGCAGCAGAAGAAGCTGATTGGCTTCGGAGTTTCTTGGAGGATATTCTAATGTGGTCAAAACCAATGCCACCCATTAGCATGCACTGTGATAGTCAGTGAGCTATGGGAAGAGCACATAACAATGTGTATAATGGGAAATCACGACACATTCGTCGGAGACATAAATCGTGAGAATTTATTGAAAATTGGTGTCATTTCTTTAGATTATGTGAAGTCTAAAGAAAGCATTGCAGACCCATTTACGAAAGGTCTAACGAGAGACCGAGTAGAGGTTTCATCGAGGGGAATGGGGTTAAAGCCCATGAAATTGATTTCCAACCATGATGGCACCCCAACCTGAATTGTAAAATCCAATTTGCAGGTTCAATGGGAAAATCGAATTATGGGAGGGGGGGAATCGAACAAAGCACTCGGAAAATTGAGTTCCTTACCTATTCATGTGGTGAAAGAGTGATAGACCTGTACTTTGGGAAGGTTGAGCGCATGCTCTTAATGATTCTTCTATCTCGAGATGATAAAGTGGGGTATTACATGATACTCTTTAGGAGAAATCACCTATATCGAATGTGAAGGGGCCGCTTCTATGAGATGGCCTGAGGGCTAAATCTCTAGATCATTCGATGAAATATCCAAGGCAGTCCAGGGCCAAAATGGACAACAACGAAAGAACCAATAATAGTGTGGAGATAAAGCTGTGTGAGTATTGTTGTCTTGTTATACATAAAACGTCGAACAGTTCAAGGCATCGCGTCCACTGGTTGACAAGTAAATTCGATGATACTTTACTAAGGAAGGTTCAAGGTTAACCATCACCTTTCCTGATGCAGTGAATTCTCGAAGTACTCTCAATCTGTATTTCTTGGTGCATTGTGTAATTTCTTCACCAATTGTATTCATGTGGGGGATTGTAGGAATTTTTTTGGTGAGCCCAAATTGAGATTGGGTCCAAGTTGGTTATTGATAACAAATTTGGTTTGAATGGTCAATGGGCTAGAAATCTCACATTGGGATTTTAAACCAATAAAGATTTGTTTATATCGAGAAACAAATTAAGAGAGTGTAGTCTAGTGGGAAAGAGGGGTGCTCTTCGCGCGCCGTCTTCCGTCCGCTCGGCTCGTAACGTCGCGCGTGTCACTGTCGCGAAGGCAACCCTATCTTTTTGCTACACGTTTTTCTAGAAGATTGACCTTTCACCTACTCATCGGTTTTGATATCCTACCTTGATTGCTGAGAGTTAATGGATCTAAGTGAGACTTAAATCTGAGATTTATGTTGAGGCTTCTCAGCTACCCCACACTATGCATTGTCATTTATGTTTTGACATTTGTAGGTCTGTTGTTGCAGCTATATAAGCTGCTCCAGCCTCATACTTTAGTTCATCCCGAAATTGAATTTCATATCATATCATCTTATCTCTTGAGAGTACTACACACTGCTAAGTGTTCGAGTGAGTCTGTCTAGGTTTCTGCTTCAATCCAAACAGAGGTGTTCGGACGTTGTACCTTGGAACTCTCTTGTCCAGGAGGCCAGAAGTTGTAGGCGGGCAATTTAGAGTTTACGGGCACACGGTTTGCTTGTGGCCTCGTCCATTTCAGATATTACACAACAAAGCTTCTGCACAGTATATTTAAACTGTTGTTGTAAGTTTCTACTGTTTTCAAGCATTTTATTTATAAGACAGTGTTTGTGATCTTTTGAGGTTTCGTCCACTTGAACAAAAGAAAAGGTACAACAGAAATGGAGCATAAACTAAGATTGTGTGATAGGCTCCACATCGCAAAATACTTTCTTATACCGAGTTGGCAAATGCACCTTACTGATATACCTATAATAACAATAGGAATTCAATTTGGGATTTATTTGAGAACACTACGCACACCCTAAAGGAGATTAAACCCGTCATGTATATTGACCTGTTTTTGGTTTTTTTCATTTAATTAGTCAATATTTGATCTTAATATAATAAATATTTTTGTTTTCATTTTCTGTAACCCATCTATAATCAATAGCATAGTTAACGTCTATTAAAGACAGATATTAAGAATATTTTGGTTGAATTCCACCATAACTCCAGACTGACTAGGGGCTGCAATGCATCATTTATAGTTCTGATACCGGAGGTGGAGAATCCCACACCTATTGATGAATTTCGCCATATTTCCTTGATTGGATGCATTTATATGATTATAGCAGTATTCTTGCTAATAGGTTGAGCTAGATACAATAATCTCTAAAGGACAATCGGCTTTTGTTGGGGGAAGACAAATATTAGATGGCATTCTTGTTGCTAATGAACTGGTGGATGATCAGAAAAGGAATCAAAAGAAAGGAGTTATCTTTAAGGCGGATTTTGAAAAAGCCTATGATACAGTAGATTGGGCCTTTCTGAATCAAATTATGGAGGCTATGAATTTTAACTTCAAATAGAGGAATTGGATTATGAAAGGTATCATTTCTGCTTCTGCTATAGTGTTAGTCAATGGCAGTCCTACACAAGAGTTTCAGTTAGAAAGAGGTTTAAGACAAGGTGATCCATTATCACCTTTTTTGTTTCTATTGGCAGCCGAAGGTCTGAGTGTGTTGGTGAATCGAGCTACTGATCGTAATGTTTTTAAGGGTTTATTGGTAGGAGGTGGCAATGTTTACGTCTCTCATTTACAGTTTGCTGATGATTTGCTTTTTGTGGGCGAAGCTTCCATGGACAATATTTGGGCCTTGAAATGTATTTTGAGAAATTATGAACTGGTGTCTGGATTGAAGAGAAATTTTCACAAAAGTACCTTGTTTGGGATAAATGTAAATATTGATGATTTGGGTGTGATGTGTCGAAAGTTACATTGTAAACAAGGATCAGTTCCTTTTAAATATCTAGGTCTACTCATTGGAGACAACCCTCGAAGTCTGGCAATGTGGCAACCTATGTTGGACTCGATTAATAGGAGATTCAACCGTTGGGGTTCAAAATATATGTCTTTTGGCGGAATAATTACTTTGCTGAACTCAGTTCTTGCTTCCTTGCTGATTTATTTTCTATCTTTTTTCCAAGCGCCTATAGCGGTGTTAAAATCCTTAACTAAAATCCAAAGAAATTTCTTGTGGGGTGGGGGGAAGAGGGTCATAAAATTGCTTGGGTCAAGTGGTCTAAAGTGTGCGATTCTAGAGAGGAGGGAGGTTTAGTTGTTAGAGACCTAAATCTTTTTAACTTAACTTTACTAGGTAGATGGGAGTGGAGGTTGACTAGAGAAAAAGATAGATCATGGAGTAGAGTTCTTGAATCAAGATATGGGGATGTGGTGTTGGATTGGACCTGGGATCGAGGGGTTTTGAGTCAGGGGGAAATCGTCTTTATGGTGGAGGGATTTGGGTAAACATGTTCTAGAGGATAATAACAATTGGTTTAGGGAGGGTATGGAGAGAAGGGTGGGTAATGGTAGCGACACAAGATTTTGGGTAGATAGCTGGATGGAGGGGGAGAAGTTATCTGATAAGTTTACTAGATTGTTTTCTATTGATAGGGTGTGATTGTTTGATAGCGGACAGGGGTGTTTGGGTCGAAGGCAAGTGGGAGATGGGATTGGAGATGTGATTTATTTGAATGGGAGAAAATTTTACTTAACGATCTTGTGATTTTCATTGACAGGTTTATCAAGAATCCTAATTTGGAAGACTCTTGGAGGTTGAAGCTTGATAGTTGTGGTTCATATACCACAAAACAACCTACAAATTTCTGAAAAGTGGAGGAGCAACGAATCAGTCCATCGAGGTCAAAGCTTTAAGGACAGTTTGGAACTCAATGATCCGCAAGAAAGTATCTAGTTCGTCTGGAAAATGTTACAGAACAGGGTACCTTTTAAATCTAATTTGATGCGAAGAGGTATTATTCTAGACTCAAATGTAGCTTTGTGTTCTATGTGTGGCGAAGTAGAGGATGATTGCAAACATCTATTCTTCTCGTGCAACTATGCAACAATGTTTGGAAAGAGAGTTATACATGGTTCAATTTTAAAACAGTGCTTCATGAAGACCCAATAATCAATTTCTGGCATCATTTTCATCTTTTGAATGGATCGATAGGGAAAAGGGAGTGGCTAACCATATGGGAGTACATTGTTTGGAGTATTTGGTTAGCTCGTAATAAAAAATTATTCCGGAATGAGGATATCACAATAGCTACTACAGTGGAGTTAGTGAAAATAAGATCATGGCAGTGGATTACAGCGAATAAACTTGGGATTTATCCATACTCCGTGATTGATTGGTTCCATCATCTTTTAGTTTACTTGAGATTACCAGAACCATTGTACTTTTATGTGATTTTGGTTTTCTCAGAATTTGGTCTTGTTTTAAGACTTCGGTTTTTTTTTTTTTGTATTTTTTTGGGTTTGAGCATCCCTAATGCTTATAATTTTTCATATGAAAAGAAAAACGATAATATAAATGTGTAATTTATATATATTCAGCTGAAGGCTTGAAGCTATCAAGGGCACTGAATAAGAATTAGATTCTAACATTACAAAATTTGACAGAGAAGGCCACTGGCTTGACTAAAGAGAATCTTTTGGAAACGCTATTGTTGACCAAAATAATTCAAGATTTATCGTGCTTTTGATCCACACGTACATATTCTGAATATTTTTTTGTATTAGATTAATTTATATATCTCCATGTTTTCAAGAATAAATTTATATAGCTTTAATGTGTTCCACAATCTGAGAATTGTGACCACAACTGCTTCGTCGAATATGTGCCTGAAACTGTGTATTATTGTCATCATTTGGTGCTCTCGCATGGTGAATTATTTAAAAAATAAATAAACTTAATGATAAAGTAGCTAATCAAATATTAATATGGGTGAATCGAATCGAATCGAATTAAATCGGCAAGGGAATGTATATTAAACTAACCGTCTGACTTCCTACAAAGACCAACCAGACAAGGAGGGGTATCTTGCTAAACTCAGACCAATCTTATGCATATCCTGGAGCCTATAGATATAATCACTTGTTTAACAATTAAGTAATTGCAGCCAGAAAAGATTTGAAAATCATTAAGGTCCGGTTTCAATTAATGATCTTAACAAAATTAATGTTTATAGCTTAAAATCAGAATCGTATCTTAATACTGTTAAAATCATTTTTCAATTGTAATCTAAATAGTGACAAGACTATCTGTTTTTAGTGACAGGACTATCTGTTTTTACTCTTTCGTCGTTATCGTTACTTTCCGCTTGGGTGAAAAGAATTGTGTTTTATTAGGGTTGAGTATCACTTGTATTCTCATTAATAAACTTTTTGCTCGACCAAAAAATAATATATACTTACAACCAAGTATTATTCATTGAAATAAAAGAATTATGAAAAATCGGTAAATTTAAAAAAATAACTATGGGATAAGGAGGGCAAGTGCCCCTGCAAAACCAAAAAAAAAAAAAAAAAACACAATCTTTATTACCTAAAAAAATGTTTTCTTACAAAATTATATTTCATCCTCAAAAAATTACAGTTTGCCACTAAAATATTACATTTTATCATCTCTAAATTTATATCTGACCCCTAAGCCACCTTGGGGCAAGGGAGAAAGTGCCCCTTGAAAAAAAAAATTATCAACTAAAAAAATAGTTTCTTAAAAAATTGTATTTTGCCCTCCAAAAATTACAGTTTGCCCTCAAATTACATTTCTATATTTTGACCCCCTAAAAGTTTTTTGCCCTCCATTTTTTATGTTAATATTTTTTGCCCCCTAAACGAAAATATTTTGTCCGCCACTGTCCCATATAATATGGCTCTTTTTAATATAAGTTTCAAACTTTTAGAACTAATTGAATATAGTCTCATATAAATTGTTTTCAATAAAAATTAATCCAAACTTTTGTTTTTAAACAATTGTTATAAAACAAAATACTAAAAAATTAAATATTATTGGATTGATTCAACCAGGCCAGATTAAAATGGTTCCAGATCTGGTTCCAAGTAGCTCAATCCAATTCAACATTGATGCCGGATTTGGTTCTACCCGAAACAATTTCCAGATTAAACCATACCAGATCTGAATTGGTTTCGGATTGATTCGATCCGATAAACATCCCCAGACTCTTGCACAAATTAAAATGACATAATTATTGAACAAGTTGTATGATTTGAATGAAATAATTAATCTTCAATTATTAGTAGTGACAAAAATAGCTAAATATCGGATAATATTCTAACTGTAACGGGCTAGCTCTACGCTATCAGCTGCTAATAAAAGCATTACAAATCTATATTTTCTTAATGAGTCGACGGTTTAATGACTTTAAAAGAAATATACTAATATAAATATTAACGACAAAGTTAATTTCATGTAAGGTAATGGGTTCGACTAACGGAAGTCGTCAGGCAAGACTGTTTATATTAAGCCTAAAGTTGTTCGATTCCTTCGCGGACCCGCATTTAACGGGAGATTCGCGAATCGAATTTACCCTTTTTAAAAAATATTATAGTGTTATTGTCTTGATGGAAACTCACTATTAAATAACTATTCAAGATTATATCAGATTTTAATATTGATCCAGATTTTGAATCTATCAACTTAACTTGTCCACATCCAATAGTTTTTTTAAAAATTGAAAATAAAACTGTCGGCATATATGAGCAAAAAAAATTCTAATTTTTATTAATCACCTAGTTCATTATGTAAGGAAGACAATGCATGTATTTAGATGGAAACCAAAAATTATTGTACAATTCAATCAATTAATTGCACTTAATTATTTTATATAAATAAGTACGTACTAACCAAGAGTTGTTAATCGTGATGCTCCCTCTCTACAGAGTTTTTCAACGGCAAGACTCGACAACAATTATATTTTGTGCAAAATAATATTTTTAATGTCTTTATATAAATTTTGAAATGCAAAGTTACTGATATGATTAGTCATCACATTGTTTGATGACGTCTTTAATAGCTGTGCTTTTGGGCACGGTGTCTTGCAAGACGTGTCATTATATTTTTTTTCTTGTTTTTTGACAAAAGAACGGATTCATGTCGCAATATACCACACTTAAAGGGCGGCATAAAAAAACCTATATATATATATAAATAAAAGCTTTTTCGGAGATGAATGACAAATTAAAATTAATTGTTTCTTATTTCCCTATTTATCCACAGATTTTTTATTGATTTACCAGTCATTTTTTTTTTATTTTTTGTCTAGTCCTTCTCTATTTCTTGTTAATAAGTAAGACAAAAATTTAAAGAGTCACTATGTGAGAATATTTGTACTCAAGTCTCGTTCATTTCTATGTAAAACTTTGTAATTTCTTCAGCCCTTTTTGGGTTAATGTTTTGTTGGGTTTTCGGAACCCGAATAATCTTGCTTTGATGTTAACAAAGCATATTATATTGCTAACATATTTCATCAACTGTGCAGTTCACAGATGACTTTTTACAGCTTGATGATATGCTAAGAAATGACTTTAAGTTTTGTTGCAGAAATGAGAAGTTCAGGCTTGCTGGATCCCGAGCGTAGTAGACTAAATTGATCATTTCATTGCTCGGATATCGAAACATCGTGCTTCCAAAGAATTTCGATAGCCAACTCAAAATTGTACAAGTTTCAGTCCATCAGACTTGATCCTAATGCTAACCATGATAAAAACTCGTCTGGAAGTTGCACATGAAACTTGTCTGAAGCAGCATCAGCTGTGGTAATTTGGCTATAACTCTCAGCTCTCTTATTGAAACGAAGCAATTTAGTATGCGTTAGAAAGCTAAGAAGAAGATCTACAAATCATTTTCAGAAGTCGAATACTGACTTGGAATCTAAGCTGGTAAAAAAAAAAACATCCACATATTTTGGTTTGTACAGTTGAATCCAGCAAACTTGCAGCAGTCATATCATCTCATATTTCGAAAATATATCTCTCCGAACTCGAAATCGAGCGATTCTTGCTTCTGTGAAAAGCTATGACAATGGGCTACAACTTTATATTGATTACCTTGCCCAAAAAATCAACGAATCAAAGGCTATAATCAAGAAATACAACTACTGAAATATAGCAGCACAACAGACTTCGACTTTGAGCGGCAGATTTTGCGCAGCAGAGCTTCGGGCAGCAGACTTTGAACAGTGGACTTCAAAACTCCTGCTGGAACAAAAAAAACTCTGTTGGAGTCAAAAACAGAAGACTTTCAGAAAATAGCCTAGAAACCAGAAATGATCGTTGCAAGCTCAGGAATAGTACATAAACTTTCCAGCGACTATATCCCATGTATATGACATATGTATCATTGTTTGGGGCTATACATACAAGACTTAAAAGCTTATTATTTGGGGCTATATATACAAGTCTTGAAAGCTCGAATAAGCTAATTAAAGATCAATCCAAGTGAGATACAAGAAAACCCATTTCAGTATTCAACATGCGGAGCTACAAAGATAACCAGTTTAGATAAGAGCATACCCCTAGATTTTAGGCACTTTTTCCTTGTTGTATCAGATCCATTGAGGGAACATTTGTGACATCTGTATTCACTCTAATCATTGTATTTGTGAGCTAAAATAGATGAGTGAATATCATTGTAACGGTTGGTGATTTATCACAACTGATTGAATGGTCTTTGCATATGAGACATTAAAGAATATGCATAGATTAGTTATTAGGAGTCTAAGGTGTAAATGTGACCTCACTTTAGATGGGTTTATGCAAAGAGTTGTATTAATCAAAGTCTTCTAGTGAAATACTTACATTATGTGGCAGAATGAGAGACATAGAATTATGACACTACCTTCATACTTCCGTAAACAAATGCTTGTATTTTCTTTACTGCATAGTTGAAGTATTTCAAGTGTTTGATAAAATGTTTCAACCAATTGTCGTTACATATTTTACTTGTGTAACTTTAAAATGATTTTCAATTGGTTGATCGGTTTTAGAGTGAGTTATGTCGAGTGTCTTCCGCTAGGTTTATAAATCGAACTTGATATAATCTTTTGGTGTAATTATTTAAAGAACACGAGCTATTAAAGCTCAGGTTTGTTGAACTATGATGTGGACTAGGTCACCCATCCCCGATCGATCCTAACAGGTTTTTTTATGACATATGAAATCTTTTATTGTAGTAGAGATAATTGGGCAATTTAAAATATATATTTTTTCAAAACTCATATGTATTTTTATTAAACAATATAATTTTTTGTCCTCGTTATATACATGTATACAATGTTAATTGTATTTCATTTTATGTTATATATACTCCGTTTTATGAAGGAAATCATTATCTTTTAATATATAAAATGGAGTAAAAAACATAAATTAGAGATCAAATAAGATAAATGTTTAAAATTTATTTTTGAAAAAAAGCTACAATTGTGCACCTCTAATATGTGTACGTACTAAAAATTAATATTTAATTATTTAAAAAAAGTGGGATAGAAAGTGAACATTATTATAAAATTCACTTATAAAAATAACATCTATTAAATAAAAGGTTGAATTAGTTAATAATAAAAAAAGTGGGATAGAAGGAAATTATTATAAAATTCACTTATAGAAATAATATCCATTAAATAAAAGGTTGATTTATTTATAGATTCACTCTAGTTTGAACAATAACGAATTTCACTCATATATTTTAAATAATAATGTATATCTCCACTAATATGTATTTTATGTCAAATTATATATAGTTGTAACTTTTCATTTATATATATATATTACAAAATAGAGTGGATAATATTATAATACAGTTATTTTACATGAGTCCATCCATTAGTGCTCAAATTAAATATCAAAAATTATAATAATTTTTTTCTACATGTGAGGTAAACGTAATTTTGTTAAAACAGAAAAATTATAACTAGCATTTTGTCACATTTACAGTTGCCTAAAATAAGTTTTCTGGAGTTGACAGACATCGACTTCCTTTTTAAAAAGATTAAAAAGAAAACCTCGTAATTTTAATGGTATTTTACACATTTGACTATATTCCCCGATTAATCCAGTAGACTGATTCAAATAAAAATTTGGACTAAACGTCGATTTATGATCAAGTAAAAAATTATTAAATAATATTATATTATTTAAATGTCCCTCTCGATGTTTATAAAATACAACGTGGCGAGAGATTACGAGACACTTGTTCACATTTTCTCTGCGAAACTATCGATATCTCCGGTTGTTCGACCCTACAGTTAGTGTTTTACCAAAATACAATCCAACGGATCCCAAATAATTTGTGATGGTTGAATCTATCTTTAGGGCAATATCTTAAAGGTAAGAGTCGGATAACCTCGATTTCAATTGCCACTGCCAATTTCTTGGAGTTTTATTCTTGCGAACGTACGCCCCGAACGAGATGGGTTGTACTTCCTAACGTGGTTGATTTCGCTAATATATAGTTTGTTTTATTTTAAAAAAATGTTTACTACTTTAACTATGCTCGTTCATTATTATATTGACCAATCAATCCAATGATAAATGCACAATATTTTTTCACAAATTATATTCTTTTATTTTATTATTTTTTAAATTGATTTTGTCACAGGTTGCTAAATCATTTCCTAACAAGCGATGTATTTTTAAAAAAATATATTTGCTATGCATGAACAAAGTGATTCTATTATGAATTATTAAATAAATTTATAATTTAAATAAAACTATATTTAAAAACAATGTGTTCTTCATATGCATAAAATATATTTTATTATTAAATATATCTTACTTCAAAACTCAATTACTCAAAAAAAATTATGTTTGGTTTCACTTTTTCCAGCCAAATTCATAACTGCTTGCAATATGGCCCAAACATTTAGCCCGTTTACCCTTTGGGGCCCAAACTCATATCCTCTTCACATTGCTCTACAAGTGCAACATCACACTTGATGCTGTAACCCATGAAAGATAGTATTTTCTCATTTGTATTGAGGGAGTTATTATTATGAAAAATTATAGTTGCATCCCTTGTTTATTACAATTTTTATATTTAATTTTAACAATAATAGATGGACATCCTATAGAATAGCTGCATTACAATATCACTTCATATATATTGCAATAGGGAATCGAAAAATTACAGTTGTCTCATATATGATTTGACATAAAAATTCATAATAGGAAATTATTTAAAGAATAGGAGTAAAATTCATTATTGTTCAAATGGATAATTCACCATATTTTTATTTGATGATGTATTCAAAGATAAAGCCTACAATATATTGAAAGAAATATTTCTGGCATAGTGTATAATGTAAAATATATAAAAAAAATATTGCATGCCCATACTTATAAAATTCAAGCGGAATTAGATATCCTACTATGCATTTTATACGTGGAGTATGTATCCTAGTGTTTTTCCAAAGTTTATTTAGAGGAGCACTAGAAGTGCTCAAAAGTGCGGGATGACAATATGAGGTACGAAATGTCCTCGCGACCATACTACTCACATGTCAATATTTATACATAAAAGGGGAAAACGAAGCCATGGTTTACCGAGAACATTTTCAACCCAACCTTTTTATTCACAAGCCAAGACCAAAGGCGATGTATCAAGTATTCTAAAACTTTCCAAGCTAGATTCTTTGAAAACCACCGAGTTTTGGAAATTCAAAATGCTCCAAACCACACAATTACACATTGCTATCCTAGTGTAACAAAGACCAAATTGTTTTTTCAGAGCTTTAATTGTCAATAATAGTACAAGATAATGGGTTTCTTTTCCTTTTTCTAATACTATAAATATGAATAAATTTGATTTAGCCTTTTAAGTTTCAATTTTTGTTTACAATAAAACCAAGTACATTGCAAAAGAATTTTTTTGTTTCTTGAACTCAAGTGCATTATAAAAACAATGTCATCATAGATTTAGGGTTTTAGAATTAAGGCAGGGGCACGAGGAGATTAAATAATAAGGGTATTGTTGTCCCATTAGATGCAAGGTCGAGTTTTTGGAAATTGAATTCTAAAGTATATCACAACATAAGTCAAACTATGAACTCCCGTGATCTTGTCAAGAACAATTGTAGTTATATTGTAATTATTTACTTAATTTTTTTACCTACAGTCTTTAAATTCGGGTGTATGTCATGACCTTGTGAATCTTATGAAGAACATTCGCTGGTATCAAAACAAAGTGAAAAGTAGTTGCAGTTGGGGACGCCTAGTCCATCATAATATAATGATCTTGAACACAATTATTGTCGGAATGAACGGAACAAAAATCTCATAGATTAAAATATATAATTACTTTCTTCAAGGTTTCAAGAGTGACAGAGAGGATTAAAGTATCGACCAAAGATGCTTATTGAGCCTATCACCGTTGGCTAAGAACCATTTCTCACTTGTGATGTGAGGTCGCATTTCAAAAATGACCATTTTTCCAGTGAGAATATCGAGATCGTGTTAGTGTTCGATGTACTAGTGAGATGCTGGAAAGAAAAGCTCCTTGTTTATTTTTTATGTCATTAGCTTTTTTTTACCCCTTAATAAAATTCCTAAATTCACATAACATTCCTAAAGTCGCCCCTAAGCAGCACTCCCGTTGCGTGTACATAACATATTTCATTCATAAATTATTTCTTCTAATAAAAATTCAATATGTTGTAAAAAAACTTAATGTATTTAAGACTATTTAATAGATAAGTGGGATGTAAGTTACGAGAAGTTATGGAAGTTGTGGGTTAGCTAAAAGTTGTATTAAGGGATCGAATCATGGTGAAATGCCGAAGAATCACATAGAAGACACATAACAAAAACAATTAGCATTAATACATGGGGAAAAGTTAAGTAAGAAACATTTTTTTTCTTGCTTGGTTTTATCTAATTAAATATAATATGGGCTATTTTACAATGTGACAGCTGTCAAATAGTCGATAATAATTTTGGGCACTATGCGCCATAAATATACAATAATCGGAAGCGATCGCTGTCCATTAGGATAATTATTGTACCCAACAATTATATAGTTGTAACGTTGTAATTTTAATATTTAAACCGTAGAGAAGCCCAATCGTCATGTTTTGATCGCTCTCCAAGCAGGGACAATTATTGCACTCCAACAATATCCCTCTCAATAATTGCACTACTTTGTAACTCATGGAAATCGAACCCGTGACATTGTCTCTGATAGCAATTGTAGGATCAAGCGTTTACAGTTTTACCAAAAGTTATAGTTTGTGGTAACGACGTAACTCTAATCTTTAAACAATATAGCATGACAAGCTCCACGTTTAGATCGTTATCCAAGCATGAGCAATTATTATTGTGATACCTGGAACTTAATTACTTTAATTAAATTAAAGTTAATATGATAGTTAAGGAATAACTATGAATAACTATCATTTTGTATTTAAACCCGGCTTTGAGATAAATCGAGTGTGATTGAAAATTATGATTTAGTCATAATTATTGAATTAATAAATGGTTTAGATGAACCATGTGAATTAATCATAAACTTGTTTTATATGAGTTTGAGTAATCAAATTGAGAATTAATTAGAAGATTTAGAATGCCATGAATTAGAGATTAGTTATGCATGTTGGTGTGTAATGGTGTTGGTGAATTGGTTAAATGTTGCATTGCTACATAAGGCAAGCAAGGGCCACAATAACATAAAACTCACACACTACACACTAATACACCTACAAATCTCTACACTTTCCCCAAACACTTCTCCATCTTTTTTTCTTTCTAAATTCCTTGTGAAGTTTGGATTAGCATTTGTCTGCTTTTGGAGCTTGATTGGGAGCTTAAAATGGTAAGGAGTTATAGTTTATGAAGTTATTGAGTTGTTGATAGAATTTAAATTGGTTATTGGTTTGGGGAAAATGTAAATATAATTGGGTTGAGTTGGTATGTTGAGATTAAAGTGTTATTGTTGTATTTTGAAGTGTTTTAATGTGTTTTGTTGAAGCATTGTAGGGTTATTTGAGATATGGTGAAAAGAGAGATTTTGAAGTGATGAAAATGGAGATTTTTGAGTAACAGCATTGTTGAGCCTTAAACGCATTGTTGAATTTAATGCTTAATTTATCTCCGAATTATTTATGAGTTTTGATGATCAACAAAACTTGTGTTTGTTATACTAATGTGTCTACTTAGTGTACATGTTTAGAATGTTGAAAAGTTGATTGTTTGAAGAAAATCAATTGTGTAATGACTGGGCAAGATCGCCCCAGGCGATGGTGACCATCGCTCCAGGTGATGGCAACCAATCAAGACTTCACCACGCACATCGACTGAAGCGACGCCGAGGACCTCGCGCATGGCTAGATCGCCTGAGGCGATGCCTGGAACGTTTGAGGCGATCGGGACTTCGTTTGAGGCGATGAAAATTTATGATCATTGAAGGCTACGACATTGATTTTTGGTGACGATCGCCTGAGGCGATCAGTACATCGCCTGAGACGATGTATGCAAGATTTTGACCGTTGGAGCGAGGTGATGGTGATCGCCCGAGGCGATGACCGAGACGATCTTGGAGTGATTCAAGCCTTATGTGTAGCAACGGCTACTAGGAGCCTTGGAAGCCTTCTACACTATAAGTATGGATGTTTTGGATCAATTTGAAGAGAAGAAACAAGAGGGTACATTACAAGAAAGCTTTGTTCAATCAAAATCAATCTAGCATTGCAAACTTCATACATTTGTGTTGTATTGAGAGTTTGTAATTCATTTATTGTGTGAGAGCTTTTGTACTTCGTATTGTTACACCGTGAAGGAGTTATTTGAATTATTGTAAGGTCCTCCAACACCGACGCAAGTTGGAAATTGTATAAGACATCAACAAGTAAAGTTGATGCAAGGGTGTGGCTATCCTTGGAGCCCTTAAGGCCAAGAAGACTCGTGAAGAGTGTGGGTAACTCGTGAAGAGTTTGTGTGTGGCTATCCTTGGAGCCCTTAAGGCCAAGAAGACTCATGAAGAGTGTGTTACTCGGGAAAAGTATGTTGTGGCTAACTTGGAGCCCTTAAGGCCAAGATCAAAGTTGTTCTAGTGGAACCTCGGTTGGACGTTTTCTAGCCGGGAAGAGGAGACGTAGGCGATTCATCGCCGAACTTCTGTAACAAAATCTCATGTTCTTTATTGCTTTATTTATATTACGCATTTATTTATTTCTTCATATTGTTTATTTGTCGATTGACATCAAGTCTTCCGCAGCGCAAAATCGACTATTTGCAAATTCATTTTAAAACGCTAAAGTAGCCAAGGAACCTCATTCACCCCCCTCTTCGGTTCCAACAAGTGGTATCAGAGCCATTTGATTTTTTTTTAAATCAAATTGTTTTTATGGCTAATCTAGCAAATGAGTTTGCTCAAGGTCAATCGACAAATTGGCCTCCGCTCTTCACGGTAGATAACTACGGATATTGGAAGAATGAAATTTCTCTATATATCCAATCCGTAGATTATTACCTATGGAAGATAATTGTAAAATGTCCACATATTCCTTTAAAGGAAGTTGAGGGAAGAAATATCCCCAAAGAAATGGACGACTTTACAAGGGCGGATATGCTTTTAATTTCTCAAAATGCTAAATGTGATGCCCCAAAATTAATTAATTGTAATTTAGGCATTAATTATGTTTATATGATGAATTATGTTGGTAATTGATTTATGTGATGGGTAATGAAGTGTTAACATGATTTAATTGTATTGATTGTCAATTATGAGGAAATCATGATTTAGTGGAAGTTTAATGCATTTTTGTAGATGCTTTTAAAATACCATGTTGAGGTATTTTATACATCATGTTAATTAATGGGTACAAGTTTAATTAAATTAACCCATATACCCCCCACTATACCTTTTCCCTTCACTTTACCAATCACTCTTAAAATCCCCAAATCATTTTCACAACCCTAACCTCACCCCATTTTCGAAATTCTTCAAAGGAGGAAGAAGGAAGCTCCACAAAATATTTGTTTCTAAGATCTTTGTTAAGATTTGGAGTCTTCAAGAGGTATGGAACCCTTCCTAAAGTTTTTATGATGTTTGGCTTTGAAATGGGATGATTTTGAAGTGATTTATGTGGGTTTGTTTTGGGTATGTGTTGTATGTGGTTGGGGTATGGTTTTATGAGGTTTTTGTGGTGATAAGTTGTTGGGATGCCTTTGGTTTAAGATGTATTGGTTTATTTGGTAGTTTTGTGCCAAAAAATGGAGTTTACCCGAAATGTCGTAGCGGCCGATCGATCGGGGGCAGAGCAACGATCGATCGATGCAAGTGCGTAGCGAGGGGTGAAATTTCATTACTTACCGATCGATCGGTGAAAGTGACCGATCTGACCGATCGATCGGTATCTTGGACCGATCGATCGGTGAAAAGCCGTAGCTTAAATTGAAATGGTGAACAGTTACCGATCGATCGGTAGAGCGATTTTGCTGAAAATTATTTTCTTGGCTTAATTGATGGAATTTTTGGATATTGGACTATATTTAGCTTCTAATATCGATTTGTATGGTTATGTAGACCATCCCAGGTACCCACAACATCAAGGAGATAAATTTATCCAACTTCTCCACTTTTGGAATTAAGGTACGTAAGAAACGTATGGGCATCGGACGGTAAACCATACTTCTATACTATGATTATGCAATGATTGCACAAGTATTTATGATGTTTATGATGATGATTATGATAAGTAAGTTATGATGATGACGTTATGATAAACAAAGATGATATGACGTTTACGATGACGATTATGATAAGATGATGATGTCTATAAGATGATAATGTTTATATGATGTTTATACAATGATACGATGTTTACGATATGGTAAGATGCCATACGATAGGGTAAGATGCCCACGTGGTAAGATGTCACACGATGTTTATGATATGGTAAGATGCCATACGATAGGGTAAGATGCCCACATGGTAAGATGCCACACGATGTTTATGATATGGTAAGATGCCATACGATAGGGTAAGATGCCCACGTGGTAAGATGCCACACGATGTTTATGATATGGTAAGATGCCATACGATAGGGTAAGATGCCCACGTGGTAAGATGCCACACGATGTTTATGATATGGTAAGATGACATACGATAGGGTAAGATGCCCACGTGGTAAGATGCCACACGATGTTTATGATATGGTACGATGCCATACGATAGGGTAAGATGCCCATGTGGTAAGATGCCACACGATGATTATGATATGGTAAGATGCCATACGATAGGGTAAGATGCCCATATGCATGACTAAACAGGGACAACTAAGTGTGTTAATACGATTAACCACGAAGTATATGTTACGGTTATTTTCATGCATTTATTTATATGCCATCACCTTATGATGTTAAGTAATGATGTACATGTTCATGATGGGTTGTTCCTGTAGGTACACTTTTGGACCGAAGGGCCTAGGGTCGGGTTGAGGCAGTAAGCTAAAAGGAGCAAGACGAATATAGGATACAAGATTTTGATAGTCTCTACTCTAGGAGTAGTATAAATCTATAGCTTTAACATTCATTATTGAGAATGTAATTAATTAGCTTTTGAAATTTTGTTTTGGCCTGTAATCTTATTAGCTCAAAGCTACAACCGGAACCCTAAATGTTATGAATGGATGTTTAGTCCATGATACGTGTATAAGATGATGTTAAGGTAGGAAGACCCTACACTAAAGCTATTACTATTTTGCATTGTGCTTTAGATATGAAGGAGTACAACCGGATCTCGATGTGCTCAACCGCAAAGGAAATTTGGGACAAATTGCAAATTTGTCATGAGGGAACAAACCAAGTGAAGGAGACGAAGATCGATCTATTGCAACTCAAGTATGAAACCTTTGAGATGGAGTCCGGAGAAAACATTGATTCAATGTTTAGAAGGCTCACCCAAATCATCAATGAGCTTGCCCAACTTGGAGAAAAGTATCCTCCAAAGCAAATATGGAGAAGAGCCCTTAGAGCCTTACCACAAGAATGGGATGCCAAGGGAACGGCTATCATTGAATCCAACAAAGGAGATAGTGCGTCATATGATCTTGATGAACTCCATGGAACCTTAGTGACTCATGAGCTTGAAGTGTCAACCCGGAAGGGATTAAAGGAGGAAGATAAATCCATAAGAAAGGGGATAGCCTTGGTCGGGAGGAAAGATCAATCCGATGATGAAGAGATGATCTTGTTCACAACAAAGTTCAAGAAATTCTACAACAAATACAACAAGCCAAAGACCTCTGGGGCCACCAAACATGATTCCAAACAAGAGGTAACATGTTATAATTGTCAATATAAAGGTCATTATGTTAATGAATGTCCTAGGAAGAAGAATGAGGATAAAGGGAAGAAGAAAGCTTTAATGGCCACATGGAGTGATAGTGACTCCGATGAAGAAGAAGCAATAAACATTTGTCTCATGGCCAAAGATGATGCAAATGACGAAGAAGAGGAAAGCGGCGATGAGGTACCATCGTTTGATGAGTTATTATAAACATATAATGAGCTTATTGATGTTCTTGGCAAAACCAAGATGAGTAACAAATTGCTCAAACTTGAGTTAGCCAAGAGAGATGAAGAAAATAATTCATTGAAAAATGAATTAAATTCTTTGAAGAAATCATTTTGCAAGTTTAGTGAAAGTAGTTTAAAATTGGAAGAATTGCTTGGCTTGCAACGATATAGCATCGATAAAGCCGGACTAGGCTTTTCAAGCAAATCTAAACTTTTACAAGCTTGTTGGCTAAATCTAAGCATAATTCCCCTACTTGCACTTATTGTTATAAGGTTGGTCATATAAGAAACAAATGTAGATTTGTTAAAAACCAATACCAACCAAACAAGAGGTGGAAATAGATTCCAAAAGCACCGATGAAAGCTAACCCGCAAGGACCCAAAAATCAAATGGGTACCAAAGAACCTCCAATCAAAAATTTGTTTTGTAGGAACAACAAAGGGAGAGATGATGAAGGAACTAGCACCTCAAGGGAGGAAACCATCAAATGCACCACTATAGAGGAAGCGCGAGATAAATGACCGATGATATGAATTCATTCGTATCATCCAAGGTAAATTTTTTTTAAGCATCATAGTAGCATAATTAGCTCTTTTGCTTGGTTAATTTTCCTTGAATTGAATGTTATAATTATGTGGTAAAATTCAATTACTTTGAAGGTGATCTTTGAGAAATTGAATTTCAAGTACATTATTATGATATCATATTTAGGGGGAGCTAATTATATAGAGCAATTTCAAAATTTCATTGGCACAAATTAGTTGTGACCAATAAATAATGAAGCTCAAATATTTATTGATAGTAAATTGCATTCCCCTTAGCATGTGCATTTTTTTTTACTATATATTCTCCATATGTTAGAACTTTTGTATAATCACTCTTATATGCATATATGCTTGAATTTTGCGATTTGAGTATTGGATTGTTAAAATATGGTATAGCTTGATTACATGCTCAATTTTTGTTATTTTTGAATTAAGTGTTATCTTCTCATGATACTATTTTCTTTGTTGCATATTTGTTTAAATGCATGATTTATGCTTAACTCATTATGGTAAAAAGCTTATTATGTGCCATGAGTTAAATATGCAATGTGAATATTTTTGCTCTCATCACATGCGCCTTAATAACTTATCAATTGTTTATAATGGTGCATTAAGCCATCTAATGTTTATTGGGCATGAGTGCATGAACTCTTGGTAGAACATATGCACACTTTGCAAAAATTAGAATTCATTGTTGTAAATTGCCTTAAACACATGTTTGTCTTCCTCTCAATGATTTAATATTATGCTTGTTATGGGTACTACATGCTTGATAAGGAACATGTACTAATTGTTAAAATATGGCTATGTGTCAACATATATTTGTGCTATGTTTATTTGAACTTTGTGCTTTTTGATTATCACAAAAAGGGGGAGAAAATGTGATAAACTTGATGCTTAATTTGTAGGGGGGAGCTTAATACATGCATGGTTTGAGGGGGAGAGTTTTTGTATCATGCTTCACTTGATAAATCTTGTATGTGCTATGCAATTGTTAAGGGGGAGTCTTGTTTACTCATATTTCATGCATATTACATCTTCAAGTTTATCAAGTTTTGTAATCTTCAAAAAGGGGGAGATTGTTGAGCCTTAAACGAATTGTTGAGTTTAATGCTTAATTTATCTCCGAATTATTTATGAGTTTTGATGATCAACAAAACTTGTGTTTGTTATACAAATGTGTATACTTAGTGTACAGTTTTAGAAGGTTGAAAAGTTGTTTGTTTGAAGGAAATCAATTGTGCAAGGACTGGGCAAGATCGCCCCAGGCGATGGTGACCATCGCTTCAGGCGATGGCAATCAATCAAGACTTCGCCACGCACATCGACTGAAGCGACGCCGAGGACCGCGTGCATGGCGAGATCGCCTGAGGCGATGGTTAGATTACCTAAGGCGGTGCCTGGAACATTTGAGGCGATGGGGACTTCGTTTGACGCGATGAAAATTTATGATCATTGAAGGCTACGACATTGATTTTTGGTGACAATCGCCTGAGGTGATCAGTACATCGCTTGAGGCGATGTGTGCAAGATTTTGACTGTTGGAGCGCGGCGATGGTGATCGCCTGAGGCGATGTCCGAGGCGATCTTGGAGTGATTCAAGCCTTATGCGTAGCAACGGCTAGTAGGAGCCTTGGAAGCCTTCTACACTATAAATATGGATGTTTTGGATCAACTTGAAGATAAGAAACAAGAGAGTACATTACAAGAAAGCTTTGTTCAATCAAAATCAATCTAGCATTGCAAACGTCATACATTTGTGTTGTATTGAGAGCTTGTAATTCATTTCTTGTGTGAGAGCTTTTGTTCTTCGTATTGTTACACCGTGAAGGTGTTATTTGAATTGTTGTAAGGTCCTCCAACACCGACGCAAGTTGGAAATTGTATAAGATATCAACAAGTAAAGTTGGTGTAAGGGTTTGCCTATCCTTGGAGCCCTTAAGGCCAAGAATACTCGTGAAGAGTGTGGGTAACTCGTGAAGAGTTTGTGTGTGGCTATCCTTGGAGCCCTTAAGGCGAAGAAGACTCGTGAAGAGTGTGTTACTCGGGAAGAGTGTGTTGTGACTAACTTGGAGCCCTTAAGGCCAAGATCAAAGTTGTTCTAGTGTAACCTCGGTTGGACGTTTTCTAGCCGGGAAGAGGAGACGTAGGCGATTCATCGCCGAACTTCTATAACAAATTCTCGTGTTCTTTATTGCTTTATTTATTTTACGCATTTATTTATTTCTTCATATTGTTTATTTGTCGATTGACATCAAGTTTTCCGCAGCGCAAAATCGACTATTTGCAAATTCATTTTAAAACGCTAAAGTAGCCAAGGAACCTCATCCACCCCCCTCTTCGGTTCCAACAAGCATCGACCGACCGATCGGTGGGATGAACCGATCGATCGGTCAAAGGCCGTAACCTTGGGTGAAAAACCTGGTGGCGACCTATCGATCGGTGGAGTCGAATGATCGATCGGTCGACCCAACCGATCGATCGATTTTAGTGCAAACGTGTTTTGGTGGCTACCGATCGGTCAGTAAGTGTGGACCGATCGATCGGTAGAAGAAAAAATTATTATTTTTGGAAATTTTGAGTTTTGATCTTTTAGTCGATTTGCTAATAATCATGATATTTTGGGTAAGTTTTATCAATGGAATGAGTTTATAAGTCGAGTTAATCGATAAATCAAATGAATAAATGATAAAATGGGATGTTTGTATGGTATATGGAGTAGGATAAATCATGATTGCCTATTGATAGGAGGCATGACAAATTTACGTGATATCATGAAATTGTGGACAATTATTGTTAAGCTTTCCATAATCGAAATGATATTCAATATAGATATTGTACGAGCCTTTGGTTGTCGTGGATGTCTAAATCAAGTTGTTGACCTTAATGTGCGTAGTGATGTACGAACAAGTATATACTGTGAAGTAATTACATATTCATATATTCGTGTATTGTTAAATGTAATAATTGAATGTGTGTGAAGTATGTCATTTGTGTTATGGTGGATGCGTAACTGTACGTGATTCGAGTATATGAGTAAAGAAATGAATGTGTATATACGTGGTATGGTGGATACTGTTGGGATATGCCCTAAGACATGTCATTTGATGATTGTTTTGACATACAATATTTATGATTTATGAATGGCAATTCAGTATTATATATTATTCGTTTAACTGTGCAATGTGAATTAATATATATCTTAGAATAATATTGTATTATTCTTAAACATTATCCCTAGTCAAGTATTATCATGAATTGGGATAATGATAATACATAGAGACTAGTATCTGATGATTGATGAATTGTTCATTGATATGAGATACCAAATCAACACATGGGTACATGTTAGAGAACGATGTACTGGACAGACCCACAATGAGAATGCAACATGGATAGTTATATGATTGTCATATGCAATTCTCATAGTGATAATAATGTATGTAATCCTTACGACTTGTGATCATCAGAGATCCCAACATAAGGAGTTATGTATCTTGATATTGTCAAACGTTACCCGTAACAGGGTAAACTATAAAGGCGACTATTGGATACACTACGAATTATGTAGAGGGATGTTGACTGATCGAGATAGGATTTGTCCCTCCTATATAACAGGAGAAGTGTTTGGCCCTTGATCAAGTGAGAACTAAAATGCATGGCCATGCTCGAATAAGTCGATATGAGATATCGAGCTTATTCGTTTATTCTAGTTCTACTTGGGGATCAAGAAATAGAGATTGAATATACGAGTATGACTATTCCATGACTCGTGTTCAATCTAAACACAAAGCACAAAGGGATTAAGTTACATGGTTAATATTATCACAAGTTCTAAAGGTTATGTCGAGTCATTGACATTCTTGTAATTTGGGTAGCCTTGATGTGTTGCTAGACACCGCTCTTTGCTTGTAACGTAAAATGAGATTTTATGTCACTGCCAACATTACAAGATCCTATCGGGTCGCACAAAAGATTAAATCGATTAAGGGAATTAAATTCATGGGATGAATTAAATAATTAAGAAGAGTCTTAATTAAATGATTATAAGGATTTAAGTAAATCATGGGTTTGGGCCCATGAGGCTTTAAGAAAGCCTTTAATTAAATCATATATAATTTGATATCAATGTGATTAATGTTTTTAATCCAACACTTCATATCAAAATTAACCTAGCCTCCACTCCATTCTCTCTCGGCCGCCTCTCTCTTCAAGTCACACGGCCGCCGCCGATTCTTGGAAGGAGAGATTGGTAGTCGTTGATCGGTTTTGAACCGGGAGTTCGGCTTTGGTTCAAGAATAAGTCTAGCAACTTGTTCTTGAACGTCCCTTGTTCGATTAATCGTGTGGATACCGTAGAGGCAAGACCTTGGAGGTGTTGCTTGTGACTCGGAGTTTGTTGGACGTGCTGCTTCGTGGAATCTGCTCAAACACGCTACAAGGGTGAGACCTTTGATCCTTTATCCGATATGAACCCCTATGTATAGATCGGTGTCTTGTAATCCATAAAAAATTTATTCCGCTGCGTTGCTATGCATGATGGGTTACTTACAGATACATAGTTGTACGTGATCCGAGCATACGGGTTGATTATTGATGCCTTGGGTATGATGCATGTGAGGTATTATTGAGAATGAGATAGATTGATATGCATGATTTCCTGCGGTGTGATATTGTTTATGTTTAAGCATAAATAATAGATTTGGGTGTATTGAATTTATCGTACAAATGAGTATCATATTTTGAATAACAATACTGAACTTTACTTTTTAAAAGTGTATGAGATTGAAACATGAACATTTCACGAAAGCTATACGTATTCAGAATTTTGTATAGGGAGTATATCTTTATATATTTCCAATAATCTTAAATTGTGACATTATGATTTGTATGCATTTTTATTAGTATGCTTATTGTGATAATGTATGCTCACCTGTTCGGGGGTTGTTTCTGTTGAAACATGTAAAGTAGGTACGACATTGACTTTGGAAGTGAGCTCAAACTAGTGAATTGGGATGCTCTTAGAAGTGAAGTACCAACATTGGTATTGGTAACATGATTTATACATGTAGATACACTTTTATTTATTTAATGCTCGTCCGTGAGCATATAAATATGTGTATATGAGTTGTATAAATGTCCTTTCCATTTATCTTTTCATTTGGGTATTGCATGCAATTGATTTAAGAGTAAAAGTTAATTACGATTTGAAATATAATTAGTGCATTACAAGATTATACATATGTGAATTGAGTTGCTATGAGAATCGGGTTTTAAAGGATTATGTCAAAAATAATAATTTATATGGAAGTCATGCCATATTTAAGAAGTATGTAATGAGAATCTCATAATGTGGATAATGTATACACAATTAAACGTGATAAATCGGACTAATGATGATATTAGGAGTTGGGGTCTTACAATTACACTCCAACATAAATACTATTTATATGAGCACATATGCATTAAAGAAACTAATAACTACAGACAACAAATAGCACAAATAATATAATTTAGTGAGAATTTCCTAATTACCAAAGTAGATCTTTAATATATATAATAATTGTTTTCGTTGTATTTAGAAAATTGTATCTTTAAATATAAAATAAGTCAATAGTGTATAGTATTGGATTGCAAACAGTTTTTTTCAAAATCGAATCGGACATAAAACTGACGTCTTTACTAGTTACAAGTTTGATCGGTTGAACCACTGGTTTGACCGCTGACGATGTCAGCATTATGTAATATCAATTTTAATTTTTTATAAAATATATATGGCATGTATTTGACATAGTTTCAAGTTGTTCACAATTAAATAATATCATACACCAACATTACATGTCAAACTTCAAAACCAGATCAAATCAAATGTACAACATAAAAAAAAATAATATAACATCTAAAAACAACAAGCAATGCTAAAAAAAAAGAATGTCCCAAAATTTTAAGAAAAATATTTAAAAAATAATGAAATGATTCACATCTTTTATAATTGACGAGAAACTAAATATATTTATATATAATATACAAGATACATTTATGGCATTATATGGATTTTTGGATAAAGACATACATAAAACATTTTTATGTAATTATCTCAATAACGATAAACTATATGTAATATACTTTTGTTTTACAAAATTGATTTACAATTTTAACAAAAAATAAAATTCTTAAAAAAGAAAGAAGGAATCGGTCGGTTCAACTATCAACTGGTTCATTGGTTGAACCGATTTTTTACCGGTTTAATCAGGTTCCCTACCGATTTTTTTTTGCATGGTAGTTTTAAAGGGTCAATCGGATCAGAGTAAGTACCGATTAAACCGGTTGAACCAGTCAGTTCGATCCGATTTTCAAAACATTGTTTGCAATAAAACAAAATTATAATTTAACAATCAAAGAAATTAAGCAATAATTGGAAGCCAAATTGATGGACCACATTAAATTGACGTTAACCATGGTATTAAATAAATAATAAATCGTAATCGGTTTAAATTAAATATGAGTAAATATGCATAATGTCACATTCTATTATAAATTAAGTGTTATGATATTGACGACGCAATTATTGTTAATGTCAGAATAATTTACATAAATTTAACATAAAAATTATTTTTATGGCAAGAATTATTACTTTGATAATAACATTTCTCAAAAATTAAATAGGATAATAAATCAAATTGTCACCTTTAGTCATTATTGGGTCATCAAAACAAATAATAAATATGACACCCAATTTAGCTATTAGATTTTTTTGTTTTTGTTTTGGATGTTATTCACATAGCACATTAATTCCAAATCAAAGGGTTGATGTGCAGCATCAAACTAATCACAAATATATCCTGATCATTAAAATATTCTAAATTTGCCCACTAACCAATTAATGGGAAATATGTAAATTTTATCTATATATTATATTATTAAAATATTTTTATTTTTAAATATTTGAACTTAATATTTCTGGTCCCTCCACTTCCAAAAGTATCACATGCATATTTGAAATATGAAAATAAAATAATTATCAAGATCATCATAATTGGATCATAAAAATAAGAACAAATGATACAAAATCATCCCATAATGGTAACAAGATATCACTTTATAACAAACTCGAAGAAAATCTCCCCCTTATTGAAAAGGTCATGTCCTTACAAATTGTGTGTACATAAAACATACACTAAATATGTAGTGTAGGTATCTTTAAGAGCACCGTCGGGGTGAATGTACGGCTGAGGGGGTGCTCAAAGAATTCGTTATTATATAGTTTTTACTAGCAACTACAACAAACACAATTCAATGGTCTAGTGGTGAGGATTTTTCAGCCCATGTTCAAATCTCGGTGGAATCTTCATACCTTTATTATTTTGTTACTTTCTTCCTCTTTGTAAAGATAGAAAAACATCCGCAAAATTTTTTATTATGTCAAACAAATATTTCTCAGTATGAAACGAGATATTTTAACTGTTCCTTTCCTTCCAATCTGTAATAATTAATAGTAATGGACAAATATAAAATATCAATAAATTACCAAAAGTATTTCACTACAAAGTACTCACTTGTCACATGCACTCTTATAATTCTCCCCAAGAAAAGAATGAGTATCATAAACATCTAAAGAATCTGCTCTCGCATTTCTTGAAACCGACAAGCTCATTCCTTGAATATCAATGAATTGAGCATTGTAATAATTGTATTATTACAATTAAATTCGGGTAAGTTTACTATTTCTTGAAATCAAGCAACTCATTTTCTTGAAATAATCGCGTTGTACTGTTTTTACCTGAAATCTTCAAAGTCGGAAGTTTACCATAAACTTTTGATTTAATCCCATTAATAAAATTCATGGATACATCCCTGGGCACTGCTCATGTTCTTGTGACCTCAACGACATTATCAAGGGCGGAAACAACATAAGGGTACCCCCAAACAATGCCAAGATTTTAGCTTTTCGCATTCTGCAAAACGCAGGCGGAAACCTTTTCAAGCTTTCACATCGACTTAAAATAAAATAATAAAAAAATACTTCTTCAAACAAATTTACTATAAATACCAATCTCAGTGGGAGTATTTTACCCATAGAAAAAAAAAGGCCCTCAGATAATAAAATCAAATAAACTTAGACAGAAACAATAAGTTTTCACAATGGCAAATGAAGCGCAGAGTTGCAGCAGACAACAAAGATGGACTCTCCACGGGATGACAGCACTTGTAACTGGTGGCACCAGAGGAATAGGGTAATAAATAATTCATTTCTTTTTTATTTTTTTCTAATCCCATAGGGTGATATGATTTTAACGTATTTAATTTACAGTTACGCCATAGTTGAGGAGCTAGCAGGATTTGGTGCCAGTGTGTATACTTGTTCAAGAAATCAGGTGGAAATCAGCGAAAGGCTTAAAGAATGGGAAGTCAAAGGGTACAAAGTAAAAGGTTCGGTCTGCGATTTGTCTTCTGCAACTCAAAGGGAAGAACTCATGAAAGCTGTATCTTTAGCCTTTGGTGGCAAGCTCAACATTCTAGTAAGTACTTCATATTTCTTTACAAATTTCCTTATGATTTTTACTTTTTCTATACCATTTATTTTCTGTTTCTTATTCATGTGTATTAAAATTATATCGGGTTTCAACTTAAAACAAATTCGTAATGCGTACAACTAAATAGATTATAAATTCTCAATGTGGACAACTTTCAACACGTTCTGGTGGCATTATGCGGGTGACAGTGAACATTAAGACGGAATAGTCAATCGCATGAAATCTTGCTTACTCTTATACCATATTAAGAATACGTGTAATGAGTGTGGTAACTCATATATCTTATAAAGAAGAGCTAACATAACTTATATATTCTTGTGAAAAGATATCAACAATGTGTAATGTATATTATGTGTGGCATTGGATTGGACAAAAACAAGTGCTCTAATGAGTGGGAAAGAGTAGAGACAATTATCTGTATCGTTTTTAAATTTTTTTAACAGTTAAAAAATGTTTGTTCTCAGGGTTCGATCGGGGAATAATTAGTTTGTAATTTATCATTTTTATTTGAAAAATGGACAAAAAATCATTATACAGCTCTGTCGCTAATACCCCACAAACGACAATGGTAAGAGTTCTCCATTTAAACATCACTATTGTGACAAGCTGGATCCATCCTTGTGATGTCCCCATTAAGACTTGTACAAGACCGTTGAATTTAAAGTTGGACTTCACCCTTTTTTTTTTAAATAAACAAAATTAAATTAAAAATACAATGCATAAATAATTATAAAATTATAATATATGAATAAAATAAATTTAATATTTTTATAGGATGTAATGACAAATAAAGTTAATTTATTTATTAAATAATCAAATTTTTATTATTTAATTCAATTTATTATAATAAATAATTAATAAAACAAACAAAGATTATACCAATGTTTTGGAGTTGATGCATGAGTATCAATCTTTCTGTAGTCACCTAGCGGGCCTAGTGTCGGGAAATATTTGTGTGAACTTGGTTTGCGCACAACTCATAAATCAACTCAATATGATT
Source organism: Haberlea rhodopensis (assembly GCA_907163345.1). Lineage (NCBI taxonomy): Eukaryota > Viridiplantae > Streptophyta > Magnoliopsida > Lamiales > Gesneriaceae > Haberlea > Haberlea rhodopensis. The sequence goes on along the minus strand of CAJQUN010000020.1, from coordinate 6,732,333 downwards.
AGTCTAAATTGACTGATGTATTATATTATAATACTCTTATGTTAAACAAATAAAAAATAATATTTATATAATATTTCACGACGGTCATGTCAGGAAATGCTTTTATGGTGGTTTATATTTTTATTTAGTTCAAGAATTAGGAAATCTCCAACCAGCAACACTATTTTAACTGGGTCAGTGTCTTCAAACAAACGTCATCCCCTACAGTCGGAAATACTTTTATATACCTGGTTTGCATTCAACTTATACATCAACTCAAACAAACTTATTTTAAAGAAAAAAATATAAAATAATACATCAGTCAATTTAGACTAATCATATTGAGTTGATTTATGAGTTGTGCGCAAACCAAGTCAATACAAGTATTTCCCGCACTTTGGCCGTTGGGGTGACTCAAGAAAGAATGCTAGTCATGCATCAACTCCAAAACACTGGCAAAATCCTTGTTTGTTTTAATAATTATTTATTATAATAAATTGAATTAAATATTAAAATAATTAATTTGATTATTTAATAAATACATTAACTTTATTTGCCATTACATGCTATAAACAATTTTAAATTTATTTTATTTGTATATTATGAATTTTATAATTATTTATGCATTGTATTTTTATTTTAATTTTTTTATGTAAAAAAAAAAAGAAAAAGAAAAAGAGGTTGAAGTTGGCACCAACTTCCAAGTTGGTCCCACCAACTAGGGGTGGTTACCGGTTCGAACCGGTTCGGTCCTGACCGGTCCGGTCCGGAACCGGCCGGTTCCGGGCCCGTTATGGGCGGAACCGATCCGATCCGGTAAGGAACCGGATCGGATCCGATTCCGGTTCCACCGGTTTCGGGTTGGACCGGTTCCAACCCGGAACCGGAATTTTTTTTTCTTTTTTTCTTTTTTTAAAAAAGGAAAGGATTTATCGAAATTTTTTTTTTAAAAATGGATCCGGTTCCGGTTCAATCCGGAACCGGATCCGTTTGGTCCGGATCCGTTTGGTCCGGAACCGGTAAGATACCGGATCCGGAACGGTAGAACCGATCCGGTCCGGTATCAAACCGATTCCGGACCGGTTTGGGACCGGGTCCGGATCGACCCGGTCCGATAAGCACCCCTACCACCAACTGGGTTGACGTCTTCTCCTGAAATGCCAACACATTTGGCGTTTTGGATCACTTTATTAAGTTTATATTTTAGGTTATTTTGTTAAATATTTTTTTAAATTCAGGTTATTTAAATAAATTACCCTTCGTTCGATATGTCAGTGGAATATGAAATGAGGAAGTAAGGTAATTAGTTGTGAATATTTCCTCCACTGTCACCGAAATATTTGCTAAATATATCAATTTTAATAAGAACAAAACCTATAGCTAGAAAAGGGATATGTATCCAACAACAATATTAAATCTTTAATCTCAACAGATTGTGGTATGCTACATGAACCATAGACGCAATCAAGTCGGATTGCGCACTTGTGCTAGTCTTCTCTAAGAGCTTCTTTCAGTTAGAATATCATCGTTAATCCCTTTGGATTCCAAATCGTTGTATATAACTTTGAGACATGTCTTTCTTCGGTCGTCCCCTTGCTCTCGTGAAAGGGTCGAAGACGAACAGGTGGATTGCTTGGACTACATCGTACTTGACCAAAACATTATAGGAGACTTTCTTGCATCATATCTTCTATACAAGTCACACATACTTCAGCTCGAATGTTTTCTTTCCTTATTTTATCATTTTTGGTTTTACCACACATCCAACGGAGCATACACATATCTGTCATACTTATCTTTTGGACATGTTTTCTCATGGGTAAATGGGATCTGCACCCATATTTGAAAAATAATTCAAATCAATCCCGTGTGCCAAATAATCTAAATCCATTTATTTTCAAAACTTATGTCGGATGAATTGGATGGAGCTATTCCACATGGTAATCCAGCAAAAATTAAGTCCCTCAATGAAACTCAATCCAAGAATAAAGGCTGGATCCTTAGGTGTATCAATTTTTTGGAGATGAGAATGACATGTATGTTATTGAGTCTCTCTCCCAAAAACTCCACATACGTCATAGCCAAAATTGATATTGTTTGTAAATGGTTATTCAAAATACTTTTATATTACTTTTGTTTAAATTTGAAAACGGTTGTTTATAAGCAAAAACATTGGTTGTTAATATTAAAATAAAAAAAAAGCTTAAAATGCCAAAAACAACAATTTTTAGTGTGATAAATTTTGGAAAAACAACTTGCCTAGAATAAAATTGACACCGATCAATGATCGATAATTCCAGTTGGGATCAACTAGTAAGTGGACTAGGTAAAGTTACAATATGTGGAATCAAAGTGTATTTCTGACATAGACTAGAATTTTTAATCACTTAGTAAGAAAACCTAAGCTAGGCAAAATTAATTAAATAATATAAGATTAATTAATAAATCTAATCAAACTAAAACTAAACTAAATAGAACAATTGCCGATTAAACTTACGTTATAATGAATTAAAGGATCAAGACACACAATGGTACCAAATTTCACTATGTAGACATGTATTAAATTAAATTAATTATCGAATCTTTGCACAACCACGGTGAAATCCCGAAACTTATATATTGAATAATTCTCGAGTTAATAAACATAATTAAATCTAACAGTCTAGTTATTTACAAATGAATTTAATTAGATCTAAATGCATTAGTCACCGTGGAATTTTAATTTTTACCTAAAACCGCACATAGAAATCATTCTATTTCTAGTCGATTTTTGTTGCTATATTTAACCGATCTTCTTTCGATTCATGGTTAATCAATAAGCATGTAAATAATTGATCAACTTATTCACAAGTAATATTAAACCAACATCAATCAGTAATTAAAGCAACATAATAATTAATGAAAAATTAAACCAAAGATCAAACATACAGACCTTGACCTAAACGATTATTCTATAAAATTGAAGAAATTAAAAGGCATGCAAAAGTCTCTTAATTCTCCAAGGAATCTAGATATTATGTATCTTCAAATATATTTTGAAATCTTATATTTCCTTGTGTATTCTCTTCTCTTGGAATTATCAAGATTACTTTACATATATGATATCTTATCCTCATTTGTTTCCTTAATTTCCAAGATTTGGAAAGATTTGTACGATTTTTTTCTAGATTGTTAGATTTGGGGAGCCGGTTTTATTCTTAGATCCTTGAGCTTTTGATTTCTTTCTTTTGTGATTCTTCATTGCTTTTTGTGTCAATCCTATGTGGCGTAAAATTATTGACCATTTTTCCAACTTTTAATTTTTTTTCTATGATTTGATCAAATCTACAAACGATACAATATAAAACGTTTTAAGAACATAATTTAGAATACAGATGTCTTGAGTCGAGGCCTGGTGCATGACCATGGACATGGTTCGGTTTAGTTGTTCACCCTAGTCGCTTTTTAGGTAAACTAAACTAAATTAAGGGGTGTATTCAATCTAGATTTTTATTGACTTTTAATGACTTTTTTAAATGATTGACTTTTATGGAGTTGATAGATTTCTATTGACTTTTATAGAATTCCATGGAGTTATAAAAAGATTTGTATATAGTCTCGTAGACTTTTTCAATAGATTTCTATGGACTTTATCGACTTTTAATGACTTTTTTAAATGATGGACTTTTATGAAATTGATAGATTTCTAATAACTTTTATAGAATTACACGGAATTATCAAAAGAATTTTATGGACTCTATAGATTTTATTACTTATAATTGATTTCTTTGAACTAACAATTGAACATAAACAACTTAACATATAATTTTTTTTACTATTAATGTAAACACATTTTACTTATTTAACAGTCAAAAATGTGAAAAATACATATTCAATTCTTTTGCATGGCAAATATTGAACAATTTTTTTGCATCTTCAATATGACCTTGAAGATTCAGTTAATGTTCTATATAATTGTAATCTATAATTTTGTGTAATTAAACAAAAGTTTTCTATTAAATAACATTTTATAAACTTAAAATATTTTTTGATGATAGTTAACTACTATAAAAATTCTTAAAACATACTTTTTAAATTAAACATAATAATTTATATCGTTATAAATATCTTTTATTATAGAAAAATATTTATTATAATTGTTTATACATATAGACCAATACAATCCATTTAAAAATTTATCATCTAATATAAAATTGAGTACATTAACTTGCTATTTTATCAAAATACTTGTGTAAATATTAGTATTATATTGGATAAAAAATAAGATGTTAAAAAAACAATAATTGAAGAAAGAGCCGCACATTATGAATTAAAGAAAGGGTACATGTAGAAAACAAGAGAGGAAAAGCCAATGCGGATATGGCTGTGTCGGAAATGAAAATAGCAAAGAGTAAAGAGAGATAAGAGAGATAATGGTAATTAGGAATTAAAAGTCATTCCAAATCTTTACTAGGAGTGGTGGAGAATTTTTAACTTTTTTTGGATATACATGGAGCATCAAAGTTTGTACCTAAAGATTTCAACAGAAGTCATTAAAAGTCTATGAGATTTTGGATACCTATAGACTTTTATAGAGTTTTAAAAATTTAAGTTTGAATACCACCTGACTTTTTAAAAGTCTATGAAAGTCTGTCTTGAATACCATTAGACTTTTGTAGAGTATATAAAAGTCTGGATTGAATACCTCTAGACTTTTAAACTCCATAAAAGTCAATAAAAGTCAATAAAAATCTATAACCAATACACCCCCAAATAATTATTGTATCAACTTTACTCAACCAGAATATAGTAAATGACTTGCAAAGTATTGTGGACACCAAGGTGGAGCATGCATGACGATGTCCTATCACTTGCATAGCATCTAGCTTCACTGAAACAATATGTTCACTGATAGGGAAAATCACATTGCCTCGCGTGACATCCAATCCGAGAAAGTCCGGGTTGTGTGCCCCTCCCTTTGACAACCTATCCGCAACTTTCAAGAATACCCACAGAGCTCATTTTTTCAATTTGCTCGAACATTTCATCCTTTCTCTCTCATGACATTTTAAGACATGGATTTTTTTCAGAATTTTTAAGAAACTGATTTTTAAATTCGAATAACCATTGTTGGTTTCTTGGATTTCAAAGTTTGTCGTTTTACTATTTCGAAGATGTATTGGTATCATTCATAAGCATATTACATTTGATGGTTTGGGTGTTGGGGGACCTTAACCTAGCCTCGAGGTTAGGGTTGTTCGGAAACCCTAACTGCAATCTAAGTGGGATCCACATATTAAATATGGATCACATGGTCCGAAATGATTTGGGATTGTGGATTTACCCTTACGATATTTCTAAGGGTAAAGTCGAACAATACTAGAGACAGATATGAACATAAGACAAGAAAATAACAATATAATGAGATGAGAAATTGGCCATGCTTGTCGGTACACTTGAACAGTTGAAGAAATTTGTCCCTTCATATGCTCATTTTTTGTGGGTTATTTTTTAAATTTGTACTTTTGCAGACAAGGAATCAAATAGAATGCAGTCGGCAGAATTTTTCTACAGATAGTGGTTTGATTTGTTTTACTGATAATAAATTTTATCAAGAATATTTTGTCATAAAAAATATTTATTATTATTATATATATATATATATATATATATATATATATATATATATATATATATATATATGCACATAATTTGATAAATCGCTCATAGTAAATAAGTACCAACAAATAAACAAGAGAGCTATGTAAAATTCTTAAATGACAATATAACATAGCTTAATTTATTGTCATAAAATTAGAAATGGACCGTATAGTTTATTTACCCACATTTAACATATTTGTTAATTAATATAGTTTAATACATTTGCTAAGTCGGTCGGGTCTCATACCCGGCCTAAACCCACCCGGGTAGAAAAATCAATGCCCATTATCCTCCTTGATACACATTTTAACTTACCCAATCCGCTCCAAAAAGGTTAGATCCCGGCCCTAGCTGGACCCATCGTCATCCCTAGTTATTGTAACTGATTCTATTGAATATTTGAGAGCTATCTAATTTCATGATTGACTATCTAATTTCATGATTGAATGTTAATTAGGACACTAAAAAGTGTCTTAGTCCAGAATCTAATTTCTTTTACTGTATACTTAGGTGAATAATGCTGGAACAATTTTGATAAAAAGTGCTTGTGATCATACTGCTGACGATTACTCTCGTGTAATGGCCACAAACTTGGAGTCCCCTTACCATATTTCCCAACTTGCTTACTCTCTTTTAAAAGCATCTCAAGTCGGGAGTATAGTCTTCATATCTTCTGTTGCCGGCGGCATGGCTTTGCCCGCACTTTCCGCCTATGCTGCATCGAAAGGTAATAATAGTTTCCATTACTAATCTCAAACTTTTAATACTAATCAAATATAGTTTTATAGAAATTCACTTTCGATTAAAAACAAAAGTTTGGGACGATTTTAGATTAAAAACATTTTACATGTGACTATATTCGATTAGTCTAAAAGTTTGGAACTAGTATTGCAAAGCCCACGTTATATGTGACAACTGGGCTGTAATTATTCAACTCATTAGTTTCGGTGAAAATAAAATATGTTTCAGTGCTCATACTCAAGATTTTCAGGTGCAATAAATCAGCTAACAAAGAATTTGGCATGCGAATGGGCTAAGGACAATATCCGTACCAATACCGTCGCGCCATGGGGGGTTCGAACAACCATCATGAAACCTGTAGGATTCTTGATTATATGTTCTCCACCTTTTTTCATTACATAAAGTTACGTAATTAGACGATTTGATGATGTTTGGATTTGATATTTAGGAGGAAATTGATCCAAGTCTGCTTGCAATGCTGGCACCGCTAATGGATCGAACCCCAATCACAAGAATAGCAGAACCTGAGGAGGTATCTTCACTGGTGGCATTTCTTTGTCTTCCCGCAGCTTCCTATATTACTGGCCAGGTTATTTATGTCGATGGAGGATATACTGCCGGAGGATTCCAGTTCTAGGACCTGCCAGTTACCTCCAATTATATTCATTCTAGTTATTCGAATTCTGAACAATTTAGATTAGGCAGCCTAAAACATTCATCTTGACATTAAAAATTTTCGTTATGAATTTCGAAGGGTGATTGTTAATTGTGGTTGATGGACTCTAGATCCTGGTTCACCGACACGGTTGCGTACGACGTCGCGCAGGCTGTTGTTTCAATTCTATTGACATTCACAGAACGGTCACGGCTATTGTCGCGGATTTTTTTTTTTAAATTAAAAATAAACATAATTATATAATTTGGAGAATTTTTTTATGAAAAAATTGGAAAAAGTTTGAAAAATGTTTCTCAATGGCCGTGAAATCACGGTTCTAGGTTGCGAAATCATCCTTCTGTTTCGTAACGATCGTGAAATCGACATTATATTTACACATCTATTTTAGCCTAAAAGTTTACCAGTCGATCGATGACCGATATTATGAACCAGGCTCTAGAAAGTAACTTATTCAGGTTTAAGAAAGTTCTTGATTTGTTTTTTGAGGAAATTACACATATGTATCACTTTTCAAAACTTGTTTCAACTAAATCTAGCAAAATATTTTCTTTTCACCTAAATACATCTTGTAAGAATCTTCTTTCAACTAAGTCCATTTTTATGAAACCCTAATCTAATTAGTCATTTGATATTCCTAAAACACCCTTGTTCTAAAAATCAATTTATAACAGTTGAATTACATGTTCATCGTCGTGAGAGTTGGTGATGGTCGCGTGTTCTGGGAAATCAGCAATGGTGGTTAGGCGACGAGTATGGCGCGGTGGCGCTGTTGTGGTGGAGGCGGCGACGACTCCTTTTCATTTTGCCAATTGTCATTCTTCTCCATCCACGGAAAATCGACGTTTTGTTTCAATTTTATTTGTTGTTTTATGGTATTTTTGGATTTACGTAACATTGAACTTTTATTTCAATTTTGGTGCAGATTATGTGTTTGCTAAAATGCCTCTTTAGGTAAACAATTTTTTTGTAGCAAATTTGGAAAAGATAAACAACATATCATCTATAAACAACATATCATTTCATTCCAAAAGTTTTGATTTATTTTTTTTCCACTTTCATTTGTTTATGTATAACATACCAAGTAAAAAATAGACTCTAAAATTTCATTTTCATTTTTTACATATTGTTTTCATTTCTACACTTTCAGACATCATGTCACTACATTAGTGGAATGATCTATATTAACATAAACGATGCATATATTAAATTCCTGACAATATATCAGTGGAGTAACACAATCTTATCTTCCCAAATCAAAGTTGAAGAATTAACAATTTTAAACAAGCAAGCAACACATAGAGATGCATGTAAATTACATGCACCACTAGTCTACCGATGCATGTAATTTACATGCACCTATAATCTGCCGGTGCATGCAAATTACATGCACCAGTAGACTCAAAATTTTACCGGTGCATGTAATTTACATGCACCTATAGTCTGCCGGTGCATGTAATTTTGCATGTAAATTACATGCACCGGTAGACTCAAAATTTTACCGGTGCATGTAATTTACATGCACCTATAGTCTGTCGGTGCATGTAAATTACATGCACCGATAGACTCAAAATTTACATTGTTTCTCAAATTAGTATCATTTACTCTTTTGTACAAGCGCGGAGAGAGTATAAGGTCCTTTCAGGTCTTCATCACCAGTATATTGTATCTTTAATTTGTTATAAGATCAACAAGCAAGCAACACGATGCATGTAAATTACATGCGCCCCTAGTTTACCGGTGCATGTAATTTACATGCACCGATAGTCTACCGGTGCATGTAAATTAGATGCATCGGTAGACTCAACATTTGCATTGGTTCTCAAATTACATAATAAATAAGTATCATATAATAAGTGTTAAAGACGATCACAAATAACACTTAAAATTAAGACATGTTTGTGTAATATATTATCATTTGAAAAATAATAGAATTTTGTTATGAGATTATGCAATAATTTATCATATAGTATATACTTATCCATAATAAAATTTAATTTCTAAAGTAATATATTGTATCTTTAATTTGTTATAAGATCAATTGTAAAAATTATAGAATGAAAAATTAATTCATATTTTTTTGATTTGATCATTGCTATTTAGTAATTAGATAAAAAAAATCGCATATTAGTGCATCTTCGCCTATCGGTGCATGTAAATTACATGCATCGATAGATTTTAGCAAGTCGGTGCATGTGAATTACATGCACCGCTGAGTCTATTTTGGTGCATGTAAATTACATGCACCTATAGACTTATACTATATTTAACCAAAAACATAGCCTTTTTATACATAATTTTGAATATGTAACATTTTTCCTCATTAATTTTTTTAAATTATTAGCAAACTGAAATAGAAGGTGTAGGATCGAGCGCTTACCGCTTTACCAATAACTATAGTTAAGGGTAATGGCGCAACATCAATCTTTTCAACCATACAATGGCACAAGCGCCACGTGTTCGACCGATCACAAAGCAGAGGCAATTGTTGAACCCCAACAATCCCTCCCCCAATAATTGCACTCTCTGCAACTCATGGGAATCGAACACGCGACCTTGGCTCTGATACTAATTGTTGGATCGAGCGCTTACCGCTTTACCAATAACTATAGTTAAGGGTAATGGCGCAACATCAATCTTTTCAACCATACACTGGCACAAGCGCCACGTGTTCGACCGATCACAAAGCAGAGGCAATTGTTGAACCCCAACAGAAGGCTCGAGATGTGAAATAACAAACTGAATAAGAAAGCAATACATAAGTCTAAAGATGCATGTAAGTTACATGCACCAATGAGTCTATCGGTGCATGTGAATTACATGCACCGATAGACTCATGAACTGCCGGTGCATGTAAATTACATGCACCACTGAGTCTATCGGTGCATGTAAATTACATGCACCGATAGACTCATGAACTGCCGGTGCATGTAAATTACATGCACCAATGGTTTCAATATCATTACATTCTCAAAATTTTCATTCAAACAATTGATCGAACATCTCAAATACATTATAATTTTGAGTTTTACATTAAAAATCTACAAACAATCATTACAATAAAATTGAAACTCATAATAAATATAAAATTTTCATTGAAATGTTTGATCGAACAATTCAAATACGTTATACTTTTACGTTTCACATTAAAAATCTACGTACAGACATTACAAAAAATTGAAATTCATAAGAAATATAAAACAAATCACCACAATCGGTAAATAGATGATAAATAGAAGAATGCGATGATTTTGTCTTCTTGCACAACCATTTTGTTTTCGTTTGACCAGTGCGCGCAGCTCCAACGCCATGGGAGGAGCGACAACTTCCGACGACGACGTTGGTGGTTGGGACATGTGGCTGATGTGAGGGTTGGAAACTAGGGTTTTGATGTTGAAGGATTTGATCCAAGGAAGGCAGAAGACTATTTTGGTCATTTTGACCAAAATTGGACCTAGTTGAAAGAAATTTTTTTGGGGTGACTAGGGCGAAAAAACTTTTACCAAATAGTACCGGCCCGAAATTTTTCCTTTTTTTTATTCATTGTCCATAACTTGTGTCAATATCCATAAATTGTCTCAATGAACTTCTCATGAACTGTTGATATTACCATTGTAAATGACATTATTGAATAGGATTATTTTTATAATTTATCCATTATTTTCTTACTTAGCTTTTCTTAATAAAATTTTAATCCAAATGTTCTTTTATATTTTTTCTTTAAGAAATTATATAATATTATTCGAAAAGACATGTTTAATAAGATTTGTCTGTCACTAAGGCTAAGTTCTATTTGAGACTAAGACAAGCATACAAATATGATATCTATTTTAATATTCTTATTTATTCATAATTTTTTATAATAAAGTATTCAAATATATCTAGGTTACATTTGGATAAAAGCATTTTCATGTGAGGAGATTTCCTGTGATTTTGGATTTTAAGTTCTCTACTTTGGGGAAATTTAAAGTTTATTTATTTTTAATTAAATACAACTTAAAATGTTTGGAAGGATTTAAAATCCATCAATTCCAAATTTATTCAAAAAAATATAATAAATTCAAATTTTTGAATTCTAAAATTTTGAAATCCCTACAATATAGCGGCAAATTTGTGGTATGTGGGCACATTTTTTGCCAAAAGTCCCAAATAACTTACTAGGTTGATGAACCTCTCTGTACATGGCACAAACATATTGTCTAAATATTACACGAACAGGACCATCTTAGCTACATCATGGGGTAGATCTACCACAAATTGGGATTATTTCATGAAAATAATCCCAATGTATGGTGGATCTACCCACGAGATGATGCTCCATAGGATAGGTAAGATAAAAGCTATAGGAAGTTCTTGTTGTTATTTAATATTATTATTGTTATCATTAAAAAAGAATACTTAATTATTATTTTTTTTTTATCTAAGAATACCTTAAATTTTAAATGAATACGTGTGTTTGGCTATTTGAAGAATATGTGACATCATATATGTTTGATTAAGAAATTTTTTGTAATCTCCGTTGGAAAATGAAGTCTATATAATTAAATGTATAATATTTTTTGGGTGAATTGTATATAGACTTCTATATAATTAAATGTATGTTTTTGGGTGAATTATATATAGACTCCTTCTAGTTTGAATAATAACGAATTTCATAATCTTGTTTGAATAATAACAAATTCCATCATATAGTTTAAACAATAACGTTTATATCACCTGCTATGTATTTTTATGTCAAGTCATATGTGAGGTAGTTGTAATTTTTCATATATCTATTACAAATTATATAGAGTTTGATATTGTAATGCAATTATTCTACATGAGACAATCCGCTATTGTGCAAATTAGAGGTCACAATTGTAATAAATATGTTCTACAATGGAGATAATTGTACTTTTTCCTTAATTTTTTAATTATTTTATTATACATATTGTTATGCAAGAAATGACATCATTAATATGAGATATCTCAATAATATCATGTAATTATTGTGGAGTTTTTTTTAAAAAAAAAAACACAAGAAAGGTGATTGATTTTTGAATAAAATATTCGGGAAAAAAATACATTAAAAAAATAACCGATTTTTGGTGAGTTTAATAATTTTGAAGTCGGCATCTCCGATGACGTATTTAATTTTTATTTTTATTTTAAATATGATTGAAGGCACCATCAACATAAATTTTTTTTTATACAGATGACACCTTCTATATAATTTTTATTTATTTATAGAAAGCGTCATCTTAGCCATCTAAGATGTTGTATTCTATATAAATCGTAGCCATCAAGTCAATTTTACGCAAGAATCATGCAATTGATTTGTACAAATTATGATTCCGTAAAATTAAACCTAACTATGATTAATCAAAATAGAATTTTTTTTAAAAAAATCGTGTCTTAGATATTTTTATATAGAATGCGACATCTCAAATGACGTCTTCTATATAATTTTTTTTATATATATAGAAGGCGTGATGGGCTACTGGTTTATTTATTTTGAGTGCAATTTGTAAATAGAGAAGATAATATAATGAGTTAATTGTGGTGATGGGATAACGATTTCGGATTTTTTGTAAATAGAGAAGAGAATATAATGAGTTAATTGTGGTGATGGGCTATCATTTTACTAAGTATAATGCGTTTATTTAAAGAAATTGTTGGAACCGAAGAGGGGGTGAATGAGGTTCCTTGGCTACTTTAGCGTTTTAAAATGAATTTGCAAAAATAAAAGAGTTTGCGAAGCGGAAGACTTCAAGTCAATCGATAAATAAATAAAATAAAGAAGTAAGTAAATAAATAAATGCGTAATGTAATAAACGGTAAATGACACGAAGATTTGTTATAGAAGTTCGGCGATGCGCCTACGTCTCCTCTTCCCGGCTAGATAACTTCCAGTCGAGGTTCCACTAGAACAAAAATGGTCTTGGTCTTAAGGGCTCCAAGTTAGCCACAACACACTCTTCCCGAGTACAAAAAGCTCTTCACGAGCACCACACTCTTCACGAGTCTTCTTGGCCTTAAGGGCTCCAAGGATAGCCACAATACATGCACCAACTTTACTTGTTCATGACTTTTAAAATTTCCAACTTGCGTCAGTGTTGGATGACCTTACAATAAATCAACAAACACCTTCACGGTGTACCAACAAGAAGAATCAAAACTCACACAACAAGAAATGAATTACAAACTCCAATACAACACAAATGTATGAAGTTTGCAATGCTAAAGTAATTTGAATTGATCAAGGCTTTCTTGTAGTTTATAGTCTTGTTTCTTGTCTTCAAAATGCTCCAAAACATCCATATTTATAATGTAGGAAGCCCCCAAGGCTCCTACTAGCCGTTGCTACACATAAGGCTTGAATCACTCGTGCATCGCCTAGGCCATCGCCTCGGGCGATCTCCCTCGCCACGTTCTAACGTTCAAATCTGGCCCAGATCGCCTCAGGCGATGCCCCCATCGCCTCGGGCGATCGCCCTTTGAAAATTTGCCGTAGGATCAATTCTGGATCGCCTCAGGCGTTCTAGGCATCACCTGGGGCGATCCAGATCGCCAGGCTCGCAGCGTGCCATCGCCTGGGTCGATGGTGTGCGGCGTTGGCACGCATGGCTCGGATCGCCTGAGGTGATGGCCCGGATAGCCTCATACTATCTGCCAGATTTCAACACTCTCAAACTTTGCACTATTCGACCATCTTAAGCTCGTTTCTGGAAAAGTGGTAAACATGAAAGTTGTAGCCCTTCCTATTATCTAGGTGTGTATAAAACTTCATTTCAATTTATTAAGGTATGAAGAAGTTATGCCCAAAATACTACAGCCGCTCAAACCTTGCTACAATCTGCACTTGCTATGACTTCCATGCCATTTTTCTCAATGATGCAATTCGAATTGGACTGAGATGTTTGAATATGAAATCTAGAATATTGAGTTGGCTTTCCAACCTCTTTGGATTCACATTATTCGGAGCATCGAGCCAAGAGATATAATCAAAACATTGCAGTGCGCTCCAAGTGGCTTCTATACGAACTTGCCCACCAACAGACCAGTGGTTCGTGGGTCTTCATCCCATCATAAGATATTGTTCCAAAATCATTCCACACATGTTGAATACTTAGTTTGGTTGTTCATAGATGGCATTCCTTCTCGTCCAAGCTCAATAGATTCCTTGATAAAAATCACTTCTTGTCCTATGAACTCACATATGTTAATGTATAACTTGGGTTCTCTTCCATTAGTCTTCCCAACCAATTTATCAATCTAACTCTGTACATTAAATAGGCATATTAGTACAACAAATGCAGGTTTTGTTGATCATCAAAATTCATAAATAATTCGAAGATAATTTAAGCATTAAACTCAACAATGCGTTTAAGGCTCAACAGAAATAATGTTTTAATTTTCCTTTTTATTCTTAACATTGTGTACAAAAAAATAATCAGATATAAATTTAACTGATTTGTAATTTATGAATTATATTTAAAAAAATAATTTTGAGAAAGAGATCATTAAAATTAATAAAAAATAGATATTTATAATGATAATGATAAAGAATAAAGAATAAATAGTGAAATGGTAGTAAAATAGAAATTAAATGATAAACAGTTATTTTAGATGGTAAAACAAGTAAACATAACAATCCAACAGATTTTATAAAAAAAAATATTTTTATTAATCATAATTAGGTTTAATTTTACGAAATCATAATTTGTACAAATCATCACATAATTCATGCGTAAAATTGATTTGATGGCTACGATTTATATAGAAGGTACCATCTTAGATGATTAAGATGATGTCTTCTAAAAAAAAACAAATTATAAGAGGTCTCATGTGTTTTTGAAAAAAAATTTAAATACGCCATCGAAGATGACAATTTGGATTACTTTTGGGTGATTTTTCGGGGGAAAGGGTTCAAGCCGGTAAAGATGATGAGGCGGCTATTAGGCATTACAAAAATCGGTTAATTTGTTAATGTATTTTGTTTTTACGAATATTTTATTAAAAAAACTCCACAAAACACACTACTTTAGTCAATAGTTAGCGAGTGTTTACAATTGCGTATCGGAGGTGTTTATTTATTTTTCAGACAAAAAAATAGATTTTGGGTGTTTGATTTGCTTGCTTAGACTATTGCTTCTCTAAAAAATAGCAGGTAAAAGCAGAGAAGCAATTCGGAAGATGTTTTTAGTTACTTTAAGCTGAGCGGTGTAAGTTTTGTAATTAATTGAAATTCATTTAGCTATTTTTTTAATAGCGAACACTCAATATTTTTGCTTAAAATCTACTCTTTCTAAATTTAAATAAAATCAATAGGAGTAATTTGAATAAGTAATTGCAAACACATCGTTTGTCTATTTCCTACATATCCTTATGTCATAATGACGTCACCATGGCGAATTGGCGACTACGTGATCATATATATGAATGAACATATCATTGTTCAGATACTTGGATTTTCAATTCCTCGTGAGTAGCACTCTCTGTGATTTGTTGAGAAGAGAAAATGACGGACGAAATTAGGTTTTTCAAAGTAAACACCGGCGCCAGAATTCCATCGGTCGGTCTCGGGACGTGGAAGGCGGCACCTGGTGTAGTCGGCCAAGCCATCACCGCCGCGATTAAGGTATCAATTCAGCACATTTATATATCACCGCATTAACCCAGCGTAACTAATTAACAATATCGCGGTGATGAATCGCCATCGAAGAAAACAGAAGTATGTGAGTTCGAACGTTCATGATTAATCTATTGATTATTTTCAAAAAAAAAAAGTATAAATCTAAATTTTTAAATTGATAAAATAAATGTAATAATATTGAACCGATTTCAAGATAAATTAACTCTTTCATCAACATTACTCCTTAGAAACAAATTAACCATTCAACGAGACGTTAAATTAAGGATAGAGGGAGTATTTCCTTAAATCAATTAATCAAATAGCAATAATTATTGATTTGTTGTTAAAATGCAGGCAGGATATCGGCATATTGATTGTGCTCAGAGGTACGGCAATGAGAAAGAGGTATTCATTTAAACCTCTGCATCTTTCTTTCAAGGCTTAGGCTTTTGTGGTTACGACGTTTCGTTAACGAATGTTGTGCTTACAAAGACAAGACCCAAAAACTTTAGCGAATCAATCTGATAAGTCGAATGAGTGTGAGTGTCCCCGTTCGACCTTTCCAGCCCGCCATACAGTCAGTATTCCTAGTATGTTAAGGTCACAGAGACTCAGCAACCTTGAGAATCATATTTTATTACCTTATTATGTATGAAGTGACCACATTTCATTGTTTTAGATTGGTGTTACTCTGAGGAAGTTGTTTGAAGATGGAATTGTTAAGCGAGAGGATTTATGGATTACTTCCAAGCTCTGGTCAAGTCCAATTCCAATATTTACTATATTTATCAATTGTAATTTGTTTCATCTCCTAATCTGAAGCTAATGTTTGCAATCTTCAGGTGTTCGGATCATGCTCCAGAAGATGTACCTTTAGCTTTGAACCGATCTTTGAATGACTTGCAGCTTGACTACATTGATCTCTATCTTGTATACTTACGATACGTTTCATTTAGAACATATTTTAGAAAGAAAATCGGTTTTAAGTTAACAGGAGAATGATCTAATTCACTTTTGGGTTTTACTAAATCTCTGTGTAGATGCACTGGCCAGTTAGCATGAAAAAGGGTAGCGTTGGATTAGAACCAGAGAATCTTACTAAAGTTAATGTCCCAAGTACATGGAGAGCTATGGAATCACTCTATCATACAGGAAAGGTTCGAGCTATTGGTGTCAGCAATTTCTCTTGCAAGAAACTGTCAGATTTATTGGACATAGCACGCATTCCTCCTGCCATAAACCAGGTGGAATGCCACCCTTCATGGCAGCAGGCGCGGCTACATGAGTTCTGTAAACTCAGAGGAGTTCACCTATCAGTGAGTACATTTATCCACCTTATGTGCTTTATAGAATCCAACAGTGGTATGGAGCGTGAATTTGAAAGTCTGTTTCGTTTGATTCTAGGCTTTTTGGTAGCGAACCCTCCGTGGTTTTCCAATTAGGCAGTTCACGTTGTGGTTTGAAAATAGACAGTTTATCCATGTTACCTCATGTATTTTGAAAATAAGCAGTATACCATGTGGTTTGTGAACGAGTGCAAAACACCCCCACCCTGGCAGACAGTGTGTTATGTTTTGCAAACCATATGAGGTAACATGCCAATTTTTTAAACCACAATATGGTAAACTGTTTATTTACAACAACACGGTAAATTGTTTATTTTCAAAATAGATGTAAACTACATATTTACAACAACATGATAAACTGTTTATTTCAAAATACATGGATGTAAACTACATATTTACAAACCACAAAGGACAAAGGGTAAAGTCCCTATTAACTATTAACGATATCACATGGGCTGAACTGCCATTGACTCTTTGATTCTAATATCTGATTTTTATGCTTTACAAAATGCAAGGGATATTCACCTCTTGGTTCCTCTGGTTTAACCACTGCCGAAATGGGAGTGCTTAATAATCCAATTCTTAACATGGTTGCTGAGAAAATGGGCAAGACTCCTGCACAAGTTGCCCTTCGCTGGGGCTTGCAAATGGGTCATAGTATCCTTCCAAAGAGCACCAATGAGAGGAGAATTAAAGAGAACTTTGATGTTTTTGACTGGACAATCCCTCAAGACTTGCTTGCCAAATTTTCTGGATTTCATCAGGTATCTAAGTTTGTTTTCTAGTGTACGGAATGCAATAAAATTTGGCAGCATCAAGCATATATCATATATATCTTGAACAGATATTATGAAAGTGGTGAGTGGAACTCACAACTAGGGGCGGAGCCACCCTTGGGCTAGGATGGGCTCCAGCCTCATGCAATTTTTCAAAAGAAAAAAAAAAAGTGTTAATTTTCATAAATTTTATTTTTTAGTCCAATCCTCTAAATCGTAGCCCTACCTAATTCGGCCAGCCCAAAATAATATTGATTTCTAGATCTATCCCTGCACAACCCCTCGTGCATATATTCAAGTTGGTCCTGGATGACCTGTGTTGACTAATCGACCAGCGTACACATTTATGTTCAGAAATTAATTTCAGATACACATGTATATTATGCAGGTAAGACTAATTCAAGGGACTTCGTTTGTGCACGAAACATTCGGCTCCTACAGAACCCTTGAAGAGTTGTGGGATGGTGAAATTTGAACCAAAATTAAGCAATTGAACTTTTTTTTATTTTTTTGACAATTCATAAATTAGTGGGGAGACGGTCTTGAACTCGAGCCCTTTTGTTTTACAAAAAGGGGGTGACGACCACTAGAGCACTGCCCTGATCGTCAGCAATTGAACTTGATAACTATTTTGTTTCAATATCCATTCTTGATTTTTTACATCATAATACATATGATGATATTTGCTTTCTATATATAATGTCAGGCGTTGTTTGTAGATTTATTTGCTGTAAGATGGATTCCTTTTTTTTTTTCGTCGCATCATTTGTTTTCTTCATGGAATATTTTCACATACATTTTTTTTATCGATAACATGATTGTTATTAGCAATATTGTTGACTCTGATATCGTTTGGTAAGTTACATGTCGGTTGGACAGTTTAAGATTTTGAAATGACGTTAAGACCAACGTTAAATTTTGAAAAATCCAGAAGACGTAAGTTTTAGAAGTATATCTTAAAATCGACTAAGATAATTATTCGACCAATCGGTTAAGATTATAAAGACGCCAAAAAAAATTAAAACCGCATATCATTGGAAGATATGAGTTTTTAGCCAAAGATTTAAAGACAAACTAAATTAACGTAAAATATGATTAAAAATAAAGCTCATTGATCTAGCTCATCTGGTAAGATCTCACCTCCATTTTAGAAAGACTCAAGTTCGACTCTCATAGTATGCGGAAAATATTTATTCCATCTTCCTCTATGATTTAAAATAGGAAAGTAGGAAAGTCTTATCAATAAATTACTAAGTAATTTCGTTTTTCTGATATACATATTAATAAAAGATATTATTGCACAGCTCAGTTGGATCGATACGAAGTTTTATCGAATTTCATACTATCATCATTAAAATTGTGTTTGCAACTTCTTATTCAAAATATTTTTATGTTATTGTTTTCTTAAAGTTGAAAAAGTTGATTTTAAGCAAAAATATTGAGCGTTTGCTATTAAATAAATAAAAAAATAGCTTAATGAACGAACTTCAAATTGTTATAGAATTGCCACCACATAAGTAAAAGCAGTCAAAAACATATCATGACATGCTTCTCTGCTTCTGCTTTTACCTACTTATTTTTAAAGAAGCAATAACAAAAGCAATGAAATAAAACATTCAAAAGCTGTTTTTTTATTTAAAAAGCAGATAAGTAATTTTGAAAAGTAA
The DNA here is from genome assembly GCA_907163345.1 of Haberlea rhodopensis. Taxonomy (NCBI): domain Eukaryota; kingdom Viridiplantae; phylum Streptophyta; class Magnoliopsida; order Lamiales; family Gesneriaceae; genus Haberlea; species Haberlea rhodopensis. The sequence continues at coordinate 6,712,897 of CAJQUN010000020.1, read as the reverse complement.
TCGCAAACATCAACTAAAAATTCGTATTTTCCAAATTCCAATTTGACAATCCTAATTATGGTACCATATATCTTAGCATTGAGTATTTTGATATATATTTTGTGAACTTTTACATTGGGTTATTGGCAACGAACTCCTGTAATTTTCAAACAGGTAGATTATACCCAATAGACAGTTTACCCATCGTGGTTGAAAAATAGGCGGTTTACCCTCTGTGCTTTGTTAAAATAGGCAGATTACCCTTGTAGTTTGTAAATATATGTAAAACACCACCTCCGTATGATCATATATTTTGCAAATCATAGTGGGTAAAATGTCTATTTTGAAATACCAAAATGAGTAAACTGTATATTTATAGATGTGTTAAATGACATATTTTAGAAGGGATTACCAGTAAATTGTCACTAAGCTCACTCAAATTATAATTACTGAATGGCTGTTTAAATGTGTTGTATAATGAAAACTTTAAAAAAGAGTTTAAAAAACCCTAAATCTACACCAGTGTAGCGTGAGCAGATTCTCACTCTTGGATCCCAACAAACCTATTGGACGCCCATAAACTCAGCTCAATATATTTTCCGGAATAATGGCGGAGGAAATTCGATACTTCGTTTTGAATACAGGAGCGAAGATTCCATCAGTCGGTCTTGGAACATGGCAATCGGAGCCTGGTGTCGTTGGTCAAGCTGTTGAAGCAGCCATCAAGGTATTTGTTTGTGTTTTTATGTGTATGTTCGTTTCTTATGTTTTTAATTATGTTGAAATTTCCGATTTGGATTTGATTTGGTTGTTTGATTTGTATATAAGTGGTTCGAAGTTAGGTGTGTTTGTTTATTGAATTGTTAGTTGATTGAGAGGAGACTTGTCTCCTTTTTCTCGTTTTGATTCGTGCTGTGATAGGCATTTTGATCAATCTAAGGATTTTCTTGTGCTCATTCCGTGTTTAACTTTTCAAGTAATGTTAGGTTTTTGCTGGTAGTTTTAAAACAATTTAGAGTTTCTTAACAAAAAAGAAAATCTCAGATTGCATTTACTTTACAAAGTAACAGTATGTAATTCGGAGCCTTTTTTGTGGTAAAGATAATTTATATCTTCTCCTCGCTATTTTAGTTAGTAAAGTTTAGAAGTGTTGATCTTCATTTTCAAATCAGTCATAGAACAAGCATAGTTTGAATCTGACGAATTTCTTATTTTTTTATTGCAGATTGGTTACCGCCATATTGATTGTGCTCGAGCTTATAACAATGAGGAGGAGGTATATGTACTATTTCTGGCATCATTGTTCGCTCTTGAGTGCATTTTGCTTATGATATTAAGTAGAAAGACTAGGTAGTCATAGTGATGGAGTTGGCTGTTGGAAATATAGACGTGTTTTGAGGACAAAAAAATTATGTTTATCATGAGAAATTTTCACAGTTGTTTGTTGTGGTTGAGGCAAGGGAACGAACACAATCACTGTAAAATATGCCTGTCTTTATTCTTCGTAACTATCAAAAACAAAGACCAAATCTTGTCCAGAGCATTACTGCTTTTACCAGACAGTTTATAAGAGTATATTGAGACTTCTGTGAGAGCCCTGGGTTTCTCACCTCGTAACTAAATCAAGTTAACAAGTATGTGGTCCAAGTAAAAAAATTTTGCTTTAGTTTAATCCTATCGAAAATATGTGTCATCAATTCAAATATCACAATGATATGTGGAACAGTGGAAGCAACAGAAGTCCTTGACGATATCCCCTCCGAGTAGGTATTAAAAATCAAACATAAAAATAGTTGAATTTTCTTTATTTTAAAATTAGTGAAGTCAAATCTTTAATATCTTCCGGAACAAAGTTAGTATCCCAAGGTTAGATTTAGGATTGAATAGGATCGAAATTGTACGCCGAAAATGACCCAAGTACCTCGAAACTTTAGCACGTTTAGGGATGAGGGTGTTAAAGATGGCAGATAGAGCGTTCCGTCTCCCCTCACTAGATCCTTCCAACACGAGTTTTTATTTGAATCTTTAATTATAATTTTATTATTTTTCTACGTTTATTTGTTCCGCCATAATGTTTAAGCCCAAGTCTTTCTTTTTTTAACGTGCTTAGATTGTTAGATATACATACTTGTAGGCATATATTGGGTTGTTCCCGTTCTCAACCAATAGTTCAATTCCACCTCCCAATGTGAACACTTCTATCCTTGAATCTTAATTCCAAATCGACCCAAAAATTTAAACAGTTGTAATGTCACATAATTTATTGGATAATATTTTATTAGTTTCTTTTAAAATGATCAAACCGTATATCTGGTATTCCCAAAAGAATCAAGTTCATAAATCCTTTGTAGTGTATTCGTTCCTAAATTACCGTAAAAATTATTTATTTCTAAATTTCCCAAAATGAAATATCCTAATTTAACTGAATGATTTTCCACGAGTTACAATCTCCTTTCCTTCCAAAGATTTGGTCCTCGAAGTATGGCTTAGGTTCTAATGTGAAATTATCGAATATACATGTATTGATTACTAGTCTTTGGGGCATTACACTTCTGTGCTTTTGCAGAACCCAGAAATAACATGCCTGTTAATCATTGTTCAACAATTTATTATTATTATTATTATTTTGGTTAGTCTGATAAATCATTGTTCAAGAATGAGTATGAGACTTACGCTGTGTTCTTGTCAGATTGGTTTAGCCCTTAAGAAGCTGTTTGATGAGGGAGTTGTGAAGAGGGAAGACTTGTTCATTACTTCGAAACTCCGGTAATCAGATTTAGATTGATGAGAACATTTGGATAGTCATCTGTTTGTTATTTCATTTGAGAAGAAAAGGCTCTAGTGGTACATTTATTATTTGATGATGTCAAGTTGAATGGTGAAATTCGCTAATTATCAAACTTTTCAAAGTTCAATTGGACAATATAGAATCTCTATAATGTAATGTACTTTTGTGTAATCTATAAGACTACAGTGTTCTAATACCCTGATGCATATCAAATCTTGAGGTGCTTACAACGGTAGAGTTCGTGAACCAATTGCTTACTCATACTTCCACCTGCATATTCTTCCTCATTGGTTATTCTTCACTTAGAGCGGATTCTAACTTCTGCAGGTCTTCTGACCATGCTCCGGAAGATGTACCTGTGGCATTGGACACAACATTGAAAGAATTGCAACTTGATTATGTCGATTTGTTCCTAGTATGTAATTTTGATTGATATTTAATCCTTTATCAAGTTTTTGACCCCTTGTACGAAATTTTCTGTGACATCTTTATCAGTTTACGATTCTTTCAAAGTAAGAGCAAAAAGATCTTCTTGACGACTAGATATAGATTGAATGGAATCTAAGAATCAATGAATCTTGATATAAAGGTCAATCTAGAATTACACTAGAACTGTTTAACTAATTGACTAGCATATCAATGCCATTATTCGAAATCTTAAGAAGTTTGACATTGTCATTTAGGAATTTAATTTTATACCTTGCTTTTGACATGGTTTAATGGCTTCAAGCGTTTTGAAATAGTTGTGGCTTTTTTTCCTTTTATTGGAAGGTTTCATCTTACAATGTAAATATATGTCAATTTTTTGACAGATGCTTAATGATTGTGTAGATTCATTGGCCTGTCAGGACTAAAAAGGGATCTGTCGCCGCTCGGCCTGAAAACCTTGTTGCCACAGATATACCAAGCACATGGAAGGCGATGGAAGTACTTTATGACTCTGGTAAAGCCCGGGCTATTGGGGTTAGTAACTTCTCTGTGAAAAAATTGGGTGATCTATTGGATGTAGCACGCATTCCTCCAGCTGTCAACCAGGTTGAATGCCATCCTTCTTGGCAGCAGGCGAAATTGAAGGAATTCTGTGAATCCAAGGAAGTTCACCTATCTGTAAGTTATAACAGAATCTTGATCTCTTAACTGATTTGTGTTAGGAGCAGAAAATTCTCAAAGAAACAGAATGAAACAATATGCAAGAACACAAGCAATGTACTGAAATGGAGATTGTATTACTGCTGAAATGGCAAGGAATTACAAAGGAAATGAACAAAACTCTCTGCTAACTATTACTCCCGAAGAAACCTCCCGGGCCAAGCTAATGCTCGCTATTACTCAGGAAAGGATTTCTCCTCCCTGCCAAAAGCACAAAATGCTTGCCTCATTCAATTTCTACTAAATTCTGGTATATCTTTTCTCTCCCTCCCCTCCATTATTCTGTTATGCATAACTAATCCCCCATACGGTTCACGTGTCTTATTCTCTCACTTTGATTCTCCTTGGGCCTGGTAATTTGCCCATTTAGTTCTTGGGCTGATATGGCTTGATTTTGGTCTATAACAAGACCACCCCACTCAATTTCAGTCTTGTCCTCAGGGCTGAAGTTAGGATTTATAAGTTGTATGGCCCTCAATCACCAATTATTAGGACAATAGGTACCAAACCCCGTCCATTTTACGCAGCCAAATTCATTGGTTGAACCCCAGTTTTATGGTTGAAATAAGTTCTTGATACGTCAACTCAATCATTTCTTCGGGGGAAGAAATACCCATGAACTCTAGTAAACAAGCTATAGGCATGGTCCCTGAGTCATGATCACCTAGATCATTCATTGTTGTTTATGAATCCTTGAGCAATTTCATAAACTCTACTACCATCACTCCATGCAAAAGCTGATTTCAACGCACGAACTTCACTTCCTTCTTCATTAACTTCACAAACTTTGTTGCACTCGTTCCAATATCTCTTCGAGGGATCGTTGTTTATTTTGAGTGTTTTGCGCCTCTACGCTACGCATGGTTGTCTTCCCCTTCTCACCAAATTGTCGAACCAACTCCTTTCTGAACTGCTCCCAGGTCAGATTGAAATTTCTTTGTATGAGCCGATAAAACCACGTCTCTGCCACTCCTTCCATACTCATGAATGCAATTTGCATTCAATCTCGACATGGCGTCGATTTGGCCTGGAAATAGAGCTATGTTGTTAGAAGCCATAGCCTAGGATCCCCGCCGTTGAATGTCGGTGTTGCTTCGTAGCCAAAACATCTAAAAAAAAAATGTAATCGGTTGGTGGCCATGTTGTATCTCCTTAGTCGCATGTTGTCGGCAGGTCGGACCAATTGTTAGGAGCAGAAAAATCTCAAAGAAACATAATGAAACAATAAGCAAGAACACAATCAAAGCACTGAAATGAAGATTATATTAATGCTGAAATGGAAAGGAATTACAAAGGAAATGAAGAACACTCTCTGCTAACTATACTCCAGAAGAAAACCTCTCTGCCGAAGCTAATGCTCGCCATTACTCAGGAAAGGATTTCTCCTCCCTGCCCAAGCACAAAATGCTTGCCTCATTCAATTTCTACTAATTCCGGTATATCTTTTCTCTCCCCTCCCCTCCCCTCCCCTCCCCTACTATTCTGTTATGCATAACTAATCCCCTCATACGGTTCACGTGTCTTCTTCTCTCTTTGATTCTCCTTGGGCCTGGTAAATGGCCGATTTAATTCTTGGGCTGATATGCCTAGATTTTGGTCCATAACAATGTGTCTACACACATATGTACTTTTGCTTCCCTCCGTTAATGTCCATATCGAAATAGAAAACCTCATTTCTTTGGATAGATCATGTGTCTTGTTGATCCATAGTTGAAGTTGAAGACGAAGAATGCTTCGTTTTTCTCTCTTGTATAATCCTTTTCTTTCAATATATCAATGTTTTACAGGGTTTTTCACCATTGGGTTCTCCTGGCACAACGTGGCTCAAAAGTGAAGTCCTCCAGCATCCTGTTTTGGTCGCGGCTGCAAAAAAATTGGGAAAGACTCCTGCACAGGTTTCTCTCCGGTGGGGTTTGCAGATGGGACACAGTGTGCTTCCAAAGAGCACAACCGAATCAAGGATCAAAGAAAACTTCGAAGTTTTTAGTTGGTGCATCCCAGATGAGTTAATGGTCGAGTTATCTAAAATTGAGCAGGCAAGATTGATTCGAGGTTCTTTCTTTGTCCACGAGACACTCGGCGAATACAGAACAGTTGAAGACCTTTGGGACGGGGAGATATGAGCGTGAAATCCCTCGGTTTAGAGGATTTTTTTTTGATTTAGTATGTCTAGCTAAATAGTCGGGGTACTAATTCTCAAGGATTCTTGTCATGCCCTTTGGAAGTGTTTTCAAACTGTTTTTGTTTTTTACTTATCAAGGATGTTGTTTTGTATGGTTGAGACATCCAATATTGGTGTTGAAATATTTTTTGTCCCAAGTGACATTAAAAAGTAACTAAATTTGAGGGACATACAAAAATAAGGGTAAGACCAGCAATAATTTTAAATGTATCTCTAGGTTTTAATGTATGTATATGTATATGTACTTTTTTATTATACACAAAGTACGATTGTATAAGATACTGAGTATAGTTTAAAACTTTTAAATTGAGCTAGTGACAAATAACCCCTTTGTTGTTTGCCAAATAGGCAAATTATTCACATGTGGTTTGAAAATAGGCATTTTACCCTCCTGTGTTTTACAAAATGGGCAGTTTACCCATGCGGTTTGAAAATAGGCATTTTACCCCATGTGATTTGTGAAAATAGGCATGTTATCCCCATATAGTTTGTGAATAGGTGTGAAATACACCCTACACATAGGGGGTAAACTGCCTATTTTGTATACCACGGGAGGGTAAAATGCATATTTTCAAACCACAGGGGGGTAAAATGCATATTTTCAAACCACATGAGATAATCCGCCTATTTAGGGAACCATAGAGGGATAATCTGACAAAAACTCCTTTTAAATTGTACACAAGACCAAGCGTAGTGTGGGAGATTTATACATGGTAACACAAAATGCTTCTAAAACGTAAGCTAAATGACCAAAAAACACATGGTACAACCAGTTGAATTAAGTATTTTTTGTAAAAGAGGTGGAGTATTTCCATCGAAAGGATTTGTGTACAGGGTAATTTCCCTAAGTAATCTAATGTTTTGGTAAACTTTTACCTACACCCGGCGTGGACCTCATCCCTATACCAAAACAAACCAAATAGCATGGCAACCATGGTTAGATTAACCAAGTTTGACATGCTATTTGATTTGTTTTGGTGTATGGATGGGGTCCGCATCAGGTATAGATCTCGTTTTGGTTACGCCAATAAAATAATTGTTACTTTAAAAAATAATTCCAATTTGTAAGTCTTGACATAAAAAATTTATGTCGGCTTTTACCAACCAATTATAGGATCATATCAAAAGTTATAGTCAGTAGTTTTGGTAAATTTAAATCTTTAAGTCATATACAAATCTAAATACAATATTCTTGGATTAATGTCGGACTTGATGTAATTGTTGCTCCCAAAAGTTTCATTTCCATTTGTATGTGACTACAAAAATTGCAAAGGACTCGCTGATATTGAGTAAAAAATTTGCTCAAGTTGCAATTTAAGCTAATGCTAAAGGTTTTATTTGGATGAAATAATTTGATTTGGAGGAAAATATAATACAAGTAATCATTTAAAATTTATGGATTGAAATGTCATAGTATATTGTCATTTTAAATCCTTCTAAAATGTATATATTGAAAAAGAAAGAGAAATTTGATATACATATTTCAGTTTCTTACATAAACATAAATGATTGATTTGAGTGTGAAATTTGAAATCTGTTCATTTCAAAATCCTTCAGTTGAACATATCCTAAGAAAATAAGATTACTTTAAAAAATAACATCGATCAAACTTATTATTTATTTTTATTTTTTATCAACCAAAATCATATATAATGTAATCTGTTGGGCATGGTGTTTAATGGGTCAATCCGGTCCGGAATCGGCCGATTTCGGACCTGATATTTCCAGAACCGGTCCGATCCGGTAAGAAATCGGATCGAATCCGATATTGGATCCACCGGTTCTGGGTTGGACCGGTTCCAACCCGGAACCGATTATTAATAAAAAAATTATTTTTTTTAAAAAAATTTCATTTTCCTATTGAAGTTACATTTTAATTTTTTTAAAATTTCTATCGGTTCCGGTTCCAATCTAGAACCGGAATCGGTAAGCACCGGTTCCAATCCATTAGAACCAATCCGATCCGGTAACTATCGGATCGGATCCGTAATCGGTTGGTCCGGATCCGATTCCGAACCGGATTGAATCGATTCAATTTCGAACCGATTTCAGACCAACCTAATCCAATAACCAGCCCTACCTACGGATCCGATTCCGAACCGGATTGAATCGATTCAATTTCGAACCGATTTCAGACCAACCTAATCCAATAACCAGCCCTACCGTTGGGCAATGCTGGTTTCCTTTTCTAATATCGAACTAATTTATAGACTTTTCCGTAGAATACAAATAAGAACAAATTCCTCAATATCGGCTTTCCATGAAAACAAAACAGAGAGAGAAAATGAGAAAGAATATTCACATGTGTGCAGCCTCACCATAAGTTGCTGCACCACCATCTCCATCGAAATTCGAACTAATAAATCTCAACTCCCTCGCTCCCATTCCTCTTCCTTTGAGCTTTTCATCAAAATGGCTTTCCAGATGTCAAATCCCCCATTTCTCTGTAACCCTTCCGATTCTCCTCTTTCATCTGCATTTTCCCTTTCCCTACACCTTCCCACACCCAATAATCCCTCTTCCACCTCTAATTTAAGTATAAATCCCAAGGTACGCCACTGTCATTTCCATTCAGATATTTTTTTTAATAAAATCCCAATCATTGTTACAATTGTAATAATTTTCTTGCTAGATTTTGAATTCGGACAGTCGTAGAAAACGAGCCATGTCTGTGAACTGCCAAGCAACGGCGGAGAGATTTCCTATGACTGGAGACAGAATGCTGGTCAGTTTTTCATGTTTCGTTTTGTTTTTTTTTTGTTTTTTTACGCTGTTAGATGAAGAGGGATTTGAATGTAGATGAGCTTGAAAGGGTATTCAGTTTCGATATTTATAGATTTATGATGGTTGTTTATTAGGTGTTTGTTCCGCCGCATCCTTTGATAAAGCATTGGGTTTCAGTTCTTCGGAATGAACAGACGCCTTGCGCTGTCTTCAGTGAGTCCAATGTTTCAGTTATTCAGTCTCTCTTTTGGCCAGCTAGATATTCAGCCTGCTTGTTAAACTTTGCTAAGTAGATCATATTTAAATCTTGGCTGTGTCACTTTTTCACTTTGAAGTTAAAATTGGCCGTACCTTTTGGTTAATTGGTAACCACATCGGTCCTAAAAACTGGTATAAGACCTCAAGATCACGTGCTTTATTCGCCGTGAGCTGGTTGTATAATATTGGAATTGAGAGTTGTTTCGGAGCAACAAATGGCGACACTCTTGCTAAACCATTGAAATGTGGAGCTTTAATTGTTTTATGGTTTAAAATAGTTGAATTATCATTTGTTGTACGAGCGCAGATGCTCAGTCCTACATTTATTAGCCGCACCGGTCTAAAACTGGTATACGACCTCAAGATCACTTGCTTTATTCGCCGTGAGCTGGTTGTATAATATTGGAATTGAGGTTGTTTCGGAGCAACAAATGGCGACACTCTTGCTAAACATTGAAATGTGGAGCTTTAATTGTTTATGGTTTAAAATAGTTGAATTATCATTTGTTGTACGAGTGCAGATGCTCGGTCCTACATTTATTCATCCAAATCTGTAATGCTGAATAACATGAAATGGGACAGCCTATGGATACTGTCATACTGATATTGGACTTAGTGCTAAGTTGTGAACTAGTTGTACTAGGTTGAGAAGTACTTTGAATTTGACATGTTTAACAATGGTGGAATGATTTTGTAATCAATCTTCCTTGTGTTTGTTTAGTTTCTTGGATTTTAATGCATTGGTATTGTCTTTGTTATACTGCATAATAGAGAATGCCATGGCCGAGCTTGGGAGATTGCTCATTTATGAAGCATCAAGAGACTGGCTGGTGAGTTTGCTAATTTATTAAGCTTTTCCAGCGGATACTGTATAATCAATGTTGTTAAATAGGAGCAGTAATATAGAGAAATAGGATGGTGCAATTTATACGGAAATTTTTGTTATAATACGTGTATAAATCAATTATTTTGCTTTGGGTTGTTTCCCAAATGTCACCATTTTGTTTGAATTTTTTTTTTTTTTGTTTTTTAGTAAAAAAAGTATTCCTAATGCAGAATTTATTTTCATATTTGAAAGAATAATCTTCATTTGTAATTGCTGCCAGCCAACTATCAGTGGAGAGATTCAGTCACCATTAGGTGCTGCAGCTGTTGAATTTATTGATCCACGGGAACCAATAGCGGTTATTCTCTCTCTCTCTCTCTCTCTCTCTCATGCAAGCTCACACACGTGCGAGCATGTACACATTGAATCTTCCTCATTCTGTTTGTGATTATGAGGTTTGATATGTAGGCAATATTTTAGCAGAAAGTTCCAAACATTTATCAATTTGAATAAAATATAATATTACTTTATTTCACCCAATATAACTCTGTTATTGTTTCTTTGCATGGATAATTCTATTTTCATTTGTTTACAAATGCATACCTCAATACGAGACAGCTCATGACCAAACAAAATGTCCTCTGTTCCGATTTGAATATGGTAAGAAGAGGGCATGTGATTATGGGAGTGTTGGAATTTTTTTGTTTCTCTACTACTTATATTGTTACCGAAACAATATATCTAGTATTGGCAAGCTAATAAAATATTATTTTTGTGTTCTCATGACATTCCATGTACTTCTATATCATGCATTGGATTTCACATTGTTTGTTTTATTACTAAGAATTTCTAGATTGATGTCTTGCACTACAGATTGTTCCCATATTGAGAGCTGGCCTTGCATTAGCAGAGTATGCATCATCAATTTTGCCAGCAACAAAAATATATCATCTTGGTATGGTAACGTTTGCATCCTGTGATTACTGAACCCGCGATAATTCGTGTGTATAAATTTCTATCAAATGAAAGAAAGGGTATTTTTGTCCAAATACTTAAAATGACCAAACAGATACATTATGCTAAATAATATAGTATATAGTGCTATCCATGTTCGGTAATTTTCAGTGTTCAACTTTATTATTGGTGTACTAAACCCTGACATTCAATCTTATTTGGTTGTCAGTTTAAATGTTTATTTCTTAAAAGATACTGTTCTTAATGCATACAATTTGTTTATCTATCCAACAACACAAAGCATCCTTACTAAGTACCATATGATTGTGAAAACGGCACTTTTTATGTTTTATGGTTGACATGTTAATCCATTCTAAGGCAATTCATGTCAATCAAGTTAAAAATTAAAATATATTGTCTATTTTCTTTTTGGTGTCTGACCAGCGGGTATTGTGTTTCTATTCATTTTCACTAGTGTTGTTGAAACTGATCATTTTAGGGATTAGCAGAGATGAAGAAACACTTCAGCCAACTGTATATCTGAACAAGTAAGAACTCATAATTGTGGTACAAAGTTCAGCTTACTCTCACATTTTGTATTTTTGTTGTCAAGAAGGCTATGTCATATCCTAGTAGATGTATTGTTACTATGTTATGGCTGCACCAGTCGCTTGTAATAAGCCAGCGTGATGGAAATGATAAGATTTTTACCTGTGCATCAGGTTGCCTGAGAAATTTCCTGAAGGTTCTCGAGTATTTGTCGTAGATCCCATGCTTGCAACAGGTAATTATGTAATGCCGTTTCGTGCATGTTGTGCTAATTTATATTTGCCAACAATGCCTCGTATGATTTTGCTCCACCGCGAGTTTTTCTTCTCATTGTTTAGAGTTAATAGAGATTCTTTGAATCAAGTAGACAGTCCTCTACCATCTGGTATTGTTTTTTTGTTTTCTCCTAAAGCCCATCATATAAGAATTAAATCAGATATTTCTGTGGTTTGAGTGCAGTTTGGATTAAACTTTCAGACAATTTACTGTGGGGTTTGCTCGTCCCCTTAAAATCTTTCTTGGTTCAGGCTTATATTTAGCTTTAACTTTTATACCTATCACTGTCATCATCAAATCTGTTATAATTGTGAAATCAAGGTTATCTTCGTGAACACAGCTCTTAGTACTGATTTTCTTTGTTTTTCTTATGAGTTAATGAATGAAAATCTACAAGTAAAGCTGTTGACACAGATTGTACCTTGCCGTTCATACGGTATATGTTTTAACTGAATCAGTTGGTTGGTCTGAAGTTCATAACGACGAAGTTATTAAATAAAAGATACGCGACTACTATATTCAATTGCTATACTAAATTACAAGCAGCTCAATCCCTGATTGTGCTTGGCTCCTTAGTTAAGATAGATGGTAATGCTTAGAATCTTATGTGTGTGCGTGTAACTTTTTAGGTGGTACAATTGTTGCAGCCCTTGAGCTAATTAAGGGGTGCGGGGTGGACAACAAGCAAATCAAAGTGGTCAGTTTCTATATTCGTTCTTATTTTAGTGACCACTGGGTGATGCTCACTTTATACTGGTCTTATCGATTTCAATTTTTCTTTCATTTCCGTGGTTTGGTTATTGTTCCACAGATATATTTATATCCATTCTTGACGGACATGTGTTATCTTCTGATCTAACCAAATTGTTTGATATAGATATCTGCTGTTGCTGCTCCCCCAGCTCTTCAAAAACTTGGTGAAAAGTTCCCCGGGTAATAATTTGTTTAGGCAAATCTTTTAGGGTCATTATATTTATCACAGAGATGTATTTTTATGTTTCGGATATAGTGATTTACATCATATTTTTCAGGCTTCATGTTTACTCTGGGATTCTCGATCCTACAGTTAATGACAAAGGGTAAACTATTTTACATAGTTAGCTGATAACTATCACAAACTGGCATAGTGCTGACATGTGCTGGATAATTTTTAAGGTTCATAATTCCTGGACTTGGGGATGCTGGAGACCGTAGCTTTGGCACATAAAAATCTATCAAATTTTGCCCCTTTGTCATCTCTACAATTTGGCATTCGAAGGTATGAAAAGCTGTGTTTCAATTCTTGAAGTATTGTTGAGCTGGTTCTTGTTATATATAAAATGCAATATTTCGGCTTCATGGGGCCTCAGTATTTGGGAAAGGAATTCAAAATGACTATACCTGTTGAATGAGAAATTACATCTATTATTTTATTTTAGTCCTAACTATTAGCTCCATAATTCACAAATGAAAAATGTTTTAATTATGTTATTTTGGTGAAAAAAGATTGTTTTAGTCCCACATCGTTCTATTCATGTTTCTCAGTTTTTTTCTGATTCTTTCCAATCTTCCACTAATATCTGACCGCTAATGCATCCTTGTGCTGTGGTAGTTTTGAGATACATTTCGTCTGCATTTTAGGTATTTTAAGAATGATAACTTCAGTACACTGGGGTTGTGAGTGGAATAGTTTCCTTTTCTTCCCACAGGACTTACCAATTGAATATTATGTAACAAACTATACAAGACACAAGTACACGCTGTTGCCTTGTCTACGTAAATGAAACTCCCATTTGATTTCATCTCGAAAAATTACGAACTTATTCCATGATTGGATTCTAAACCTCTTATTATTGTCTCCATTTTGGAGGGGTAGACCTGGAATTGCCACAGTTCCACCATATCTTTCAACACCACCATTATGATTCATACCATTACCACATCATAACCGGTTTATGGTTTGCTAACCCCATGGGCACTATACTCTTAAGGGGGTCGCAACATTGGACGTGAATATTCTCATCCAATGATTTGATATATTCATAAGGGCAATACCCTTGAGGGTAGTATCAAACCAACCATCATAATCGTAATTTGCAAAGCCCGAGCCAGTCCTAATGTGGCAGTGTTTTGTTTCAACAACTTTAGCCACGTGAAGCTAAACAACCCAAAAGCACAATGACAATAGAGACGCACATGATGTACACCGAAAACCGAGCTGGGCCGATTGGTGGGTGCAAGGGCATGATGGGTTTTTAAATATTCGAATGGAGAGGAAATTTAGATTAGATTTGTTTAGTTACAGGAGATTTGGTAAATCCATTTTAGATTGTGAAGCAGACATTAAAGCTGTCAATTATCGAGAAAATGAGTATCTTTAGTATCAGACATTATCTTCCCTGATTTATTCAATCAATTGCAATAAAAGGCGACCCCCTTCTTAAAATACATGTGAACGAAATTTCTATTCTTGGTATGCTTAGATTCTGCCTCTCAGAATTTTCAGGCTTCATGTTTACGCTGGAATTCTCGATTCTACCTATTGATGACCACGGGAAGGCCATTTGCATAGCCGATCCAATACCTCAAACTTGCACAATGCTTACATGTCCTGAATTCACTGGATAATTTTATTCAATTCGTTCTTATTAAGCCTATATACCAAAGTCGCAACCTCAAGAGCTGCTGCCGTGCCACCTTGCAGCCAAGGCTTGCTCCTGAGACAACAGCATAACAAGTCGATCAACAGAACACAAGCTGTGGCCAAAGCTTGAGCCCATTTCCAGTAATAACATCCCATTAGCCATGCGACTTTTCCATCGGCTTTTGCCACTTGAACCGAGTGTCCTCATCGGCTTATGACATTACTTATTTTCATACATCTCAAGTCCTTGAAATCCATGAGAATTAATGGGTATTTTTAAAGAGAGGAAGAGTGATTATGACAGATATAGCGATATATCAATGGTCAAGGTCTGGGAGAAGCTTTTATAGAGGGCAAGAAAACATGGACATACCTTTGAAACCAAAAATGGTGGCACTACATAAATAATATTTTAAAACCCTATCAATTAACCAAATACCTATTTATTTTAATGGTAAAAAGTTTGAGTTCAACCATTGTATGGAGAGATGAGTTTTGGGAGAATTTCTTCCATGATAGATACAATTCAACTCGACTTCATAATTTGAATCCAATATAATTTGGAAATGAGATCTCAGATAGAAAGAACATTTGGATGTAAAGATTTGATTTCGAGAAAATGAATTGAAAATTAATTTAATATTCATAGATTTGAAATGATATATAGTATATTGTCATTTCAAATTCTTTCAAAATACAAAGAAATGTGTATTAGAAAAAATGAAAATTTGAAATACCTAGTTTAATTTTTTACACAAACATAAATGATGAATTTGAATGACGAATTTGAAATTTACTCGTTTCAAATCATTTAATCCAAACATAACCACCATTTTGTGGGTCGGACTCTCTTTTGGATGGCCTACTTTGGATTTGGGCACTCTTTGGCTTACCAGACAAAAAAGAATAATAATGTATTTGATATAATATTTACTTTTGTATAAAGATTAATGATTGAATCTAAGTGTGGAAAGCTTATTATTCCTTGTAAGTTGTAAGTATAATTTTATGAATTTAAAAAATATACAGAACTGTGTAAATTCATTCTTAAAAGCTTAAAAGCTTAGTAGAATAATCAATTTAACCATGTATAAAATATAAAAGGATGATGTCACACCCAAAAATTGGTGACATAGCAATAATTAATAGTATACAGAAAATAAAGATTTTTTACGTGAAAAATCCCTAAAATGGGGGAAAAATCACGGGACTTACAGTATACTTTTCACTATCAATATCCAAGAGTTACATTTCATTTTGTACAATAATGGAACGAAAACCCCATTCCCTCCTCTAAACTCTTGTCTGCTCCCTCCTTTTATTCTTTTTTGTTCCCTTGCCCTTTAAACCATGATGGTCAATCCCTTTCTTCAAAGGATGAAAGTCAAGGTCATTTCCTATCTATAATTGCTTATTCATCAGGGTTTTTTGGGAATTGAAATGTAAAATTCAAATAGTGTCATGGTGTAACACTAGTATCCCCTCTAGTAGAGCTAGCGCAACGCTCTCGATTATGGTACTAGCGAGAATTGTCTGCGCACTATTCTCGGAAACTTGTGCATTTCAATTGTGAATCCGCCCAATACAAAGTCTGAGTAAATATTAATTCAAGTCAACTCTAAATACTAAGATGATCTGATCAGCAAAATAGATCCGACCTACATGATAAACGGAGCTCACCAATGATAATTCAAGCTTATCAATGGTAAGTGGAGGTCAGCTCACCAATAATAAGTGGGGCTCGACAATGCAGAGTTCATAATTCATCCTGCTCAGTGGAACCACAACGAGTTGGATGAAGATCCATAATAAAATGTGAGACTAGTATAACCATGGTGATGAGGGTTCGATTACTCTACATACTAGGTCTTCCCATTCCGTCATCTGGCTTATGTTCTTCATGTAGCATTCAGACCGAATGACTCTATGAAATTACGTCGATACTTCCACATATTATGGGTAACGTAGGAGACATCTCTATTTTTCCCCCGGGGAATCTTTAGAATTCCCACTGCTTAGCTTTCAATTCGCCGCTGACCATCAAATGAAATGTGAATAACCCGTCCTCCTTACGCCACGGCTCTTGAAATATTCTGGTCGGCATAGACATGCTAGTGAAAGTTCAGATCAACCATTGTAGTTCGGATAAAAAAAAATCAAAAATAGGTGCCCTACATAACCAAAGTAGGTGATCGATAATCCAGAGCTACAAGCAAATAAAGCTCATTTGACATCCCGAGGTAATAAGTATCTTATGCTAATAAATCAAGAATAAAACAATGTTCTAAATGAATAAGATTTACTCGGACTCCCAAACTAACAATTACCCTAGGCAAGTAAAGCACATCTGAATACCAACAATATATATCACGAGCTAATCAAACTCATGAGCGTCCTTAACTTTTGAGCAAGTAAGATATGGTCGAGCTCCAGAAGTAATAAGCAGGCATCCCGAGCTAATAAAGATTATCTGACTCCGAAGATAGTAAAAATATCTTGCCCCATCAATAATCATCCCGAACTGATTAGCAAACGACATATGTCGAACAAATAAAACTCATCCAAGCTGCACCAATGAAGCTCGTCTAAATTAAACAATATATCTTCCGAGTTAAGGAATAAATAAAATTGATCCGAGCTTCAGATTTAATAAATATCCCAAGCAGATAAAGTTCAATCGAATTGATTAGGTAAAACCCGACTAAATTCCAGAACTAACACATGGGTAGTAAACATCCCGATCTAATGAAAAACTCAATGAAGTCTTGAAATAATGAATATCCCGAGCAGATTAAAAGTCTGAAGTCCTAAAATAATAAATAAACCGAGCATTCGAGCAGAACTCCAGAATAGTAAATATCCTGAATCAAGAGCTATTATATAGATGGAGTAAAATAAAGCTCGTATAAACTCAGATACATATATGGGGCAAATAAAGCTCGGTCGGACTCTGGAGTCAATAAATGTCCTGAAATCCTCAAAAGGGCTGACCTGAAAATCTCGAACATGGCTGACATGTAACAATAACTTGAAACAATTTGAAATATTGAACTAGAAACCAAACAGAGCTGACCAATTATCTCGGCAAGACTGTCCTACAATGCCATATCTGAAATAGTTCCAAAATAATTCTAAATATAGAAATAAATATCAACATGACTGATATGTATTTTGGGCAGGGCTGGCCTGTGGAATTAATAAAATATGAGCAATTAAAGCGCATCTGATCTCTAGAGCTAATAAACGTGCAGAGCAAATAAAGTTCGCGTGATGTCCAGAGCTAATAAATGTGTGGAGCAAATAAAGCTCGCATGATGTCCAGAGCTAACAAATGTGTGGAGCAAATAAAGCTCTTCTACACTCGATAAATAATAAATGTCCTGAGTAGATAAATAAGCAAATAATGCTCGTCCGATCTGACTCCAGACTCCAGAGATAATAAATATTAGCATATAAAAAGCTTGACTGAACTCCAAAATCAATAAATATGAGCATAGAAAAGCTTGGCTGAACTCTCGAGCTTTAATAAATCGAAGTCAGGGATTGCTATAGCGCTAGTTTTGTGCCAGAGATGACCATAATGCTCTTCTCAAGCCAGGGCTGACCTTAGCTTTTTTCTTTTTATGCCAGCGCAATCGATCGACGATATTTACCGAACGATTGCCGCGACGAAATATCAGATTTTAGTGGCGGCTAGGTTTTGCATGGGGAGAACTTTCTTTGCTTTGGACTCTCATCCACTCCTATAAAAAGGGTCCCGAAACCCATGAAAATATCAGACTAGGGGAACTCATTTTCAACCTAGAAAATCACCACCATCATCTCCTACACCTCCACAAAAAGCCATTGAAGTGCAAGGAAGGAAGCAAGAGAAGGAGTCAAGTTTCAACGCACGGAGTAGACGCCAACCGTTTATCGTACTTTTAAACCTTTGTTTTTGAATATTTTCGAATTCATGATGTTGATTTGGTTGAAAAAATCTTTTGCATCTTGTTATTTTAATTTTAAGACGAACTAAAGTTTATTTTATCAAGATTAGGGGAGCTTGTGTTTGGTTTTATGATTTGAATGTTATTAGTTGATTCATTCTTTTGTGCATGAATTATAAACTTAATGCTTTCAAAGCTTTGCAACCTTTGAATGATTTTTGAGAATTATAATTGAGATTGAAAGATAGGGTTTTTTGTTTAAATAACCCCAAATTAAAACACATTTAACAAACTAACCTAAAACATTAAAACTTAATAAAGTGACCCAAAACACCAACTGGGTTGGCGTGGCCAATTTTCCAAAAAGTTGGCCACGCCAACTTCAATGTTTTAAATTTTTTTTGTTTTTTTAAATAAAAACAATTTTAAAATAAAATAAAATAAAAATATATACAACTCCAATATTTGTATGGACTTGGTTTGCGCACAACTCATAAATCAACTCGAGATGATTAGTCTAAATTGACTGATGTATTATTTTATGTTTTTTTTCTTTAAAATAAGTTTATTTTGAGTTGGTTATAAGTTGAACGCCAATCATGTATATAAAAACATTTTCGACTGCAGTGATGACGTCTGTTTGAAGACACTGATCCAGTTAAAATAATGCTGCTGGTTGGAGATTTCTTAGTTCTTGATTTGAATATAAATATAAATCATCATAAAAGCATTTTACAAATATTCCGCGACAGCCATGCCGTGAAATGCTTTGAATATTTAAAGAGGGTCAAAATATACTTTTGGGGGGCAGAATGAAATTTTTAGGGGAAAAATGTAATTTTTGGGGTCAAATAAAATTTGCTTTTTTTTTAAAAAAAATTAAGATAGATAAAAAAAAATTATTTTCTGAGGTTCGGTGTTTGAGCAAAATGAATAAAAAAATGTCTGAGCCCGGGTTCGAACCGGGGACCTCTAGTGTGTGAGACTAGCGTGATAACCAACTACACCACCCAGACATGTCTTGACTACATTCAATTTGTTTAAAATAACTATTAAATCAAAACTACTCAACAGCAAGATTCCCCAAAAAATATGAAGGTTACATGGCAAGCGACAGTCCCGGACTGAAACTGAAACTAATAATCAATTTCTTTTATAGAGTGTTTTGGGTTGCTTATCAAAAGTATTTATATCTGTTCTACGGATCAAAAAATATACTTCTGGTGTTTGATTCATTGCTTCTATTACTTATCTAAAAATAAGTAGGTAAAAACAGAAGCGGAAAAGCAAGTCATGAGATTTTTTGAATATTTATATGTTGGCAATTTTGTAATATATTGAATTTCGTTAACCTTTTTATTATTATTATTAGCAAATACTCAATTCTTTTGTTTAAAAACAACTTTTTCAACTTTTAGCAAAAATAAAATTTGCTAAATAGAAGTGCTTTGAATAAGCAATCTGAAACACACTCATAGTCTTGTTAAAATATAAATGTCGTCATATAAAAAAATATCATAAATCTCGCCTAAGATTCCAATCGGCTTTTGAACGTATCCCCTTGAATCCAACTCTAAGGAAGTCCCAATATAATAAATCATAGGGTGAATTATTGAATTATTACATGACTTCCACTTAAAAGTTTTATGTGGGATTTACCATTCATATGTGCCTAGGGCACATATTTGTGTATCAATCTAGTGATAAATAAAGCTATGGATCGACCTTTATCTTCTTTAGAGCCTTGATAAATGTTTTATAATCACATTTCGTGATAGGGTAGTATAGTTAATAAATACTTTATTCATATGTCGTTTGTAAATATGCATTTTACCCTCCTGTAGTTGTGATAGTTTATCGCCCCATCCACAATTTTCAAAAATTTTATCCACATATATTTTAACCTCTTATTATATTCAGAAAATAAAGAAAAAAATAAAGTTTTAGAAAATTCATATTATATTCATAAGAACATTTTCACAAAGAGATTTTCGTACATGGGATTCAAAATTTCAATTTATTTCTTGTCTTCATTTTATAATATTCAATGGCTTGAAAGAGATGTAAAATAAATATCTTCTGTTTTTTGTGGCAGAAAATAAAGAATCTTTCAACAAAACAGATATCAAATGATTAAAAATCCTTGGTGGAATCACGTCCAAAAATTGCATGTGGCAGAGATGTGTATGCTTCGTTGGACGTGTGGTAAGACCAGAAGAGATAAAATAAAGAACCTAGATATTCGAGCTGAAGTATGTGTAGTTTGTATAGAGAGAAGATGCAAGAAAGTCGCTTACGTTGGTTTGGTCATGTACGACGTAGACCCTGTGCGTGGAGTGGAGTCCATGGATTTCGGCCATTTCAAATAGCGAGAGGACGACCGAAGAAGACATAGTTCGAATTTATAGGCAAATACTGTAAGGACCCTAGTTCCTTAACGGTGAAATCAAGATATAAATATGGCTAAACATGTATTAGAGACATCTTAGAGTTCTGGTTGTTATGTGAGTTCAATATAATTACAGGCCAAAAATAAAACTTCAATAGTTAGTTAATTACATTCCCAAAATGAATGATAAGACTAACAAAAATCCTGTAATCTAACTTCTTTCAAGTCCCTTTCAGCTCACAGTTCAACCCAACCCTGAGCCCCTTTTGTCCAAAAGCGTACCTACAGGAACAACTCACAATGAGCATATAAATATCACCATTTAATCACAATTCAACTTAACAAAATAATTAAGCGTATGCGGCAAATAATAGGTATGCTCCTTGATCACCACATTAGCACATTTCACTGTTGTTCCTGTTTCACAAATTTATGCATAAAATCATTAGTTCACGACATAATGATCGATAACGCGTTTCCAATTATATCCACAATATTTCACATTAATCACTAGAATTGTGACTGTTCCGGTCCCAATACAACAGCGGAATTTTAGGACCCCTCGCTTCGACATATAGCGGCATCATATGATATCCCTCGCTTCGACAATGACAGCGGCATGTTACTTCGCTTAGACATGACAGCGGCAAATATCATACTACCATCGCTTCATATGACAGCGGCAAGTACCTCCCTCGCTCGGAGATAAAGGCTACCGGAACATTCATCAATTCTACCACAATTAATCAAACACAATTGATTCCAATATCATGATATAACACTATCATTTCACATATCCCATCACATAAGGGCACGATATTCACAATATACATCATCACAGTTATAACACGTTTTTACAGTCCGATGCTCGTACGTCTCACTACGTACCTTAGTTTCAAAAGTGGAGAAGTTGTATAACTTTATCTCCTCGACGTTGTTGGCACCTGAGATGGTTCTACACAACCATACAATTCAATATTAGAAGCCAAATAATAGTCGAATACCAAAAATTCAACAAAATACAACATTTTTCAAAATTACACAGCTGGCGATAAATCGCTCCACTGAGGCGATCGATCGCCTCAAATTTTTCCTCGCGGCGATCGATCGCTTCAAACATGGCGATCGATCGCCAAACCCTTGGTTTGGCTACTGCCTCTCGGCGATCGGTCGCCTCATTTTAGGCGATCGATCGCCTGCCCTGCGAGAAGCCCACTGCCCTTAGGCGATCGGTCGCCTCTTTTCAGGCGATCGATCGCCTCGCATAGACACACGATTTTCAACATTTTTACACCAAAAATTCCTTCCCAACTTCCACAACACTTATACCAACAAACCCAAAACACAAAAACACTTTAAACCTTCAATATACATCACAAAACAACCCCAAAATCCCACACCCAACCACAAAACATACCAACCCAAATAAACCCATTTTCATACTCCAAACCACCACCAAAAATCACAATAAACCTCACAAAACAACAAGGGATGATATATATATACATCCTAGGCCCCAAATCTTACCAAGAAATCACAAGAATCAAGTTTTGCAAGAACTTCTCTTCCACCTTGGAGTCCCACTCGAAAATGAGCGGAGGAGGGTAGGGTTTGAAAAGTGTTGGGGGTTGAATAATGTGAGGGGGGTAAAGATGATATGAGGTTATAGTGGGTTATGAGAGTTAATTAAATTTTACACCCACTTCCTAACATGATGCAAATTATGCCCAACATTGTATTTTAGGCACATTTCACCACAATGCGCCAAATACCAATTAAATGCACGTTTCACAAAATAAATGACTACTTGCACATGTAAGCCATTAAAACACCCGATTACCCAACATGCATAACGTGCACCCTGAAATGCTCTACCAGCCCACATGACCAAGCATTTCCACATGGCAATTAATTTTAACACATAAGGCAATTACCACCATAATTAATCATAATTAATCATACGAACACAATTTATGCCTTAAACACAATTAACCATTTCGGGGACATCACAATACTCCCCTACTTAGAAGATTTCGTCCTCGAAATCGCATGCACTCACCCCAAAAGAAACTAAACATAAACACATACCAGAGAATAGTTCCGGGTAGTGCTGCACCATATGTCGTTCCGTCTCCCACGTGCCTCTTCGACACCCCGATGATCCCACTGAACCTTGACCATCGGTATTACCTTGCTTCGAAGTCTGCGATCCTCACGATCCAGAATCCTGACTGGCCGTTCAACATAGGATACATCTGAACTCAACTGAACCTCTGAAGGCTGCAACACATGAGACGGGTCTGGTTCATACTTCCTCAACATAGATACATGGAAGACATCATGTATACCAGACAAGGACGGCGGTAGGGCCAAACGATAAGCCAAAGTGCCGATGCGCTGCAATACCTCGTACGACCCAACATATCTCGGAGACAACTTCCCACGCATACCGAAACGAACTACACCTCTGAAAGGTGAGATTTTTAGAAAGACTCTGTCTCCCACTTGGAATTCCAATGGTCGCCGTCGTTTATTAGCATAGGCCGCTTGCCTATCTTGAGCCGCTTTCATTTTCTGACGAATCACTTTGATTTTCTCTTCCATTTCACGAATCAGTTCCGGTCCTCCGACCGCCTTACTAGTCAAATCTTCCCAGTACAATGGTGACCTACATCGTCGACCGTAAAGGGCCTCGAATGGAGCCATCTGGATGCTCGCCTGATAGCTGTTGTTATAAGAGAATTCCACTAGTGGCACTGAATCTTGCCACGGAGTATCGAACTCCAAAACACATGCCCTCAATATGTCCTCAAGCGTCTGTATGGTACGCTCTGTCTGACCATCTGTCTGAGGGTGATAAGCCGTACTCAGTCTCACTTCTGTACCCAAAGCCGATTGAAGACCCTCCCAAAAGTGCGATGTGAACCGCGGGTCCCTATCAGACACAATCGAGACTGGGATGCCGTGCAATCTCACCACGTCCCGTACATACAGCTGGGCCATCTTTAAGTATGTAAAAGTCATACTATATGGAATGAAGTGGGCCACCTTCGTCAGTCGATCTATAATCACCCAGATCGCATCAAATCCCGAGGCAGTCCTTGGCAAGTGGGTCACGAAATCCATAGAGATGTGCTCCCACTTCCACTCTGGTATATCTAAACTCTTCAACTCGCCTCCGGGCCTCTGCCTTTCTGCTTTCACTTGTTGGCAAATCAGGCATTTCTTAACGAATGACATAACGTCTCTCTTCATCCTTCTCCACCAAAATTGATCACACAAGTCCTTGTACATCTTTCTCCCACCTGGATGGATGCTAAATTTGCTACTGTGAGCACGATGCAGGATCCCTTGACGCAACTCTGGTGCCCTCGGCACTACCCAACGGTTACCAAGCCTCAAGGAACCATCTTCTGCTACTCTGAACTTCGATAATTGACCCAGACGTAAATATGACAACCATCTCTGTATCTCAGCGTCTGTCACCTGAGCTTTCCTGATTAGTTCAAAGATGTCCGGTTCTGCCAATAGGGTCGATACCAGCACCGGCGATACATATAAATCAAAATCATATCCCAAATGACAAAAGAGGTCATCAAGGCCGACAACTGAATAACATCATCTGCCGTACACTTTACCTTCCTACTTAAGGCGTCAGCTGTCAGGTTCGCCTTCCCTGGATGGTACTCTATCTCGCAATCATAGTCCTTGAGCAAGTCCATCCACCTCCTTTGCCTCATATTCAGTTCTGCTTGGGTAAATAGGAACTTCAAGCTCTTATGATCCGTGTAAATGGTGAAAGAAGTACCATAAAGATAATGCCGCCAAATTTTCAAAGCGAAAATAATGGCTGCCAGTTCTAAATCATGAACCGGGTACCTGGTCTCATGAGGCTTCAACTGTCTCGATGCATAAGCCACCACATGCCTATCCTGCATCAGTACACAGCCCAATCCCTGCAGTGATGCATCCGTGTACAAAGCAAACCTCTCGTTCTCCGAAGGGATCACCAGAACAGGTGCTGTAGTCAACCGGTGCTTCAACTCTTGGAAGCTTTGCTCACATGCCTCAGACCAAGAAAACGGAACACCCTTCTGAGTCAACTGCGTCAATGGTTTAGCGATCTTAGAGAATCCCTCGACGAAACGTCGGTAGTAACCCGCTAAACCGAGGAAGCTACGGATCTCGGGCACAGAAGTAGGCGCAGACCAATCCATCACTGCTTCCACTTTCCTGGGATCTACAGAAATCCCATCACTAGAGATCACATGCCCCAAAAATACCACGCTGCTCAGCCAAAATTCACATTTGCTCAGCTTAGCATACAACTGATTGTCCCTCAGAATCTGGAGCATTGTCCTCAAATGATTCCTGTGATCTTCCTCGCTCCGAGAATAGATAAGTATATCGTCAATAAATACGATGACGAATTGATCCAAAAAGGGTTGGAACACTCGATTCATCAAGCTCATAAACACAGCCGGGGCGTTTGTCACTCCAAACGGCATGACCAAAAACTCATAGTGACCATAACGGGTCCGGAAGGCCGTCTTCTGCACATCATTCTCTCTAACTCGGATCTGGTGGTACCCCGACCTCAAATCAATATTACTATATAACCTCGTGCCCTGCAACTGATCAAATTAATCGTCGATCGCGGAAGAGGGTATTTATTCTTCACTATTGGCCTTATTCAATTGTCTGTAGTCGATGCACAGTCTCATCGACCCATCCTTCTTTTTCACAAATAACACAGGCGCACCCCAAGGTGATACGCTGGGGCGTATGTAACCTTTATCAAGTAGTTCCTGCAGCTGCTCTTTCAGCTCTCTTAACTCCGCTGGTGCCATCCTGTAAGGGGCACGAGAAATAGCGGATGTCCCCGGTAATAATTCGATCCCAAACTCAACTTCCCTAACCGGCGGGAATCCGGGAATCTCCTCCGGAAATACATCGGCAAACTCGGCAACCACGGGTATATCTTCGACCCTTAACTCTTCTTTCTTGCCAGCAATGTCAATGGCATAAATAAGATAACCCTCATGCCCACGTTCCAATAACTGAGTCATCTTCAAAGCCGATATCAACGGAATTCTTGAGCGGGAACCATCCCCATAAAAAGTCCACCGGACCCCTAAATCAGATCTGAACCGCACTGTCCTCTGACTGCAGTCCACTACTGCTTGGTATCTGTTCAGCACATCAATACCCACAATGCAGTCGAAGTCCGACATACCCAGAACAATCAAATCTGACTTCAACTCGTTGCCCTCAAAATAAATGAGGCCGTCATCAACAAACTGATCTGCAATCACACTCTTTCCAGCGGGTGTCGAAACCACAAGAGGCGTGGGTAACGGAGTCGTGCATATACGGTGCCTCTCCACAAAACTCGTCGACACAAAGGAGTGTGACGCACCTGTATCTATCAAAATATAAGCAGGGTGCGTAAATAAATAACACGTACCCGCTATCACTTCTTCTGGAGCTGCTGTAGCCTACTCCCTGGTGAGGGCATACACTTGCCCTTGAGGTGGCCCCAACGACTGTCCTCCCAATGGCCTCGGTGCAAATGGTGGTCTCTGCTGTGCTGGCCTGTCTGAAGGTCTCCCCATAGTATTCTGTGGCCCTCCCCGATTAGGACAATTCCGGGCCAAGTGACCATGTTTCCCACACTCATAACAAGCAGAGCATACTTTCACTGAATGGGGTCCCCCGCACAGAAAACACTTAACCTTCTCATAATTGCTAGCCTGAGACTGTCCCCTATGAGACGGAGCATTACTCCCACGACCACCCCTTCCACGAGCATCTTGCCACCTACCACCGAATCTGGAAGATGATGAGTTTCCCTTTGGCTTAAAATGGTCGCCCCTTGGTTTCAAGTTTTCAGGGGTCGGCCTCTGTGATGGTGCTGGAGGCGGTGCCACAGTCGGATATGCACCCACTCCTAATTCTACCATTTCAGCTCGTGCTAGGGCGTCATCAAAACAAGTAGGGCCATAAGTGATCACCCTATCATACAACTCCGGCCTCAGGCCTTTCATAAAATTCCTCATCTTTGCTCGGGTGCTAGAGGCGATATGAGGCACATATCTGAGTAAAGAACAGTACTGGAGGGCATAGTCAGACACCGGCATAGTACCTTGCCTCAAGCTATTGAATTCATCCTCCTTAGCCTGCCGTGCAGCTGCTGAGAAGTACCGGGTCAGAAATCGAGTCCTAAACAGCTTCCAGTTTATTTCCTGACCTTGAGCTTCTTGTTCAATCACTGTGGTCTTCCACCACATCAACGCCTTTTTGGCCAATTGAAATTCTGCTAGCCGTATCCAAGCTGTCTTTGCGCATGGGGCAGCTACAAATATCTGCTCCAACCTCTCTAGCCATTCCTCAGCCTTCTCCCCTGTTTCAGTCCCTTCAAAAGTCGGGGGCCGATAAGCTAGAAATTGCGTCAAACTCAGTTCTCCCGGCAATAGCTGTTGTTCAGACGGCTCTTCGCCCAAGGCTGGCGGCGGTAGGGGATTTGTATGTCTAGCACTAGCATTTACACTTATAGCATCACCAACATCGACATTTGCTGCCATACTGCAACACAAGGGTTAACAACAATATACAAAACAGTTCACATAATACATCGTTAGAAAACCATAACACGTTAGCATAACCGTCACATGCTTCATATGCGCACAACATATTTAAAAGTAGACGCCTAGTCAACTCATTGCTAAGGCTACCCTTCACTCGTTCCCGGGTTCTCTAACCTGGCTCTGATACCACTAATGTAAGGACCCTAGTTCCTTAACGGTGAAATCAAGATATAAATATGGCTAAACATGTATTAGAGACATCTTAGAGTTCTGGTTGTTATGTGAGCTCAATATAATTACAGGCCAAAAATAAAACTTCAGTAGTTAGTTAATTACATTCCCAAAATGAATGATAAGACTAACAAAAATCCTGTAATCTAACTTCTTTCAAGTCCCTTTCAGCTCACAGTTCAACCCAACCCTGAGCCCCTTTTGTCCAAAAGCGTACCTACAGGAACAACTCACCATGAGCATATAAATATCACCATTTAATCACAATTGAACTTAACAAAATAATTAAGCGTATGCGGCAAATAATAGGTATGCTCCTTGATCACCACATTAGCACATTTCACTGTTGTTCCTGTTTCACAAATTTATGCATAAAATCATTAGTTCACGACATAATGATCGATAACGCGTTTCCAATTATATCCACAATATTTCACATTAATCACTAGAATTGTGACTGTTCCGGTCCCAATACAACAGCGGAATTTTAGGACCCCTCGCTTCGATATATAGCGGCATCATATGATATCCCTCGCTTCGACAATGACAGCGGCATGTTACTTCGCTTAGACATGACAGCGGCAAATATCATACTACCATCGCTTCATATGACAGCGGCAAGTACCTCCCTCGCACGGAGATAAAGGCTACCGGAACATTCATCAATTCTACCACAATTAATCAAACACAATTGATTCCAATATCATGATATAACACTATCATTTCACATATCCCATCACATAAGGGCACGATATTCACAATATACATCATCACAGTTATAACACGTTTTTACAGTCCGATGCTCGTACGTCTCACTACGTACCTTAGTTTCAAAAGTGGAGAAGTTGTATAACTTTATCTCCTCGACGTTGTTGGCACCTGAGATGGTTCTACACAACCATACAATTCAATATTAGAAGCCAAATAATAGTCGAATACCAAAAATTCAACAAAATACAACATTTTTCAAAATTACACAGCTGGCGATCGATCGCTCCACTGAGGCGATCGATCGCCTCAAATTTTTCCTCGCGGCGATCGATCGCTTCAAACATGGCGATCGATCGCCTAACCCTTGGTTTGGCTACTGCCTCTCGGCGATCGGTCGCCTCATTTTAGGCGATCGATCGCCTGCCCTGCGAGAAGCCCACTGCCCTTAGGCGATCGGTCGCCTCTTTTCAGGCGATCGATCGCCTCGCACAGACACACGATTTTCAACATTTTTACACCAAAAATTCCTTCCCAACTTCCACAACACTTATACCAGCAAACCCAAAACACAAAAACACTTTAAACCTTCAATATACATCACAAAACAACCCCAAAATCCCACACCCAACCACAAAACATACCAACCCAAATAAACCCATTTTCATACTCCAAACCACCACCCAAAATCACAATAAACCTCACAAAACAACAAGGGATGATATATATATACATCCTAGGCCCCAAATCTTACCAAGAAATCACAAGAATCAAGTTTTGCAAGAACTTCTCTTCCACCTTGGAGTACCACTCGAAAATGAGAGGAGGAGGGTAGGGTTTGAAAAGTGTTGGGGGTTGAATAATGTGAGGGGGGTAAAGATGATATGAGGTTATAGTGGGTTATGAGAGTTAATTAAATTTTACACCCCACTTCCTAACATGATGCAAATTATGCCCAACATTGTATTTTAGGCACATTTCACCACAATGCGCCAAATACCAATTAAATGCACGTTTCACAAAATAAATGACTACTTGCACATGTAAGCCATTAAAACACCTGATTACCCAACATGCATAACGTGCACCCTGAAATGCTCTACCAGCCCACATGACCAAGCATTTCCACATGGCAATTAATTTTAACACATAAGGCAATTACCACCATAATTAATCATAATTAATCATACGAACACAATTTATGCCTTAAACACAATTAACCATTTCGGGGACATCACAAAAATATATTTGAGAGAGGAGGAATCTTCAATCTACAATTTGGGACAAAGGAATAAAAAATTTAAATGGTTTTATCTGCTTAGAATTTCAATGACCTCACAAATAATCCAGTCCATAAAATCTGCCTATGTTGCATAGAATTTGGTTAGCCTTTTAAGAAATCAAGCGCAAGTAACTCGAAACACGGCCTGCCTTTCAGTATGTTGGAAGGAAAAGCAATCGTGCTCGAATCAGATATGCCTGATGCAATGCAAAGCCTTGCAATGGATTTGGCCTCTCAGGCTCTGGATCTACATGAAGTTTCCGACTGTCAGTTGATTTCGCATTATATCAAAAGGGTATGTGCTAAATCATTTCAACTTCATGAATTATATTCCTAAACCTGATTTTCATTAGCACTTCTGGCGGATGCAAAGCCAGGGAGGGTGGGAATGCCTCTCTCAAATATTTTTTTTTTGTATTTTCCCCCTAAAATTGTATTACCCCACCCCAAATTGTAGATTGAAGATTCCTCCTCTCGTCTTGGATTCTAAATCCGCCCCTGAGACGATTATTGACTGCAATTGCTCCTTCAGAATGAGAAGCCTTCGTCGAAAC
This sequence comes from Haberlea rhodopensis, assembly GCA_907163345.1. Classification (NCBI taxonomy): domain Eukaryota; kingdom Viridiplantae; phylum Streptophyta; class Magnoliopsida; order Lamiales; family Gesneriaceae; genus Haberlea; species Haberlea rhodopensis. The sequence goes on along the minus strand of CAJQUN010000020.1, from coordinate 6,682,909 downwards.
AAAACACATATCGTCCGATACAAGCACTCTAGATTTGGGTAATACAAATATACGAGATCCCTCCCATGCATGGATCTCCTTGTATCGTAGGTTCAAAACTTCACTTTATGAATGCAACGTTTTATCTAATGCACATTCTAGCAATTTTCTTTGATAACAAAATTTCACGAGCTAGGAAATACATTACGTTGTCATGTAAAATCATTCACACTTGCGATAGCATATTAGAATGTTATTTATGTTCATGCCCATCGATGCTCAATTTTGCTTGTGTTAGAATTTCGACGAATCTTATGGACCGACATGGCACTGTGTTGCTGGAAAAAGATTTTGGATCCAGCATCACTCATTTATGTGGGAGCTTCATTTTTTTCTCAGTGGAGATGATGGAATTCCTTCTATTTAAGGATGGCACATACATATCTGCAAGCAAGGAAGAAGCCGTGGGATCAGTTCTTCAAAAGGCTTCTTAAAATGGAGAAAAATGCCTTTCAGATTTGCTGGTTTTGAGGACAGGGTAATCTACAGCCTGAGGACTAGATGACACTTTCGACGAAATAATGAATCTAAACCTCAGGATGCAGATTACCTGATCCCCACCCAATAGTACTATGTCTTGTGTGAAAAAATGCATGTATAGGGGAGAGGTATATATACTTTTTCTTAAAGCTTGGTACCATGTTAGATCCGTTTGTTTATTCGACAAGTATCTTATAAAGAGCTAGCATAGCTTGTAAACACCCAATGCAGGATAATTCTCAAAATCATGTATGACATTATATAAGTCAAATACGTAGACTGATAGCATGGGTGACAGTGATCATGCAGGTGGGGTAGCCAATACCATGGGCTGAGTAGCCATGAGAAGCTTGATACATGTTAAGAATACATGGGTTCCTACTCATAACCAATTGATTAACGGAAACAGCATCTTATAGTATATCTTTTTATATAACTAGTTTCTCTACCCCGGTAATGTTGGAACTTGAAACAGCATCTCAATTTTTGCGCCAAGCGTGACTCGAACTCAATTTTGCCCAAAGTAGGTATGAACTCTTATCCATCCCGACAAAGCCGGGGGAGTTCAATATTCTCTTAATAATATAAAAAAATAACATTTAAAAAAATTTAAATCTCGTAAGATCTGGAGAAAATATCTGCATGCAGTTTCAAACATTCTACAACAAATATAATAAACTATTCAAACATTTCCAGTAGGATACGTCTTCATACATTCCCCCAAACAAAAACAGCCGCAATTCAACATTCTGAGCAAGGACCATGAATTTGTACCTATATGTCCGATATTTGTACAGTCATTCCATATATATTATTATAGCACATTAAGTACCCAAGAAAAATGTAAACTGTAACATTCTGGACTTACAGGTGCAAAATACTTGATGCAATACTTAAAACAGCTGAAACTTGTAAAAACAAAACAATCTTTTCTTCATGAATTACGAAACAGTTCAAAGAATAAATTTAGAGTAAACACGATTCGATCGAGAGGTGCAACGACAAGTAACAAAATTATATGATATGGTGTGATCATCAATATGATGATGTTTCTTATCTCTGACTGTAGAAACAAATACTTGAAGAGAGATACAATAACGCAAGACAAGGCTGTACACTGAAAGCTTGTATGCCAGCAGCAACCACAAAGTATGCCACCATGGAATATTCGTACGTGTCTAAAGAAAAATTATCCTACCTAAGTTGTCCTATATTTTAGCCAAAACTGATCGTTGCTTTGCTTACAGAGAGTGACGCAGGTCGAAGCACGCTAACTGAAAGGAGCATGTGACAGTAGCTTCTTCAATGTTTCATATGTCATGAAAACAATTCCAACACTCGGAACAACCTTGTAGTATTCTGGCATGATGCCTCTATATAAACCACGCATTCCTTCAGTACGAATTATGTGCCCAAATATTCCAAACAAGCCAGTATTATACACTCGGGCACGACCAGCAACCCCTTCCAGTTGCTTTCTTCTCCTCACGAGGTCCAAGGGGAATGTTGCTGCAATGAACAAGGACATGGAGGTAGAAACATGCATCATGTACTGTTACTTGGTGGAACAGCCAATTTATTTCTTCCGTATTTCAAAAACCAATATCTCATAGAAAAAATCTTTTTGTACTAACAATTAAGAGATTGGCGGTATTTAAAACCATTCACCATTAAAATCACCATGATAATGTGATCAATTCATCAATGTTTCATCTGATGTGTGTATTACATAGAACAGAGTCATTGGGTGTGAAACTAAATCTACTTTTTACAAGAGAAAAAGGGATAATTAATTGCAAATTGAATTCTCAAATTTGCGCCGCTTGGTGTAGTTAAGAAAATCCAAATAGTTTAACACTTAGCCAACCAGTCACAGTAATCAGAAACATGTTAATTCAAACTGTTAAAACAGATATTATACTATAACCAAATGGTCAGTCTGTATAAGTAACAAAAAACCGCCATATAATAAAGACAATAACGATAACTCCAAAGTTGCAAACTTAAAATCTGGCAGATACCTCACCTGTTGATGATGCAATGCCAGAAACACTGCCACAGGCAAGGCTGACCAAAATTGTGGAATCATCGGGCCTGATAGAAAATCAATGCTTTATTAGTAAGAACATGTATCAAACGTAGCAGAAAACATACTACGGTTCCACAAATATAGTTTTTTTTTACCTTAAAGAATGCCAATAAGATCTCAAACTCTCATAAACTGAAAAGCTTATAGCTATACTGGGTCCAACACCCTGCAGCAACAAGAACACAAGAAACAAATGAACAGGGACTTATCTAGAAGCATCTTTGAATAATTGTAATTAAATTTTAAAAACAACACAATGCAAAACTTACCAACAATGTTGCTCCCATTCCTTTGTACAGACCAAAAAAGCCTTCATCTCTGCAGATGGTACGAAGTGCATGTCTTATTCCCTGATAGTATATAGCATTCCTCTGCCAAATTCCCACACGAAATGAGTCAAGACTCCATGAAAGTAATCACACAAACAGATTGACATCGCATGGATAAGATGGTACTTGGAATATACTGCTTCCGCCCACCCCGCATCACGTAAAAAGGACCAATTACATAAGTGAAATGGTGTCGAACCAGAAAAGGAATCACCAGTGCACCAAATTCCACCACATAAACTAGCATATTTGATGGTCGACGATAAACAAAATGCATTTCTCATTCATTATCACACTGGGATGATGCTTTTTGCTTCCTTGTTGTTTGTTAACTACTACTTATTGCTTTATTTTATTATTCTTGTTCTGTATAATGGGGAGGGCAGGGAGTGAAAAAAACTTGATGTACAGTGAGAAGCAACAGAAAAGTATTTCACCTCGGTTAAATCCATAATTGGGAATTAACTAAGTGAGTCCCAAACAACTACAACTGTAAAATTTTCTTTATACCTGTGCCGCAAGCCGTGTTCTTACAAGATCCAATGGATAAGTGGCGGAAGCAGCAGTTATTCCTGCCAAACCACCACCAACAAAATGCACGAAAATATCTGAACTTGCATTTTCCCCATATTTGTCAAGGCCAGGAATGGATTTCAAGATCTGCAAAATGACTTGAGTTAAAGAGCAACAATAAAAGGAACATAATCAGTCAACCACATCATTTAATTGCATTAAAACTGCACTGAACATCTCATAAACACTCACACTCTTGTACCGCTCATATGCATAAAAGTTGACTGCCGTGTAAGGAAGACGATGAGCAATTGTAACCAAATTCCCCTTCCAAAAAGCCCTAAATCCTTCTTCATTAACAATACGTAGTGCTTCTCGCCATATACAAGGCTTACTCATCACTGCAACGTCTGAGTGCATACCTTGCACCTTAAAAATGATAAAAAAAAATTATTTTACACAAAAAGGAAAAAGAATATAAAGACAACATGATAAGAATTGTTAGTGATGCATTCACTTCAACACCAACTAAAGAAGCGCGCGCAAAGTACCGATAAAGAAATTATTTTTTGTGAGAAAAGAAGTTTCACAGGGAAGTCAGAATTCAGCTAAGTCATTGTAAACACATTTACAACGATTAAAAAACGTATATCATACAACTGATATCGTACGGGAACAAATTTAGTATCAAATTCAAAATAAAAAAATCTTCGATCTCTTCAGTACACGAATGCAACTCCAATTTCCCCATACTATGCACACGTCATAAGTCGGTGTGACCATTTAATTTATTTATTTTCATCGACAAACAGATATCTTTCCCTGTATTTTAAAGAATGATATACGAGGTTCAAGAAAATATAAAAGCAGAAACTTTACAGCAAAAAATAGGAAATAAACCTGAAACAGGATCGTGAGACGGGCTAGAGGAGCAGTACAGGTCTTGCTGAAAGCTCCCGCAATTCCACCGGCGAGGAGCTGCTGCACCGTGCCAATCTGTGGTATAGGCTGCTGTTGCGGCTTCGGAGGAGGTTGCGGAGACTGCGTCCGCGAGTGGTGACACTGAAGAAATTCCCTCGTTGCAGAGCCGCCGTCCACCCCCACTCTAGCTTCCATTTTTTTTTTTTTCACCAAGTCAATTACCAAGACAAAATCAGAGTGACAGAAATCTAATTCTGTCAATTTTACTGTAAACCATTCGACATTGAAGTGTTGCTGGAAATTTATCAGCGGAGAATGGTGGTCGGTGGAGAATAAACCCCTATGCAAAAACCCTAATTGGAAGGTTTTGTTTGAATAGATTAAAGAATATTGCTTGGAATATATTTTCTTGCCTTGTTTTCTGCGTAGTTTGAACGGTAGAAAAAGCGGTGTTGAATATAAAAAAAAAATTCAAAAAAAAAAGGAAAAGGCGGTTGACTCCATGCACGCTTTTATCGAGGAAAGAAGAAAGCGTGTCAAGCGTAGGGCCCAATTCGTTAAAATGATTCTAAGTCTTTTTAATATATTAAGGTACCGTTTGGTTCGAATGATGTGATAAGTAATGTAAAGATTAAAATGTATAAAATGATTATAAAAATAATGTGTAATTATATGATGTTTGGTTTGAGGATAAGATGATATATAAAATTTATTATTTGGTATAATGACTAAAATGTCCTTAATATTATAATAATAATAAATAATAATAATAATATATAATAACTATTATTATTCTTATTATATAATTACAATAAAATAATAAAAATATTTATTATTATTTTATTATAAAATCATACTAATAAAAATAAATTATAATATATATATATGTAGATTATTATTACGGTAAGAATTAGTTTTTACTCTTATTATATAATTATAATAAAATAATAATCATAATAATTAATAATATATAATATGTATATATATAGCCTTATATCGAAACTCATAAATTTCTTCACATTGGTTTAGTGCAAATTGCTTTTAAACCTTTAACTTTAGAAGGATTACCAGAAGCTTTATAGCAGCTTTAAGAGATGGAAGAAATTTAAATTGGAAACAATCTTTGATTGGAATTATTCAATCTAGTTTGGCTCATGGCCCTGTTTATTTTGATGTTTATCCAAATTTACAATTATCATTATCTGATATTAATATATTAGATGCTTTAACATTAAATGTTAAAACTCATGGTTATAATTATGCTCCAGGAACAGAAATAATTTGTATCTGTTATCGTATTTATTTTAAACCTTTGCATACATTAAATCCTCAATGTAGGAGAATGGATAAACCCATTAATGAAATAATATTGATTGAAACTAATTTTAGTCGATCTAACATTACAACACGAAGAGCTATTAAATGGGATGAAATTGTTTTCCCTGATAACTGGACAATTGAACATGCAATTCCTGTTCAAACCAGAATTCAAAACAATTTAGTTGATGTTATACAAACAAATGATGGTTCAATTCAACTACAATTTGAACCAAATAATCAACAAAAATTATTACAATCAATACCTAGATCGTTAAGATCTAAATCATCTAAGTCATATTCATCTTTTTCTCATATATCCCCAATGGAGGAAAATAATTCTCCACATAGAGCTTCAACATCTGCAGTTCCGAATTTACCTGATAATTGACAACATGAAAGAATAAGTAAATTATATATTAATCCAGACAATATAGTCAGAGGATTAAAAGAATCAGAAATAACTGAATCAGAAATGAATTTTTCTTTATGAATAATACACCCAAAATAGATTTTAGTCCTGGATCGAGTGCCAGGCAGAAAATAAAAAATGAATTTAATCAACCCAAATGGGAACAATTTAGACAATGGTTTTTTGACAATATTTCAAAAGAAAAACAAACTTTGTTACAGAATGAATTTTATAAATTTTGTTCTGAACAAAATGCTTATATACCTTTTATATCATGGTTTATATCAACATATGTTGAACCCTATATTCAAGTATTAGAAAGGACATATAAACTTTCGAATGGTAATATTTTGACAAATTTATATCCTCCTCAACAACCTTTTGAAATTGAAAAGGAAGGAACGATTCTTAATTTTTCAGCATTTTCAAAATTATTAGAAAATGAGACTTTACAACTCACATGTCAACATATTAATAAATTATTAAAACAACAAAATTACACAAATCTTTTCCTAGTTATTTTAGGAGAACAAATTAATCTATTACATAATAGAATTGAGAATATTAGTACAAAAATTGCACACATTCAACCTTTAGTTGGAATGGCACCACCATCGGATATAATATTAACCACTCCAAATATCCAACCTCCCCCTGAAATCAAGGATTTTAAATTGAAATCAATGGGAGACTTTGAACAATTTTTAGAAAATAAATTTAAAGATTTGAAATTATCTATTTCAGTTTTAGATACTGATTTCCAGGATCAATTATCTCATGGCAATCACAAACAAGTCATTGGTGATCAAATAAATAAATTAAAAAATAGATGGGCCAATAAACCCACTCAAAGCTTATTTTATTATAGTAGGCCATCTCCCATGGATACTCTCCATGAAGAAACTGACCTTAATGGAAATAATAGTTATAGTGGTAAACATATTTATGAATGGAATATTGATGGTTATCCTGACAAACAGATTTATAATCTGGCTCATAGAATGCTTATGTATTCCACTATTTGTAAAATTTATGGCAATACAGATAAAAATATTGCTAATATGATTATTGCTGGATTTACTGGCCAATTAAAAGGCTGGTGGGATAATTATTTAACTCTAGCTAATAAAGAAGAAATCATGAATACAGTTAAACAAGAAAATAACATCATTGTAGAAAATGCTGTCTACACTTTAGTTGTTAATATTATTGATCATTTTACTGGTAGATATTCTGAACGAAATGAAAATATTCGAACTCTTTTACAGAATTTAAGATGTAAAACATTAACTGATTTTAGATGGTATAAAGACACATTTCTCAATAGATTTATGGAATTACAAGATTGTAATAGTTCACATTGGAAATCCAAATTTATTAATGGATTACCTCACCTCTTTGCTGAAAGAGTTAGGAAGAACCTTAGAAAGGATCATATTAATATCCCTTATGATTCCTATACATATGGAAAACTTATTGGCACATGTATCCAAGAAGGATTAGCCCTATGTAATGAAATTAAATTAAATCAACAAATTAAAAGACAAAATTTGTCTGAACGAAAACAATTAGGACAGTTTTGTGAGCAATTTGGTATGGACATACCCTCACACAATAAAAGTTATACTAAAAATAAAACATACAAAAATGAGAAAAATTTTCAAAAACCTTATTATAAGAAAAGGAGAAAATATTCTCAGAAAAGATTAGATCACAAAAGTGAAAGGAAAAAATTTAGACAATCAAATTAAATACCTAAAAAACAAAATATAACTTGTTTTAGATGTGGTCATACTGGTCATTATGCTAATAGATGCAAGATGAAAGAAAAAATTAATACTTTAGATATTCCTGATAATAAAGGATGCTCTTAATACAATATTAGTACACTCTTCTGATAGTTCTGATTATTCATCAGACTCATCTTATGATTCGAATGATTCAGATGAATCAAAACATCTTCAGGTTTTAGAGAATGAATCTAGTCATTCAGAAACAGATTGTTGTAAACCTTGTTCTATAGGACAACCCTGTATCAAGACTATTTCAGATGAATCAAATAATTTACATTATAAAATATTATCACAATTTCAGGATTTAAATATAAATACTTTAACTAATACCAATATATTAGAATTTCTCAAATTAGTTAAAGACCCTGAATTAAGATATAAATTAATTGATCAAATGGATGATATTCCTTCCACTTCAACATCTAATAATATTCCTCGGAATATTATTGATAATTCCAATAATCCTTATTCCATGACAGAAGTTTATAAGCTTCTAAGACAAAGACAATCCAATGATACTCCTACATCAATCAATGATTTGTTTATAGAGATTGATAATCTTAAACAAGAAATTAAATTTCTTCAACATGAAAATAGAATATTTGATACCCGAATATCGAAATTAGAAGATAATCAAATTTCTAATTCTCCAATTACATCTCCAAAATTTCCTGATAAGGACAATTTTCAATTACCTCCAGAACATGATTTTCTGGCAACATTAGAAATTCTAGTTGCTCAAAAATGGTATACTCAAATTACTTTATTAATTGATAATCATTTTTCCAAAACATTTACAGCACTTATTGATAGTGGTGCAGATTTAAATGTTATTCAGGAAGGATTAATTCCTACTAGATATTATACAAAAACAAGTAATAGTTTATCTCATGCTGGTGGACAGAAATTGGACATACAATATAAACTTCCTCAAGTTTCTATTTGCATAAATCGAACATGCATAAAAACTAGCTTTTTATTAGCTAAAGATATTACTAATCAAGTAATACTTGGATCTCCATTTATTACTCAATTATACCCAATTACATATATTGATAATTTAGGTATTCGTGGTACTTTTGAAGGTAAAACTATTTTCCTAAAATTCTTAGATGCTCCTTCACCACGATACATTAATATTATTCATGATCATATTCAAAATAAAATTCACCAATTACAATTTTTAAAATTTGAAATAAATACAATCACAATAAGTGATCAGTTAAAAAATCCTAGATTACAGGAAAAAATTAAGTTAATAGCACAACAATTTTCTTTAGAAACTTGTAATGATCATCCAATGCTTTTTGGAATCGAAAAAAGCATCTTATCTCTTTACCCTATGAGGATGATTTTAATGAAAAATTAATCCCTACAAAAGCTCGACATGTCAAATGAGCTCTGAGTATTTAGAATTATGTAAAAAGGAAATAGAATCCTTATTACAGAAAAAGCTAATCAAGCCGTCTAAATCTCCTTGGTCTTGTACTGCTTTTTATGTTAATAAAAAAAGTGAACAAGAACGTGGAGTACCAAGATTGGTTATAAATTATAAACCTTTAAATAAAGTCTTAAAATGGATAAGACATCCCATCCCTAATAAAAAAGATTTATTAGATAGATTATATGATTCTATCATATTTTTAAAATTTGATCTGAAATCAGGATATTGGCAAATACAAGTCAATCAAAATGATACTTATAAAACTGCTTTTAATGTTCCAATAGGACATTATGAGTGGAATGTGATGCCCTTTGGTTTGAAAAATGCACCTTCTGAATTTCAACAAATCATGAATGATATTTTTACTCCTTACAGTGAGTTTATAATTGTTTATATAGATGATATCTTAGTATACTCTAAAACAATTGAGTTACATATAAAACATTTAGATATGTTTAGAAAATTATCATTCAAAATGGCTTAGTCATATCTAAACCAAAAATGTCTTTATTTCAAACTGAAATAAGATTCTTAGGCCATAATATTAATAAAGGAAATATAATTCCTATTTCGCGAAGTATAGAATTTGCTTCTAAATTTCCAGATAAAATAATTGATAAAACTCAATTACAAAGATTTTTAGGAAGTCTAAATTATATTTCTGCTTATTATAAGAATTTAACTCAAGATTCAGCTATTCTATATGATAGACTTAAAAAGGTTCCTAAACCGTGGACTGATGAACATACCAAGGCAGTTCAAACTATTAAGCAAAAGGTAAAATACTTACCTTGTTTAATGATAGCAAATCCAAATTGGAATAAAATTATTGAGACAGATGCCTCTGATATTGGTTATGGAGGAATATTGAAACAAATAGATCCTATTTCAAAAAATGAATTTTTAATTAGATTTTATTCTGGCAAATGGAATGACAGTCAGAAAAATTATGCAACTATAGCAAAAGAAGTTCTTGCAATTGTTAAATGTATCTTAAACTTTCAAGATGATTTATATAATCAAAAATTTATAATTAAAACAGATTGTAAGTCAGCTAAATTTATGTTTAATAAAGATTTTAAACATGATGTTTCTAAACAAATGTTTGCTCGTTGGCAAGCTCATTTAGCTCCATTTGATTTCGATATCATATATAAAAAAGGTGAAGAAAATTCTCTTCCCGACTTTTTGACTCGTGAATATTTAAATGCTTGAAATATTTTCAGGTATGAGTCAATCTTCTAGAGGAACTTCCTCTTATAGAGGAAGGGGTGGCCGAGGAGGCCGAGGACAAAATCCAGAGCATATTATAGCTCAACATGGAACACGTAGGCTTATAGCCAGGAATTTATCTCAAGAGCAGGATCCTTTATATCAGGAATTCCTTGCTTTTAGACAACAGAGAGAGGGTAATATCCCTGAAACAGAAACAACAACATCATATGCTAATATCGTTAATAACGATGAAGGAGAATCACATATTTTTATCAAAAATGATTCTCAGGAAATCATATTTTTCCTTGAAGATATTGATCTAAAATGGGGCAATGAACCCTGGAAGATTATGAGCAGGTATATTGACACTGCATCATTTGCTTATGGGACATATAAGTCTCGAAATTATTATGAGCAATTACTCATAAATAATTCATGCGAAATTACGCGATTTCCTTTAGGACAAAAGGAAAATTTTACTTTTAGTAAAATCATTATCAAGCGAGTCATAACTCCAACTGAATGGGGAATATCACCTCTTAAGGAAAAAGAATTTGCTTTTCCTAATAATCAGATGATTAAATATAATTATTGGGATTATGTTGAAGCCTTTCATAAAGTCTTCTTCTATGAAAATAATAAGAAACGACATTCGTGGTTTATTAAAATTTGTACTGAAGTATATAAACATGATATTCCAAATTGGTTTATAAACTGGTGGGGCAAATATGGCACTACGCAAAAAATTTTACCAGAAATTTATAAAACCTATTTTGATGAATGGATTGATTTATCTCCTAAATTAATTCAAATGCAACAACAAAGTTCTGGTATAACAGGAATAGCATCTTTCTATTTCTTTGTTGAATTTTCTATTCCTTGGATTTGGAAATGGTCGCCAGAAGTATCTTATACTGATACTCACATCCCCTGCCTTAAAAGGAATTTTTATTCAAAATTCTGGGATAAAATGTTAAAGGAAAACCCAGACACCAAACAAGTGTTTGGAATGGATACTTTGGAACTAATTGCGGATACCATTGCTACTTATCAGACGGATAACTTTGTTAAAAATTCATTTGAGCAACCTTCACCATTTGAGCACATTGCTCGAAAATGTCGAATGAAATCCGAGGTAATGACTAAGGAGAAAATAATTGAAGAATATTTGGAAGCAATGAAGAAGGACATATTAACCAGATTTGATGATGATAACATGTCTGGAAAATCAATTTCTGAAGATTTACAGGATGCACAGGATCCAAATATTCCTTTTGATGATATTTTTGAAACATTCAAAGCCACCATGATGGAAACTGGGTCTACTGGATCCACCTCAAAAGATAAAGACAAAGCACTATAAAAAGAAGATGCTGATTCCCCGCATTATTTGGCTCAATGGCAGACAAACTTTAGTGGATATGACTAAAGTGGAATATTTCTTTAATAAAGAATTGTACGATGGATATATTCCATCCACTATCTTATTACTTTATTTCAGTGCGTCTACTGTTGTAAATTAGTGTGGTTCCTGTTTGTACTTTTTTATTATTAGTCTGTACTGTTTTTATTTTGGGTTTGAAGTCCGGATTTGAAATCCGATGTCTCACTCCTATATAAGGAACTTTTATTTCGTTTGTTTAGCAGACTGAAAATCATCCACTCTTGTAATATTCTCGTTCATCTTAATAAACAGTTTGCATATGGTTTCAACTACTTTTATTCTGCTCTTCCTTTCTGTAAGTATTCTTTTATCTTTATTTTTGTTTTATCATAAATATTATGATAGGCTAAATACTTATTTGTGTTAACTTAAATCTCATTTACTTACTTATGCCTTGAATTGGTCCTTATGTATCTTATGAATAAATCATTCTAGGATGGAATAGTAAAACTGGCATTTAAGAACTATTGTACTATTGCCCGCTTATGACGAGGTGTGTCGATTAGGGTGTTTTTGTACTGTTATAGTTCAAGGATTGACGGTTTTTATATTCTGTAGAAGTCCTAGGTTCATGATGAATTCATAGGAGGTCTCGAATGGTATCAATAATAATTATTCTTATTATATAATTATAATAAAATAATAATAATTATTATTATTATATTACAAAATAATAATAAAAATAAATAATAATATATATAATATGTAGATAGATAGTAAAGAATTAATTATATTAGGATGGATAAATTATTATCTATACGGATAAAATAAGAGAGATATATATAGAGATATAGAGGATAGGAATCAGAGAAGAGAATAGAGATAATAGAAGAGAGAGATAAGAACCAGAAGAGAATATAAGATAATATATCTCTAGGATATAATACTAATATAATATACATATATATAGCTATATATAAAAATATGTAATAATAATTATTTATATATATATATATCTTATATTTATTTTTATTATATATATCGATTAATATTATTATTTATATATTATATATAATATATGGTTATTTATATATTATATATATATATATTATATGATTAATATAATATATATTTATATATATTATTATTTTATACGTATATATAATAATTTATATACAAAAACATATAATAATAACCATAATAAATATAAATTAAAATATTACAAATACAATAAGTAATAATAATATTGTAGGAAATAAGTTGTACTTTTTGGCAGGAATTTCAAGTTTTGAAATAGTAAAAAAATGTGAGAAATGGTATATATGTCTTTTTTATTGTAAAGTGGGATTAGAATGTGATAAATGTGGTGGGATAATTTTTTTTTATACAACAAAGTGAACATGGGATAAATAAATAATCTAAAGATTATTAAACCTATCCCACAATCCAAACGGAGCCTAATAGGCCCAATAAAACAACAGATGCATGCCAACAACAAATAACCAACGAATAATTAGAAGAGGAAATTACATATATGTACCATTTTTCAAAACATGTTTCAAATAAATCGAGAAAAATATTTTCTTTTCAACTAAATATACCTTTTAAAAAACTTATTTCAAGTAAGTCTATTTTATTAAACTCTAATCTAATTGGTCAATTTTCAGGACTAAATTACCCATGTTGCAAGAAGAAGAAAAATCCATCATAACAATTAACTTAATCCCTCACATAACGGCTATCGTTTTCCCCGAATTAATTTCATCTAATTAATTGAGCAGCTGATTTTGATCGTGTTGTTATTCGTTTACAGACTTTAGATTGTTCGATCTTTTATATATTCAATTAACTGCAATCTGATAAAAAATTCTTGAGATTTTTATCGTTAACTCTGATGGATACCGAAATCATGATCCTTTTGAAATTTAGAGAGGAAACATTGGTTTTGAATGTTAAATTCCAATTTCAGATTCATTGATTTAATGGATTGTGCATCTGTTAAGTGGTGCAATTTCAATATTGATGATTTTTGTTTCAAGTACTCAATCGATGGCACCCTAATTGTTGTTTGAGTAATGCGATTGATATGAGAAATATATTTTTGTTGTGTAACATGATCAGTCTTTGTTTGTTGATAATGCATGTTGTTGATTGTAATGCTTCATTGTTGAGGTATGTAGGCAAAGGTGGTGGTAGTTCACCGACTGTGTCTAGAGGTGCATGTGACATACACGCACCACTAGACACAATTGCATGTGATATAATTTTTTTGACAGAGTCAAGCGGTATACACATGCACATCTAGAGTCTATTTCTGCACGTGGTTTACATGCATCAATAGACTCTCGTGGTGCACATATCGACAGCAGAAATTGCAGTTCACCATCAGGTTAAGGATTTGATTTAGAATATCGAAGATGCAACATTAAAGGCAAAGAGAAGTTGTTGTTATGTTCTAGATGGTCATCAATTATTAGTAGGGTGGGTCAAGGATTTAGAGGTGGTGTTAAAGAGTTTCGAAGTGCGTTGAGTAATTATATTCTATGGAGGTTGTTTTGATTACAACTATATGAAATATAATAAAGATAGAGTAGTTGCTGAATGTGCTAGGAAGCATGTTGATGGGTGTGGTTGGTTTGTGAGTGCCAACATGTAAATGGTTCTTTCTACATAAAGAAATTGAACAAAATTCACATTTGTGGTCTACGAGTCATGAGACATAAAAAAGGATTGTTTCAGATTTAATATCAAAAATTATTTACGAACGAGTCAGTTCCAATCCAAACTTTTCTGTTATGTCTGTAATGGAGTTAATGAAAAAAGATTATGGGTTGGATATCACGTACATTAAGGCATGGATAAGTGTGGAGAATGCTAGGTCTACTGATTTTGGAAATTAGGACGAGTCTTTCCAGGAGTTAAAGTTGTACATCGATGCGGTGAAGACGATTAATGTTGGGAGTTTTGTAGAGCTTGAATTTGACGATTGTAACTGATTCATCCGTTTGTTTGTGTCGTTTCGTGCTTGTATGTATGATTTTAAATTTTGCTGTCCTATGTTATTTCTTGATGGAACTTTTTTGAAATCTCGTTTCAAGGGCATACTCTATCAGCTACTGCGAATTATGGTAATCCAGATAAGATGAAACAATATAAATATGCATGTAACTGAGATATTACATGCACCCCAAGTATGTCGGTGCATGTATATTACATGCACAGTTAGACTTGAGTAGGGGTGGGCACTGGTCGGATTTAATCGGGTTTGGGTAGTTGTAGTTGGGTACCCTACATATCGGGTATGAAAAAAAATACCCGATCATAACCCGATGTGGTCGGGTTGTGAGGGCCCGGTCTTAATTGTACGTTTAATTATCACACAATTATGATTATTTATGTAAACAAAGGAAGATTAGTTTCAAAAGTTCCAAAACTTGGCCCTAAAATATTTTCGATAATATTACAGATATCAAATTACTTTCTAGTCAATACCGAAAATATAAGTAAGTCATTTTCTCATACAACATCAATTCATACAATTCATAAATCATGTAACTACCAAATTTCCAGGCACTCATACTTAAAAAATACATCTACTCGGGGCATACCCCGGTGAGTAAATTAATCTTTTAAAAGTGTTTAACAAATAATTGGGTCACAAAACATAAAACATCGACCTGAGCTCGCTCACAAGGAGCTCCGGTACTCCTAGATGAATCTTCTCGAGCATCTGCAGGACATCCACCTGTAATACATATCATGTACATACAACAAATACATGACAGCCCCCACAACGGGGGTTAGACCTCAGTACGAGAAACAGGTAAAATCACAATATTATGACAAAGTATCATGACATGCTTGCCGTGCATGAATGCAATGCATAAATGAATGTTATGCATAATGGGTACAATGAATCAAATCTCAAGATACCAAATATCGGAGTCCAAATAAGATATCATCAACAATATCAAGCTCGAGCAGAGGGTGGCGACACACACACATTGCGCTAGGAGAATCATCATGTGTTGTGTCCATCATCCCTCGTGTCTAGGTCCGACGACAATGCACACTACAGTTGCTATCTAAACTGTATGTCATTGACGTGCCCAGCATCACCATGACACTATAGATCTCATCAAAATCTAATGGAATCAAAGGAACGGTAGGATCAATATGATATGTCCAATGTCCAATGTCCATGCATCAATGTATCATGTAATCTCATTTGATCCGTGACTCAGTGTATCATGTAATCTCATATGATGCAGTTCAATATATCATCTCATATCATGCAGTTCGTATCATATAATCACATCTACTGCAATTCAACATGTCATATAATCACATAGGAATCAAATATGACAAGTTAATCATACCCCGGGTACATCACATGTCTTTGTCAGACACCGTGATACAACCGGTTTTCTACGTACCTTCACCGAGTCAAACAAATATCGAGAATTTTCGTACTCCTCAAATTGAACTCGGGCTATAGTCACCTGACCAAATATCATTCAAATAGACCAAGACTATCAACATCATTATTCTAAAGATCATGTTCCAATCCTACTCTAAATTTCAGCAACATGCATCCAATGATAAACCCATAAATCTTTCAAAACTTAATCAAATGACATGGGTCTAATTTAGCTTTAAAGCTAACCCAAAATATGATATTTCATATGTTTAATACCTTCCTATATCTTTAGGTTTGAGCACCAAACCAACACCATAGCTCCTTCCTAGTTTTCCAAGAGCTTTCACCTCCACAAACACCTCCAATTCCAAAATTGCTTTTGAGGGTTCTTGCTCCTCTCCTCAATACCTATGCAAATCTATATTTGCATGCAACATGCATCCACAAATTCACAAGAATATGGGAGCTAAAAAGGTTGGAATTTTCGAAATATAGAGAGAAGGTGGAGAAAAGTTTGGGTTGAGTGGGAATAGAGAGAAAGATATGGTGAAGAATGAGTGATGGCTGAATGTTTAAGTCTTGGTGGGTGAATTTTTAATCATTTAATATATTGCAGAATTCATGTGTCAATACATCACTATCTTGCAAGATAAATGATCCAAAACATGTACTAAACATGGGGTAATTAAATAGTGGCATGTATTCTCCAAGTGTCATGTGATCATGCACATGCACAAGCACTAAAAATATGTTCCACTAGTTGCTTGACTCGCCGTAGTTCGAAACACCTTAATTCGATGTCCGTACTTTTAATTATCCGATTTTGCTTAATCATCGTTAATCCGGATTAATTTGCATCGGGGCCTTACATGGGTACCGATGTTCGGGTACCCAAATAATATCGGATACATGATAAATCACTTTTGAAAAACAAAAAATTTAATGGAACACAGATAAATATAAGAATATTTAATAATTAAGCATATGCTTCAAGTCCGAAACAAAAAAAAAATCATAAATAAATTACAATATCAAATATCAAAATTGTTCAACTATAGATATTTAATATTATTATGATTTATGAGTGTGAAAAGATGAGAAAAATTTAGACTCTTAGTCGGTTAATTAATAATGTAATTGGTCTCAACATGTGGGATTGGAATCAAGACGGAGCATGCAATTATATATTATTAAGATAGGGTTAATTGATAGATTTAGGGTTAATTAATAGATCTAGGGTCGGGTACCCGATCGGGTTTTGGGTAGTAAAAATCTACCTGCACCCGACCCGATAACAATAGAATTTGGTGTCGCGTACTAGCCGAACCCTATATTTTATAAATATCACCGACAATTGGTGGCTCAACATGTGGGGTTGGAATGAAGACGGCGCATGCAATTATATATTATTAAGATATGGTTAATTAATAGATTTAGGGTTAATTAATAGATCTAGGGTCGGGCACGCGATCGGGTTTTGGATAGTAAATATTCTACCTGCACCCAACCTGATACAATAGAATTTGGTGTCGCGTACTACCCGAACACGGTATTTTATAAACATCATCGACCCGACCGGGTAATACCCGTTCGGGTCGGACCCGTACCCGAATTTTCACCCCTAGACTTGTGTCTATAACATTTACCACTACAAGATATATAAACTATGCAACTGAGATGTGGTGCATGTAATATACATGCACCGCTAGTCTATCGGTGCATGTATATTACATGCACCGATAGACCTTGGAGTCTCTAACATGTATCGCTACATGTTATATAAATTATGCATGTAACTGAGAATCGATGCATTTAATATACATGCACCACAAGTCTGTCAGTGCATGTATATTAAATGCATGTATATCAAAATTATGCATGTAACTGAGAATCGGTGCATTTAATATACACGCACCACAAGTCTGTCAGTGCATGTATAATACATGCACCGATAGAATTGAGCGTCTATAATATGTACCACTACATGTTATATAAGATCGTCATATAACATAAATTGTATTTTTTGCTTTATATTTTGATTATTCTATTGTATGGATGTTCCCCTTTGTGGACTCAGAAAATTTGATAATTGGTGTTGGTTTCTATCTTGTTTGAGCAAGATTGTAGATAATGGTAGAGATATTGTTTATATAGCTTATCGGAATGTCGGGTTGATGGAGGCTTTACCTGTTGTGTTTGGACCTTCTTCAAAACACGTTTTTGCCTTTATCATTTGAAATGCAACCTCCAGGACATATATGCTCGCAAACATTTTTCGAACCAGTTCCAGGAAAGGATGTGTTACTTGTTGGATGAGTGTGCATATTCACCGACAGTGGCTATTTTCACAATAGAAGCTTGCTATTTTGAAACGAGAAGGTGATTCAATTGTAGAAGGGTTTTTACAAGGTCTGTCTTTGGAGAAATGGACAAATGCTTACTCATATGGCATGCGATATGGAGAGATGTATTCAAATGCAGCGGAGTCTTTCAATTCTTGGATATTAGAGGCAACGGGTCTGCCTATTACTTACATGGTGGATTGTATCAGGGTTAAGCTGGTGAGTTGGTTTTATGATAGGAGATTAATGGCTGCACGATGGAGTGGGGCTTTGTATGCGAATATGGAAAAGAAATGGCCTTCTTACAAAAATCAAGGTCGTGTGTGGAATGTGAAGATGCCTTCTGACTGTTGTTTTGAGGTGTTTTCATATCCTTCAGTTACTGTGCGCCTTGATATTCGTACGTGTACTTGCTATCAGTGGCAGCTTGATGGATTCACATGGCCTCATGTGACTGATGTACTTAGGAGGAATAAGATGGTCATAGATGAAGTTGTTGATGCATATTTCCATGTTCGTACCTATAAGAGTTGCTATGAAGGAGTTATAATTCCGATTCCGGGACGTTCAAGTGATGATTTTGCTAAGATACATGGAAATGAATATTTACCTCCACAAACGAAAAGGCAACCGGGTCGTCCAAAGAAGATGATAATTAGATCCAAAGGTAAAAATATTCGACAGTTGCGTTGTAGTCGGTGTAAAAAAATATGGGCATAATAGGAATACAGGAAGACTTGTAAGAAACCTATTTGATGTTTTTTGTAAGTTTATGTTGAACATAGTTTAAATGCAAAAAATATTTGTCGGTTTGTTAATTTGAATAACAAAGGATACAAATACATGCACTGCTTCTGTCTATAGGTGCATGTAATTGACATGCACCTATAGATTTAAGTTTCACATATATGTATAATTGTTCATGTGCGTGACATGCACCTAATGGTCTATCGGTGCATGTCATATACATGCGTCGATAGATTCAAGTTGTACATGGATAAGTGCAACTGTATTTTCTATTGGTACATATAATATACATGCACCAATAGAAACAAAATGTGAATTGGTGCATGTGTATTTACATGCACCAATAGATTCAAGTTGTACATGTTGGATATATGCAACTATGTTTTCTAACGGTGCATGTGATATACATGCACTGAAAGAAACAAAATGTTAATTAATGCATGTGTATTTACATGCATCGTAAATACATATCAATTAAAATCATTATAAAATATATATGCAAGCCTCGCATGTAGGATAAATGCAACTAATGGTCTATCAATGTTTTTTATTAATTTGAATAACAATATGAAACAAATACATGCACCGGTTCTGTCTAAAGGTGCATGTGATTTATCTATAGACTCATCGGTGCATGCGAAGGAACACACGCAATAACAATTAAACAAAGTGCACTTGTAGGATTCAATTTTGTTTAGTTCATCATTAACCAACTAAAACAACCACATGAGTCTCTACATTGTATGAAATAATTGCATGATATATGAATACACAAAGTTGAATGCTACGAGTGCACTTTGTTTAATGAGAAAAAAATATTTAATAGTTGAGTTTTATTACCCAACACATGTTGTTAAATACATAGGCATCTTCTTTTTTCCTTTATTGGCAATGTGGTTATTTACAACAATCACGACGGTCAATATCTGTAAGTAATTATAAATCAGTTTCACTAATATGTATAATGGTTCATGTGCGAGAGATACACCTAATGGTCTATTGGTGCATGTGTATTTGTAAGGCTCTCGTACGGTATTATCGAAAATCATGTTTAAATCTTAAATCTTCATAAGCATGTGATTAGTTAGAAGTAATCATATAATTGACAATGGACTTGCGATATTTTATATGTTACGAAGTCATACTTGAGTTTTACGATTGACATGTGTGTTGGAGCATAGCGAATGAATGACACTTGTTATTTTTTTTTACCGCTCCAAATAAAGTGTTTGACTAAAAGAAAAGAAATAATGTTGCAAAAATAAGAAAATCAAATGCATTTTATTATGGTAAAAGATATAAGGTACCATGCATACCATCACATAATTTTTAGATAAATTGACAATTTAATATTTAAGTGATAATTGCATGCATTCCACGTGTACTGTGGCATCTTCTCTCTTCAGTAAGCTAGTAGTTTGTGTCATTAGATTGTAGTAAAATATTTATATCATGATTTATTTAAAATATGAATTCTATAAATAAATTGAAAATCGACTTAATGGAAGTCTCTTACTACGTGTATCTTTCTCTGAACAAAATTACATACTTCTCTTCCACGTAACAGAGCAATGCATAGAGAAACACGGGGAGATTATTTTTCTTTTCTTTCTTCAAAATTTAGGCTACATCGAATGATAGTTCTCAAACCTGCTACAAAAATCCAATTTGTGTTGACAGCTACATATCGAGGTAGGAATAACCTGATTCCTCTATAAATTATTGAAGTAGTTGGTAATTAGAATTCTGAAATTCTACATGCAAGAATTATGCAGTAATATCAGTTTAGATTTTTAAGTAACGAAGGTGCTATGGTCTGCATCTTAGGCTGTACTTGTGCATTGAGTGGGTTAACTTGGATCAAATGAATTGGAAAGGAGTTGAACACACGTGAGATTAAGTTATATAATATGAATGAAACGATGCATATTATTCCTCAAACATTTAGCTTTAAATTCTGTAATATGAAATGATAGTTCACGGTGATTTGAGTGGAGAATCAAATTCAGAATTGGAGGAATAAAAAGGCTATGATTTGGGTACATACATATTGTAATGGTTTTGAACATAGTTGTGAAGATGAATTCGAGACTCTTTTGTACTTTGGAATATTATGATATTTTGCTATTTCAAAATTTATAACTAAGGGAATATTGATTGGAATTTCGGGAACTGAATATTAATAACTTGAAATGAATAGTTGTGGATTAATATGATTATGTCACGTGTATTTTATGAATTCTGTAGACTAGAGTGTGGTATTGAAGCTTTACAAATCAAGGAAGAGACGTTCCACAACTTTTATATCAAGAAATGAGGTATCTTGCGATCGGGTAACATACGACAAGTATCTGTATCATTTGATATATGTTTTGTTGACTTCTGTGAATTATGTGAGATTATGTGGCTACGTGATTTTATTGAAATTATGTGGCATTCATAGCATTCATGAATTGGCACATCGGTGTATGAAATTAAATGTTTTGTTAACACACATCCGTTTTATACATACATCGATGCATGGCATTGCACGTTGAGCTATGATCCTTAAATACCCTGTTTATTCTGGATTCTGGGATAATCATTGGAGATTGGTACCGCGATACTATGACCGGCATTAAATGGCCCGAAAGGTATAGGGAATCGTGGTCTCCTCTGATTACCATGATTTGTTGAGACGAGGGATTGGTGGCACCTTGCTGATGTCATCCTGTGTATGTCCCTGACTATGTCGAGACTTGGGATGTGATGACGCTTTGACGACGCATCACTGATGATCCCTTATGCTTGGCAGGCTCGAGCTATGATGATTTGATAGCGATTTGATTGATTCTGATACACTCATGGATGGGTGATTGACCTGATACCGGCATGACATGACATGGCATGCATTGCATTGCATTGCATCATATATCACATTTTATAGATGCATGTTGTATATTCCATGATCGTTCCATATTGGGCTTTTGCTCACCCCCAAGGGGGGCTGTTGTTGTCTTTGTGTGTGGACAGTGGCAGGTTATACAGGTGGCTAGGACCCAGAGAGGGCATGTCTGGTGGAAGCCACACTTGAGAGGTTTATTCTTTTGTTTATCCCAGTATTATATGTATATGTTACCAGGGGTTTATCCCCGTGGTGTGTGAGGAGTTTATGTATTTTAGTTTATTTCACACAGTGTGGATATCTGTTTAGCAATTTGATTGGTGTATGCTGGATATGAAACTGGTGGTATTTGTATATTTTCAGTAGATGATGATTTGGGTTGGTGGTATGTTTCTCGTGCGACGAGGTCATGCCGAAATTTTTAGGGCAACGTGTTAATATATATTAAACAAATCTTCCGCTGTTTACGCTATAAGTATCATTGTGTGATCAGTAATCACATGAATAGGATTGGACCCTCACATTATGGTATCAGAGCATAACTGGGAATGCTCAATTTTGAGTCTTGTGTACACTTGAATAGGCACAAATAAATGTGTGCGCTTGTGTTTGAATGCTTTGACTTATTTGCTTTTACTTGGCTTGGCTTGCCTTGGTATGATGTTACATGAGATTGATATGTGAATATGTTGATTTCGTGTAGTAGTGATATCGTTCACGATATTAATACTATACGATTGTGAATAAACTGTTATATGTGGCAGTATGAGGTAGGGAAAGAGTGTAATCTGAGACCTACTATCAATGAAATGCTGAATGATTTTAACTTTGTTGACTAAATTAATGTATAGTATGGGTATCGTTTATGGCATTCATTCTATATAACTTGGATGTAAATGGATGTGGTTAGAGCAATGTAATTGCTCCTAAACCTATTGGAAGTAGCAATGTCGAACGATAGATTTGTTGTGATGTAATGTTCTTGGATTTGATTGAGCCACCTACAGTTTCGGCACTGAGAATGCTGAAAAGGGTGAGACGTTGCTTTGATAAGATGACAGATGGGTTTAACATTGTTACAAATAGTAAAGTAATGAACATGTCGTATAAAACATCGTTATATGTTTTGAAGATACGACTATGTGCGATTTAGATTTTGAATTTTGGAAATATTCTTGGGGATTTTATCATTCAAATAATTTTTCATGTATTTCTAATGAAAGTGAATAATGAATTGCAACAAGTTATCTGTTGCAAAATGTGCATTGATTGTTTTGTCTTAATTTGTCTCCTATACGTGATAAGTCTAGAGCAGGGTATGCACAAGTTATCAAATGCTTACCTATCAGCTACGGAGATATCATAAGGAGAGCAAAATGACAAAATTGGTGTTGGTAATTTGTTTTATCCACCCACTTTATTTTTTAAGTGGGGGAGGTTATTTTCTCTGATCATCAAATGATATCTGGTTGAGTACTAATTGTTTTTAAGGAAAGTCTATTCCTTATCCTTATGATATGTTATTGTTGTTTGGATAATAATATGATTATCAGGTGAATGATCGAAACTCTGATGATCACTTTCATGATGTAGTTCGATTTCTTCGCTTAATATATGTGTGGAATTTTATAGCCTGGTTGTCCAAGCTGAAATTCCTTTATGTTTATGCTATTTCATAATTCGATAATAAAAAGTAAATTATGAGAAATTGGTTGTAATACGAACATATGTGTAACATATCTTGATTAAAGAAAGAATGTACATAGGTACATAGACCTGCCCGGATGTGGCATGGATCCAATATGTTAGCACATTTTATTTATTTCATACTCGGAAGTGACATGGACCTATGCACGTATTTGTATGGATCTCGTGTTCAAGGAATGCTGATTTTCTTTGTTATGGATTTGGATAGAATTTGCATGGACCCGAATATTACCTCGGCATAGACTCCATGCATTTTTGGGAAAGATTCCTGCATATATTTCCAGAGAGATGAGTAAGAATTTCAATTTGGGAATCATGACTATTTCAAAGATTTTTATGTTCATAAAATGAGTCGAAATTATTATGATATTTTGTATGACTATGAATTGCAATGCTTTTTGTATGAGGTATCAATCCAAAGCCAAGATGTGCCGATAACTATCTTCAAAGCTCGATATATGGTTAAGCCATACGAGTCTTCTAATTTTCAATATTTTTTGGACTCGATGAGTCAAGTGTTTTAAAAAAAAAAAAAAAAAAAATCTTTGATTTGATTGAGATTGTTCCTATTAATGATCTCTTGGTTTTTCCAAGATGAAAATATGATGTGTTGAATATCTGAAAGTTAATATTTCAGATTCTATGTACAAAATGCTTCTGATCAGCTGTCCAATCTGAATTTGGATTGCAATGAATGATAACCTTTTACTCATGTTATAAAAGAATTAGTACTTGTAGGATATCTGAAATTACCCATTCAGTTTCCTATGAAGAAGTGATGAGATATGCCAAACTATCCAAACGAAAATTTTGGATGAATAAAGTGATACTCTTGTGCCACGTCATTGTTCGACATGGTATTCCTATTGCTCCAACTAAGGGTAAAGCAGTGTTAAACTGGCGAAGACCTACGAATGTTCTTGAGGTCCGATGTCCATGGGTTTAGCGGGATTCTTAAAGTTGTTTTATCGAAAAGTTTGTTTAAAATTGCTAAACCTAGTACTCAGCTGACACAGAAAATTTAAAACCGTATTTGGTCAGATGAGTGTAAAGAAAGTTCCGTAAATTGAAGACGAGACTGACCACTGCATCTGTACTTACTATTCCTTATGGCCAGAGGATATGTGATTTACACAAATGTGTTTTTTTAAAAAGGTTTGGGTTACGTCTCGCCAACTTAAATCTTATGAGATTTGATTCCCTGTACGTGAGTTAGAATTGGCGGCAATTGTTTTGCTTTAAAGATTTGGACGACATTGTTTATACGGGGAAAATTTCATTATTTCTTTGGACCACAAGAGCTTGAAATATCTATTCTCTCAATCTACTATCTCTATGACGCAACACATGTGGATAGATCTCCTAAGTGGTTTATCTTCTGTTGTTCAAATCACCAAGGTACACGTAACTGTTCGTATCTCAGGTTAGATATTTGATTCTTTTCAACGAGGTTATTGTATGATTGATTTCTTATGTCAAATGCTCAACGAAATAGGACTTTGATTATGGAATCCGAAAAAGTATTATCTTTGGGCTATATATCTGATTTTAGCTTTTATTTAAAGGACACGGTCAATTGATTGTCCATGAGACTATAGAATTGTAATATACTTATTTTGTTTCTAATGTATGACCTCTATATATTTAAATGGATTGTTTATACATTAAAAATGGACCCAGATTGGTAAAAGCATTTGTCTTGAGTTTATTTGTTTAGTACCCAGAGTTTATTTTCAAACTTTGGCAACATTGTAGAATACAAAACGGATATTCTAGATTGCAAGGACTACATAGTATTCGTAGACTGGCAATCACACTGCGTATACTATTTAACGTCATTAAGACTGTCGAGAGTATTTTATTTTCTCGATTATGTCTTAGTAAAAGTTTGGTTTATTTTGAAATTCTGGTTTTCATTTCAGAAGACATTTGAGTTGAGTATATGTTTGATTATATGTTGTATATATATTATTCGAATCCTTAAGACATTGCCCTAAGATTCGGTGGATGCTCAAAGGATGGAAAGCTGCCCAGACTCAGTAAGCTCTTTATAAGAATAAGTGTGGATGCTTCTGAAAATGGTAACAGACTAATCATTTTCAAAAATCTCTCATGTTAAAGGTATGTTGAGTGTTGTAAGATTTTATTTTATTGTTTGTAATGTGTTTCGTACCTCAATATTGAGGAATTAGAAACACGACTTGATAAGTATTCTTCAATCTGATGATTTTGAACTTAATTATTCAACGTTCTGCACTGAAGAATTAATTTTGTGTTCTAAATTGAAAAGATGGTTTCTTATCACCATTCTAGATAAATAAAATATACTCGTCCCTCGAGATTCAACGCAACATTCATTAATTTTGATTCAGCTTAATGCTAAAATCCCAATGAATTGAATTTATGAAGTTGATGTTTTCCGATTATAGTATTGACATGTATTGTAATTGGTGAATGATTTATGATCTGCACTGTGAGATTTCGAGGACGAAATCTTTTAAGTGGGGGAGAAATGTAAGGCTCTCGTACGGTATTATCGAAAATCATGTTTAAATCTTAAATCTTCATAAGCATGTGATTAGTTAGAAGTAATCATATAATTGACAATGGACTTGCGATATTTTATATGTTACGAAGTTATACTTGAGTTTTACGATTGACATGTGTGTTGGAGCATAGCGAATGAATGACACTTGTTATTTTTTTTTACCGCTCCAAATAAAGTGTTTGACTAAAAGAAAAGAAATAATGTTGCAAAAATAAGAAAATCAAATGCATTTTATTATGGTAAAAGATATAAGGTACCATGCATACCATCACATAATTTTTAGATAAATTGACAATTTAATATTTAAGTGATAATTGCATGCATTCCACGTGTACTGTGGCATCTTCTCTCTTCAGTAAGCTAGTAGTTTGTGTCATTAGATTGTAGTAAAATATTTATATCATGATTTATTTAAAATATGAATTCTATAAATAAATTGAAAATCGACTTAATGGAAGTCTCTTACTACGTGTATCTTTCTCTGAACAAAATTACATACTTCTCTTCCACGTAACAGAGCAATGCATAGAGAAACACGGGGAGATTATTTTTCTTTTCTTTCTTCAAAATTTAGGCTACATCGAATGATAGTTCTCAAACCTGCTACAAAAATCCAATTTGTGTTGACAGCTACATATCGAGGTAGGAATAACCTGATTCCTCTATAAATTATTGAAGTAGTTGGTAATTAGAATTCTGAAATTCTACATGCAAGAATTATGCAGTAATATCAGTTTAGATTTTTAAGTAACGAAGGTGCTATGGTCTGCATCTTAGGCTGTACTTGTGCATTGAGTGGGTTAACTTGGATCAAATGAATTGGAAAGGAGTTGAACACACGTGAGATTAAGTTATATAATATGAATGAAACGATGCATATTATTCCTCAAACATTTAGCTTTAAATTCTGTAATATGAAATGATAGTTCACGGTGATTTGAGTGGAGAATCAAATTCAGAATTGGAGGAATAAAAAGGCTATGATTTGGGTACATACATATTGTAATGGTTTTGAACATAGTTGTGAAGATGAATTCGAGACTCTTTTGTACTTTGGAATATTATGATATTTTGCTATTTCAAAATTTATAACTAAGGGAATATTGATTGGAATTTCGGGAACTGAATATTAATAACTTGAAATGAATAGTTGTGGATTAATATGATTATGTCACGTGTATTTTATGAATTCTGTAGACTAGAGTGTGGTATTGAAGCTTTACAAATCAAGGAAGAGACGTTCCACAACTTTTATATCAAGAAATGAGGTATGTTGCGATCGGGTAACATACGACAAGTATCTGTATCATTTGATATATGTTTTGTTGACTTCTGTGAATTATGTGAGATTATGTGGCTACGTGATTTTATTGAAATTATGTGGCATTCATAGCATTCATGAATTGGCACATTGGTGTATGAAATTAAATGTTTTGTTAACACACATCCGTTTTATACATACATCGATGCATGGCATTGCACGTTGAGCTATGATCCTTAAATACCCTGTTTATTTCTGGATTCTGGGATAATCATTGGAGATTGGTACCGCGATACTATGACCGGCATTAAATGGCCCGAAAGGTATAGGGAATCGTGGTCTCCTCTGATTACCATGATTTGTTGAGACGAGGGATTGGTGGCACCTTGCTGATGTCATCCTGTGTATGTCCCTGACTATGTCGAGACTTGGGATGTGATGACGCTTTGACGACGCATCACTGATGATCCCTTATGCTTGGCAGGCTCGAGCTATGATGATTTGATAGCGATTTGATTGATTCTGATACACTCATGGATGGGTGATTGACCTGATACCGGCATGACATGACATGGCATGCATTGCATTGCATTGCATCATATATCACATTTTATAGATACATGTTGTATATTCCATGATCGTTCCATATTGGGCTTTTGCTCACCCCCAAGGGGGGCTGTTGTTGTCTTTGTGTGTGGACAATGACAAGTTATACAGGTGGCTAGGACCCAGAGAGGGCATGTCTGGTGGAAGCCACACTTGAGAGGTTTATTCTTTTGTTTATCCCAGTATTATATGTATATGTTACCAGGGGTTTATCCCCGTGGTGTGTGAGGAGTTTATGTATTTTAGTTTATTTCACACAGTGTGGATATCTGTTTAGCAATTTGATTGGTGTATGCTGGATATGAAACTGGTGGTATTTGTATATTTTCAGTAGATGATGATTTGGGTTGGTGGTATGTTTCTCGTGCGACGAGGTCATGCCGAAATTTTTAGGGCAACGTGTTAATATATATTAAACAAATCTTCCGCTGTTTACGCTATAAGTATCATTGTGTGATCAGTAATCACATGAATAGGATTGGACCCTCACAGTATTTACATGCACCGATAGATTCAAGTTGTACATGTTAGATAAATGCAACTGTGTTTTCTATCGGTGTATGTGATATACATGCACCAATAGAAACAAAATGTGAATTAATGCATGTGTATTTACATGCATCGTTAGTACATATCAAGTAAAATCATTATAAAAAGTATATTCAAGCCTCGCATGTTGGATACATGTAACTAATGGTCCGTTGCATGTGATATCACATGCACCGATAGAAACAAAATGTGAATTGGTGCATGTGTATTTACATGCACCGATAGATTCAAGTTGTACATGTTGGATAAATATATTTGTGTTTTCTATCGGTGCATGTGATATACATGCACCGAAAGAAACAAAATATGAATTAATGCATGTGTATTTACATCAATCCTTAGTACATATCACGTAAAATCATTATAAAAGATATATCCAAGCCTCTCATGTTGGATAATGTAACTAATGGTCTATCGGTGCTTGTGATATCACATGCACCGATAGAAACAAGATGTGAATTGGTGCATGTGTATTTACATGCATCGTTAGTACATATCAAGTAAATCATTCTAGAAGATGTATTAATGCACCATTAACACATATCAAGCAAATCATTAGAAAAGTATAATGCAATTGACTAACATCGTTGGCAAGGGGTATCTCGTGAAGGATTTCAACAACATCCGCTACAAAAAATCTTCATGTTGGTGATTTTGTCTTTCCAAATGAGTCCTAATAAGTTTTTACACTTATTTTGCAGTGAATTATAGGTGTTTTGTATGCATTCATGGACGATTTACGCTTTTTGGTATATTTTGTTTGATTTCAGGAATCTAGGTTCAATTGCATAAAAGTTGAGGAATTGAGCTAATTATGATGAAAACAGACCAAACCAGGCGAACACGAAGAATAAAGGATTAAATCTCGGAAGTCGAAATGAAGACCAGTGATCGATCTTGGATCATCAACGATCGATCGCGCATGTGCAACATTGAGCAACAAAAATATTGTTTCCAAGATAGATCGACAGCTTTACCACGATCGATCGCGATTGTCCAAAATACTTTGGCGATCGACCTCCAAAACATCGCGATCGATCGCGGATGTGCATGCCTTGGAAAAAAATCCAGAATACTTTTGGCGATCGATCGCCAGGAATTGTGTCCAAAAGTGGGAGAACTCTTCTACCACTATAAAAGGGGTGGTATGCATGAATTTTAGGGATTTTTGCTCAGATTTATACCCTAGAAAAAAGCCTACACCTCCATTCAAGCCAATGAAGAGCAAGCCGGATTTGAAGAGACGGGACGATGCAACGAAGCAATGAGTCAACGCCTAGCATCTTTAGAATTTTTGTTATTATTTATTTTCACATTTTGAATGTTTGATTTGTTGTTAAATAAGTTTTTGCATTCGTATTTGAAGATGGTAGTTTGCTAAATTTATTATCAAGACTATGAGATCCCTTGTGTGAACCCATGATTTAAGTATGAGTTTTTGATTGATTTTTGTACAATTCTTTGAGTATGATTATGTTTTTAATGCTTTTCAAGGATTAGCTGCCTTTGAATTGATGTTAGTAATTATAATTGATGTTGACCATACGATATTATAATTTGACATGATAATTCATATCGTGGGTTTTAGATTGAGACTAGCCACGTAAAATCTAGCACACATGTGATATATATAGTCTTACCAAAATCGAAAGCTAGAAGTTTTCACAAAGCATGTGCAATATTGAATGTTAAATAAGTGCATGACCATTGACTTGTTGCATTTCCATATTAGGTTCAATATAGCTTGATCAAAGTGTATTGAATAACATAGGAAAACTCGTCACCTTAGACGTATAATTTGAATTCTTAATTAACAGGAGAATTGTGGGGAATTACATGGGTAGCGAAGTCTTGATATTCGTCTCTATTGATTTTCGTCACTTTTTATCGCTAGCTTGATTGGTTTGGCTAATATTCTGGGTTTATTTTAATTCGATATCACTAAATAATCGTAAACTAAATATAATTAAGCTAATTGAATTTGGTAACTGCTAATAGTCCCCATGGGTACGACATCCGACTTTTATCTACTATACTTAAATTTGACACCGTGCACTTGCGTTATAATCGTGCCACACTAGAAAATAATTGTTTAAAATAAACGCGATCAAGTTTTTGGCACCATTGCCGGGGACTAGTTTTAGTAATATCATACGAGATTAGTTGACTGTAATTTAGCTATTTTCTTTATTTTTTTATTTTACTACTTTTGTTACGATTTCTACTATTTCACTACTATTGTTTCTTCCTTGGTTTGATTTTTGCAGGTAGTTGTCTTCGTGGTGCATGGTAAGGAGTAGCAACCCTATACTAGAGCCACTTGACTTAGAGATTGAACGAACATGCCGTAGACTTTGAAGAGAAGCTCGAGCAATGGCTGAGAACAATCAAGGAAGAGATGGTGAACGTGAACAACAGGATGAGGAAGTGCCAATCACACGATCCATGATGGACTATGCACAACCTACTTTCCAAGGCACTATGTCTAGCATCATTAGACCGAGGGTGCAAGCTAATAATTTTGAGATCAAACCGGCCATTATTCAGATGATCCAACACTCAGTGCAATTCGGAGGATCGGCAACCGATGACCCAATGCTCACATCTCCAACTTCTTGGATATCTGCGATACACTTAAGCATAATGGCGTTACTGAATATGCCATCAGGTTAAGATTGTTTCTTTTCTCTTTAAAAGATAAAGCTAAAAGTTGGCTGCATTCTTTGCCTGCAGGTTCTCTACGTGGGATGGGATGGTGTAGTTATTTCTGTCCAAATACTTCCCACCATGAAAGACTGTAAAGATGCTCAATGACATCACCACTTTCACTCAACATGATCAGGAGACATTATACGAAGCTTGGGAATGCTTCAAGGATTTACTGAGAAGATGTCCACATCATGACCTCCCTATCTGGCTCCAGGTACAAACATTTTATGACGGTCTATTTCTGATGATCATTATATGATTGATGCAGCATCATGAGGTACCATCATGAGACAAACGCCTGAAGCAACCTTTGAACTTCTTGAGGATATGACTTCCAATAGCTATCAATGGCAGTCTGAGAGGAACGTGCCAAAGCGGCCAATTGGGGTATATCAAGTCGATGAGGTGACAAGGATATCCACTCAGTTGGAGGCGTTGATCAAAAAATTGGACAGCTTGAGCATGACATTGATGCAAGCTCGAGTGATCATATGCGAATTAGGAGGAGGAAATCATCCGAGCACGGAATGTCGGGCAGGTAATCCTTTTGTTCAATCTACTGAAAATGCTAACTTTGTAGGAAACAGGCCACCACGGGGTAACTCCTACTCCAACAACAATAACCAACCGTGGAGGAATCATCCAAACTTCTCTCGGTTCAACCAAAAGAATGTCTTGAATCCACAACCTCCACCGGGTTATCCACCAAAGCCAAGCATGGAGGAGTTCCTAACCAAGTTCATTACATCAAAGGAGAATAGGATGCAAAATCAAGATGTGTCAATTAAGAACTTGGAAACGCAAGTGGGTAATTGACAACTATGTTAGCTAGAAGAACACAAGGAAGTCTACCTAGTGATACTGAAAAAAATCCTACAGAGCAAGCTAAAGCTATTTAACTGAGAAGCGGCAAAGAGATTGGTCTACAAACAGAAACCGAGGAGGAGCACGAAAATGATGAGACCGAGAACGAGGATCAACCACGCGACAAGTGTAAGTTTACTACTACTACTTCACCTATCTCACCACCCAAGCATGTACAAATCTCTCTCCCATTTCCTGCTGCATTAAAAAGGGCTAAGGTAGATGCTAGTTTCACTAAGTTCTTAGAGAGCTTTAAGAAATTATATATAAATATTTCATTTACTGATGCCTTTCTTCAAATGCCTCGGTATGCTAAGTTTTTGAAGGATATTCTCTATAGAATAAGAGGAAGTTGGGTGAGCATGAGACATTAAAGTTAACTGAGGAGTATTATGTTGTTATGCAAAACAAATTACTTCCAAAGTTAAAAGATCCAGTGAGTTTTTCTATACCTTGCACTATTGGGCCTATTTCATTTGCAAAATCTTTATGCGATTTGGGTGCAAGTATTAATCTCATGCCTTTGTCGATTTTCAGGAAGTTGGGTCTTGGAGAGGCAAAACCAACCACGGTTTCACTACAGTTGGGGGATAGGTCCTTTACATATCCAAGAGGAATCATCGAAGATGTTCTAGTAAAGGTTGATTTCCTGGTGTTGGACATGGAGGAAGATTTGGACACACCACTGATATTGGGGAGACCATTTTTAGCTACTGGGAAGGCATTGATCGATGTTCATCAAGGAAAATTGATCCTCCGTGTAGGAGAGGATCAAGTTACTTTTAATGTTTTTAAAGCTATAAAACATCCACATGATGAGCATATGTGTTTTAGTGTTGATATTGTTGATGTGTTGGTTCTAGTATGTTTCAGGGATCACGTAGGGACGGATTAGAAGCATGTTTGGTCGATGATACCGACGAGTTGGATGAAAGTGGCGAGTTGAAGGATATTGTAGCTCATTTGAATGCTAATCTCCCTCATACAAGACATGAAAGGAACAAGCTTGGGGAGTTGGGGCAAAGGGACATAAAACCGCAAAAGCCTTCAATTGAAGAACCACCAACTCTTGAACTAAAACATCTACCATCTCATCTCAAGTATGTTTATTTGGATATTAATAATTCATTACCAGTAATTGTTTCCTCATCTTTGTCAGTTACAGACGAGGACAAGCTTCTTAGGATTTTAATGGAGCATAAGCAAGCATTTGGATGGAAAGTGGCGGACATAAAGGGGTAAGCCATCAACGTGCATGCACAAAACTCTGCTGGAGGATGCTTACAAACTAGTGGTGCAACCACAACGCTGATTAAATCCAAAGATGCAAGATGTAGTACAGGCCAAGGTCATAAAGCTAGTGGATGCAGGTATTATCTATCATATATCTGACAGTGCATGGGTTAGTCCAGTGCAATGTGTGCCTAAGAAATGAGATATGGTTGTTATTACCAATGAAAATAATGAATTAATACCTACTAGAACAGTCACTGGTTGGAGGGTCTGTATTGATTATAGAAAGTTAAATGAAGCAACACGTAAAGACCACTTCCCCCTCCCCTTCATTGATCAAATGATAGAGAGACTAGCAGGGTATGACTTCTATTGCTTCCTAGATGGTTAATTAGATAGCTATTACACCTTAGGACCAAGAGAATACCACATTCACTTGTTCTTATGGTACATTTGCATTCAAAAGAATGTCATTTGGGTTATGTAACGTACCTGCTACGTTCCAAAGATGCATGATGTCTATTTCCATTATATGGTAGAAATTTTCCTATAGGTTTTCATGGATGATTCTCTGTGTTTGGACAGTCTTTTGATTCTTGTCTGCATAATCTTGATTTTATTTTGACTAGGTGTGAAGAGACAAATTTGGGTTGAATTGGGAGAAGTGTCACTTCATGGTACAAGAAGGACTAGTCTTGGGTCACAAAGGGTATTGAAGTGGACCGAGCAAAAATTCAAGTGATACAAGAGCTACCCCCACCAGTGTCAGTAAAGGGAGTCCGTAGTTTTCTAGGCCATGCAGGGTTTTGTAGGAGATTCATCAAAGACTTCTCTCAAATTTCAAAACCTCTTTCCCATTTATTGACTAAGGATGCACCATTTGATTTCAACTCTGATTGTTTGCAGGCGTTCAAGATGTTGAAGAAAGGTTAGTCACCGCCTCTATCTTGGTAGCACCTGTTTGGAATCTTCCATTTGAGTTGACGTGTGACGCACCGCGGTTGGAGCAGTACTGAGACAAAGGAGGAACAAGGTATTTCACACGATTTACTATGCTAGTAGAACTTTAAATGGGACACAACAATATTATGCCACCACTGAGAAAGAACTTCTAGCAGTAGTATTTGTTTTTGACAAGTTTCACTCATATCTTTGTCTTTCTAAGGTAATTGTGTACACTGACACTCTGCACTCAAATATCTCATTGCTAAAAAAGACCCTAAACCATGTTTGATTCGATGGATTCTTTTATTACAAGCGTTTGACTTGGAAATTAAAGATAAGAAGGGTGTAGAGAATGTAGTGGTAGATCACTTGTCTAGGATCACTAATGAGAATGATTAGCATGAACTTGAAATAGATGAGATAAATGAAAAATTTCCTGATGAACAACTATTTCAAGTCCAAACACTACCTTGGTATGCTGAATTTGCGAATTATATTTTGAGTGGTGTCCTCCCACAATTGACTTATTATCAAAAGAAATTTTTTTGTCTGACGTTAAGCACTACATGTGAGAGGATCCATTTCTGTTCAAGGTACGTCCAGAAAATATGATTAGGAGGTGCGTTCCGGAGGAAGAGATGGCCTCTATCATGAGCCACTATCATGACGAGAGGTGGGGGTACACATGGGTCCAACCAAAACTGATGCAAAAGTACTTGAATCCGGTTTTTATTGGCCTACCTTATTTATGGATGCATACATGTACGTTTATGCTTGTGATAAATGTCAAATGACGGGTGATGCCTTTAAACAATATTCTTGAATGTGAATTATTTGATGTTTGGGGCATAGATTTAATGGGACCGTTTCCAAATTCATGTTCTAACTATTATATACTTGTTGATGTGAACTAAATTTCAAAGTGGGTGGAAGCTGAAGCTTCCTGCACTAATGATGCTAGAGTTGTGGTGCAATTTTTGAAAAAGAACATTTTTACTCGATTTGGCACCCCTCGAGCAATCATTAGTGACAGTGAGTCACACTTTTGCAATAAACTCTTTGAAAAACTATTGAGCAAATTCGGTGTCACCCACAAGGTTGCAACTCCTTAGCACCCACAAACTTGCGGACAAGTGTAAGTGTCTAATAGGTAAATGAAGCGAAATTCAACAGTCAATGTGTCTAGAAAAGATTGGTCCTTGAGATCAGATGACGCTTTATGGGTTTATAGAAGTGCATTTAAAACACATATTGGCACAATACCATATAGGTTAGTTTTTGGAAAAGCCTGTCATTTTCCAGTCGAACTTGAACATAAGGCATATTAGGCAATCAAAAGTCTAAATTTTGATTTAAGCTTGCATGTGATAAACGTCTTCTACACTTGAACAAAATGGAAGAGTTTAGGAACCAAGCTTATGAGAATGCAAAGATCTACAAGGACAAGACCAAAAAGTGGCATGATGCTCGGCTCAAGTGGGGTCCTCGCTTAATCCGTTCAGTATCATATGATGTCATAATTATCAAGTCAGATTAAGTAGACAATCACACTGATTAAGAGTTTTACATTGTCAGTTATTATAGCATTTACAAAATTGCGACATAATATACACTAGCGACCACGCACACGCGTTGCGTGTGTATAATTTAATTGATGAATATTATGTGTTGCATATATAACACAAATGTATTTTGATTTTTGGTTAAATTATATAAATTATATACTTATAGTGATATTTTATTAAGTTGTAAAATTTTTTGTTGATTCTAAAATCAATAAATATCGTATATAGTAAAAGTAAATAGAATGATCAACGAAGCAATTAAACTAAAGCAAAGAACCTATGACCCATAAAATATGTTGGACATTTGGCAATGATTATTAGGAATAGCAAGACATGTTACACATATCTAACAAATTAATATTTTTACTGTTACCTCATTTTTTGGTTCGCTTCGATAACAAATGAATTAATACACGAAAATACCAAGAACATCAAGATTTTTTACGTGGAAACCCCGAAGGGAAAAACCACGGGACCTAGTCCAGTTTAAGCCTTCACTATGATAAAAGAGTGATTTACAGTAGCTGCTAATGGAGGAAAGAAAAATGATAAACCAGAATGGGAGAGGGAGAGGCCCTGGGAGAGCCGAGGAGCTGCTGGAAGAAAAAAGAGGCCTCCTGCCATCCCCCAAAACAATCCTCTATAAACCTACTGTTTCATTGCCTGTTTATCCCTGATGGGCTCCCATAATGGGCTTATTTAAGGGCTTCTAATTGGTAAGGTAATGGGCCTAGGTTAATGGCCAAGATAAATGGACCCTTGTATCTTGTATGATTGGGTCGAGCCCATAAAATCCGGGTCCAAACCGCACCGGGACAATTATCGGGGTATCATCAGTATCCCCCTCTAGTCGAGCTAGAGTAGCGCTGTATCGACTCCAACTGGTTAGGTGAGGACCCGGATCGATAGTCCTTTAAATAACCCTTATGTGACCCTGCGCCGTGCCGAGTTCCCGAGTCATGCTGTCGGTAGAGCTACGACAATTCGAATGTCGGTCCTCGATAAAATAGGCGGCTCGTATAGCCCATACGAGGAAGCGGTGTAATCACGGTGCTGAGCTTGTCAATAATATTAGGTCGGACTGGGCAGTAGGAATCCGAACTGAAGCTACAATAATCGAGAGTTCCGAGCTGACAAAGGTGATCGAGAGATCCGAGGTGATAAAATGCTCCTTTGTTGGGCCGGGCTGAGTAAATAAAGCTCGCCCGACCTAAGCTCCAGAGATGATAAAATAAGTGAAAGAATTATCTCCCAACCTGAGCTCCTGAGATAATGTATGAGAAAATAATACCCATCCGACCTGATACGAACAAATATTGTTCGCCCGACCTGATATGAGATGTACAAGCAAACTACGCTTGCCTGACCCGGTCTAAGCTCCGAAGATGAAATATATATGAGCTAATAACCTTGGTCCGAGCTGAGCTGAACTCCACACGATAGATAATATCAAATAATGCTCGCCTGAACTCCATAATCAATAAATCTTAGCTCCGCTCCATAGCAGATAAAACCCGTCGAACTCCAGGTCTAATAAACATCTGGGCATCCAGAGCTTGATAAATATGTCGTGCTGTTTTCTTGGCAGGGCTGACCTGTTATCTATGCAGGGCTGACCTGCAATAACAACTAGAAATAATTCTAAGTACAGAATTAAATCTTAAACAGGGCTGACCTGTTTTCTGGGCAGGGCGGACCTGCAATAACAACTAGAAATAATTCTAAGAGAATTAAATCTTAACAGGGCTGACCTGTTATCAGAGCAGGGTTGACTTGCAATAACAACTAGAAATAATTCTAAGAGAATTAAATCTTAACAGGGCTGACCTGTTATCAGTGCAGGGTTGACCTGCAATAACAACTAGAAATAATTCTAAGTACAGAATTAAATCTTAACAGGGCTGACCTGTTATCTTGGCAGGACTGACCTGTTGTGCAGGGCTGACCTGCAATAACAACTAGAAATAATTCTAAGTACAGAATTAAATCTTAAACATGGCTGACCTGTTTTCTGGGCAGGGCGGACCTGCAATAACAACTAGAAATAATTCTAAGAGAATTAAATCTTAACTGGGCTGACCTGCAATATCAACTAGAAATAATTATAAAGTACAGAATTAAATCTTAAACATGGCTGACCTGCTATCTGTGCAGGGTTGACCTGCAATAACAACTGGAAATAATTCTAAGTACAGAATTAAATCTTAACAGGGCTGACCTGTTATCTTGGCAGGACTGACCTGTTGTGCAGGGCTGACCTGCAATAACAACTAGAAATAATTCTAAGTACAGAATTAAATCTTAAACAGGGCTGACCTATTTTCTGGGCAGGGCGGACCTGCAATAACAACTAGAAATAATTCTAAGAGAATTAAATCTTAAACAGGGCTGGCCTATTTTCTGGGCAGAGCGGACCTGCAATAACAACTAGAAATAATTCTAAGAGAATTAAATCTTAACAGGGCTGACCTGTTATCTTGGCAGGACTGACCTGCATTAACAACTAGAAATAATTCTAAGAGAATTAAATCTTAACAGGGCTGACCTGTTATCTGGGCAGAGCGGACCTGCAATAACAACTAGAAATAATTCTAAGAGAATTAAATCTTAACAGGGCTGACCTGTTATCTTGGCAGGACTGACCTGCATTAACAACTAGAAATAATTCTAAGAGAATTAAATCTTAACAGGGCTGACCTGTTATCAGTGCAGGGCTGACCTGCAATATCAACTAGAAATAATTCTAAAGTACAGAATTAAATCTTAAACAGGCTGACCTGCTATCTGTGCAGGGTTGACCTGCAATAACAACTAGAAATAATTCTAAGTACAGAATTAAATCTTAACAGGGCTGACCTGTTATCTTGGCAGGACTGACCTGCATTAACAACTAGAAATAATTATGAGAATTAAATATAAAACAGGGCTGACCTGTCTGAACTCCGAAGATAATAAACCGAGCATATAAGTCTCGCCCGACCTGAGCTCATGAAATAATCAATACGAGCAGATAATGCCCTGGCAATCTGAGCTTCAGAAATAATAAACCGAACACATATAGCTCGTACGTCCTGAATTCCAGAGCTAATAGATATGCGAAGATAGAGCTCATCTGAATCCACGAAGTGAAAGATGTCTTGAGCTCTTGAGATGATAAAATGCTGAGCAAATAGAGCTCGTCTCGTATGACCCCAGAGAAAAATATGAGCATATAAGACATGTCCGGTCTGGACTCCAGATAATAAATATGAGCGGATAAGACCTGTGCTAATATTTGCCAGGGCCTCATACACCTGGGCTTAAGCAAACAGGGCGGACCTGTGCTGATATTTGCCAGGGCCTCATACACCTGGGCTTAAGCAATCAAGGCGGCGCTGTGCTAGTATTTGCCAGAGCCTCATACACCTGGGCTTAAGCAATCAAGGCGGACCTGTGCTGATATTTGCCAGGGCCTCATACACCTGTGCTTAAGCAATCAGGGCGGACCTGTGCTAGCATTTGCCAGGGCCTCATACACCTGGGCTTAAGCAATCAGGGCGGACCTGTGCTAATGTTTGCCAGGGCCTCATACACCTGGGCTTAAGCAATCAGGGCGGACCTGTGCTAAATATTTGCCAAGGCCTCATACACTTGGGCTTAAGCAATCAGGGCGGACCTGTGCTAATGTTTGCTAGGGCCTCATACAACTGGGCTTAAGCAATCAGGGCGGACCTGTGCTAGTATTTGCCAGGGCCTCATACACCTGGGCTTAAGCAATCAGGGCGGACCTGTGCTAATGTTTGCCAGGGCCTCATACACCTGGGCTTAAGCAATCACGGCGGACCTGTGCTAAATATTTGTCAAGGCCTCATACACTTGGGCTTAAGCAATCAGGGCGGACCTGTGCTAATGTTTGCCAGGGCCTCATACACCTGCGCTTAAGCAATCAGGGCGGACCTGTGCTAGTATTTGCCAGGGCCTCATACACCTGGGCTTAAGCAATCAGGGCGGACCTGTGCTAATGTTTGCCAGGGCCTCATACACCTGGGCTTAAGCAATCAGGGCGGACCTGTGCTAATGTTTGCCAGGGCCTCATACACCTGGGCTTAAGCAATCAGGGCGGACCTGTGCTAAATATTGGCCACGGCCTCATACACGTGGGCTTACTCCGAATATCCCATCCGAACTCCCCATCATCACATCATCCGAATAAGTTCATCCAAAATCCAGAACAAATAAAGTTCCCGAGCTGATGAATAAGGCCTTAATGCGAGATCGCATGCCTGAACTGTTATAATCGGGGCTTACAGCTAGATTGCATGCCCGAGCTGATATAACCGGGGCTTATAGCTAGATTGCATGCCCGAGCTGATCTCCTGATGTGGGGCTTACTGCTAGATTGCATGCCCGAGCTGATCCTCAATCCGAGCTGATGTGGGGCTTGCTGCGAGATTGCATGCCCGAGCTATCATATAACCGGGGCTTACAGCTAGATTGCATGCCCAAGCTGATCCTCAATCCGAGCTGATGTGTGGCTTACTGCGAGATTGCATGCCCGAGCTGTCATATAACCGGGGCTTACAGCTAGATTGCATGCCCGAGCCGATGATCCTGTCCTGAAATAATAATAAATAGCATCGCACAAATATATGTGTACGAAATTCAAATACCAGTTGGACAAGAAGAACCACAATTAAGGCATAATGACTGCCAAAGTTGAGGTTGATTGGTACGGTCGAGCTGAGGTGGATGAGGTGAGGTTAAGGTGGCCGAGCCAAGACTTTGAATCGGACGTGTGGCATAAGTCTAGAGAAAGTAAGGCCCATAGTGTGGAATGGAGTGCCTCTTAGGTCATTCGCGAAGACCCTGCATAAAACACAAAAGAGGAGAGACAAAAGAAATCTAAAATAAAATAACACAAATGCATGACGCAACACGAGATGCTTTAGATTCCTCGAGTCCCAATGATAAAGTCCCGAGTAAGTGAAGTTCGATATATAATAAACGTAAGTACAGATGATATAGATCCATCGTGTATAAAATCATCAAAATTTATCAAATCAGCATATAAAATTTCCAAATGCTTTACAATTGGAATTAACTTAGAGCAATAAGCGTCGTTCGCATAATGTCAAGTAAATACCATAAAAAGAAATAACGTGACTCTGCCTTAATAACTGAAATGTCACAAATTCACTTCTCAGACAATATAACTAGTCACATAAATATGAGGTGTTAAAGAGATAACATATGTATGAACGATGAAATCAAATGTTCTTCATGAAATTAGGAATTGAGTATGTGCAACTTGAATGATATGAGCAAATTGATGTGAGCAAATTGGTATTGCACATAAATAATCCTTATGGTTTACGTGTGAACAATACTCCATGTGTCTAAGTATTATCTATCGCAGAGCAGGTCAAAAGAATAGAGAATAATGAGCATCTTAATGACCCATAATACAAGATACACATATAAATTCCAAATAGTTAATATATTCCTGCGCTCGAGAAGTAAAGAAACCACAATCACATTAGCAACCAAAATTTTAATTATTCTAGGCCACAGAAAACATACGAGAGACTTATCTTTCCAAGTAAGTAAGCTGCTATGTAATGATCCAGGAGTTGCACCTATATGGAAAATCATGCATATCTTAGCAATGATTTGCAGACTATTCCTTATTGCAATAATAAATTGGTCTCTTCTTGATAACCAACGCTACCCAACATCCTCGCCATTCTTTACAGGGTTGACGTCCCATTTACACTATCATTAACGTTACCCTTTGCTTTTGTATCAGAAGCACCTCAATAGCCTTTGACTCCACTGCTACTCGATATACAACTTGTTCCCCAAATAGAGTAACGATGAAGGTCTCCTTTGACCTTAATAGAAGGCATCGTAACAGGGATATGAAGGTCCCTTCCATCATTGACTGCTTCCATCATTGTGATGCAGTGTGAACTCTCGATATTTTGGGCAGGATCTTGGCCCATGGCTATGAAATAGCAGCCACAAATTGACTGGGGAGCAGCATACTATATAAAGATGATACAAAACCCAGGTGATGAATGCGCCCAGCAAAATCACACAAACCAGTCCACGAACACTATGAAATCGCCCAGACTCGCCTCACGCAACCCTATTGCCTAGCCGCTGTCTCCAGCTCTCCCGTCGTCCCGCAACGGGTAACATAGACCAGCCGCCTCCACCCAAAAATTATAAACCGTCGTTTAGGACCTCCACACCAGTCTAGCTGCGCCAACCTTACTCAAACCAGACTTGCTCCTTATAAGAAGAAAACTTACTGATGCCTCAATCTCATTCAACCCAACAATGTTGCCAGCTTGCCTCCTTTAATTTTGAACCAAGTTTCATCGCATTATGAGCAGAAGTGCAGAGTATTGATTACCCAAAAGCTGAAGACCGTGCAGCAAGAGCCATAACATATTCCTCTTGGTCATATCAGAATAGGTTATGCCCAAAAGAAACTCCTAATGGTGCTATACAAATGAAGCTTAAAAAGGAGAAAACATGGTCTGTCCTTTTTTGAGGATGACCCGAGAAGAAAGTGCAGAGAAGAAAAAATAATGATGAAGCGAAAACATGGGGAAGAGGAGAAAAGGGAGCAGAAAGCGTCCAGAAAACCCAGACACGGAATCGAATGCTTTGGAATACCAGCATCCTGCTCCCTCACCAAAAATCGCAATGCCAATGCCTCTCCCGCTACCCATCGCCGACACCAAACCCGCTACGGAAACGCTGCCTCGCCGCTGCCCAAAATCATAAACCGTTGCTTAGGAACTCCCTGCCAGTCCCACTGCGAGAACAACAGCCCAACCCAGCCGCCATATAAAGCTCACCCCAGAACTCTTTCTTTTTCTCCTTCAGACGATGAACCCCTCCAAATATCAACGCCTTAGATCGATTTTCCCACAGACGGCGCCAATTTGTTACCTCAATTTTTGGTTCGCTTCGATAACAAATGAATTAATATACGAAAAATACCAAGAAATCAAGATTTTTTACATGGAAACCCCGAAGGGAAAAACCACGGGACCTAGTCCAGTTTAAGCCTTCACTATGATAAAAGAGTGATTTACAGTAGCTGCTAATGGAGGAAAGAAAAATGATAAACCAGAATGGGAGAGGGAGAGGCCCTGGGAGAGCTGAGGAGCTGCTGGAAGAAAAAAGAGGCCTCCTGCCATCCCTCAAAACAATCCTCTATAAACCTACTGTTTCATTGACTTTTTATCCCTGATGGGCTCCCATAATGGGCTTATTTAAGGGCTTCTAATTGGTAAGGTAATGGGCCTAGGTTAATGGCCAAGATAAATGGACCCTTGTATCTTGTATGATTGGGTCGAGCCCATAAACTCCGGGTCCAAACCGCACCGGGACAATTATCGGGGTATCATCTACCAATGACTATCAGCACCTGTCACAAAAATCTGATCATGAATCAATGTTTGTCCACGCTATTCCATTCCATTGTATCCATCCTCTTCCACTAAAATGTTTCCCCAGACGTTTTAACAATCAAACAACAAAATTTAATTCAAGAAAGTCCAAAAACAGCAAACAAATATATAAATAAGAAGTTCCCCACAGCTTTTAACTTAAAATCTATGCTTAATATAAAAATAAGATAAAAGAATATGTGAATGTAAATAAGAAATCCCCCCTATTTTGCTGCATTGTATTCAAGATTTCATTCAGATGGCTTGGTCTTGGACCTATAGAGAAGCTTCTTCTTCTTCTTAGAAGTTAGGCTGTCGAATGTGAGCACAACTTTGCCAGATTCACCAATTTTGCAGGAGCAGAAAATCGCCTGTTTGCGGTCGCAATCTTGTTTGGTTCTGTTCGATCCAGGTGTACCCCCTTCCGCCCTTGGGACAAATTCAGCCCGTGGGACACATCCCA
Organism: Haberlea rhodopensis; assembly: GCA_907163345.1. Lineage (NCBI taxonomy): Eukaryota > Viridiplantae > Streptophyta > Magnoliopsida > Lamiales > Gesneriaceae > Haberlea > Haberlea rhodopensis. Next base: position 6,638,685 of record CAJQUN010000020.1, on the reverse strand, counting down.
GCCTACTACTCTCACCTCCCATACCAATGTGCAAGCCTGCAACGTCCCAGAATATGGTGATCACACCATTTTAATACGCATTGAGTCTTTAACAATTTCAAGTTTAATGCAAACTCTTAGTTCTTGAGTAATATTTTATATCAAAGAAAGGTTGTTCAAAAAAATAGAAAGAAAGACTGAAAAAAAAAACTTGTCCACTTCAATGATGGAAGCTCAATGGTATGTTTGAATGTTGGCTTAATAATCTCCTCAGTTTCCGCATCGATAATGGTGAATTCTTTGATCACCTTCCTTTCTTAGGCCACCATTTTGAATTGGTACTTTCTCATACGCCATGCATTCGACACCGAAAAAACATTTTTATCATCATTAACTTTGGATATAATGTAGTAATAGAAACCTTAAAACTTGACCGGAAAATTTGATAAAATTTACTGACTTGAAAAGAGTCTCAGCTTGCTCGATAGGGCCTGCAAACACAAACTTGCTCATCTGTCTTTGGGTTAAGAATGGGCTAATCAACCTATTGTACGCCATACCAACATGGAACATTGATAAATACATTTGCAACACCAATAACACAAAAATACTTCAATCAACCAGAGTAATAACATACTGTGAACTTGTAACAGAAACCAAAATCCACAGAGATACACTTAGCCTATCTTACAAATCCCATATTTTTTCAAGCATGTCATCGATCTCGTCCACTTCCATCATTTGAAAAGAGAAAAGGAAATTGCTTTGAGCGCTTGAGGATGGAAAGAATGAAAAGTATGGGGAAGAGGAAAAAACCGTCGCACATGTGTTCAAAAGAAAAAAAATAAACTATCCACATTGAAAACCTGAAAATTGGGAAATTCGGGTTTGAATCGTCACATCTATAATATGTTTCTGAAGGAACGATCAAACAGAGAAGAATGGGCTGGGTTTGGAAACCGTAGTATCATATGTTTTGTGAATGAGGTAGGAGCGATCAAAGAACGTGGGTGGTTGTCTAGAAAAACTGCCCAAGAAGAGAGGGAAAACTACAAAAAACATGGAGGGTTGGGGAGTGGAAGTTGAGGGATTGGGGAGTGAAGAGAAGATTTTAGACGTTTTTGTTCAGTAAATACGGGAAGCTTTGGCTATTTTTCTAGGTTAAAAATGTAATATTACATTGGTGTAATCAATGTTAGACCAAAACAGTTTGTATAAGTGGTTGAGCCATTATAATATAGTAAAGAATAACATGTACATATGAACAACCTAATATGTTCAAATCCTAATCAGTGGTTTAGCTCGCAGCAGAAGTCGATTCACAATCCCGTCCTCCTGCGTCTATGAGTCCCTACAGAAACAACCACATAACATGAGTATTGATAGACAACCATCTCATTTTCATATCCATAAGACGACGCAATATGATATTTTTTTTTCGTCGGAAAAGTGCATAATATATAAAGAGTACCAGAGGTACTACGAAAGTTTACAAAAGGCGAGCTGGCTCGCGCAGTAAAGTAAAAGAAAAAAGAAAGAAAGCAAGATCAAGAAGCTAATAAACAAATCCTAGGCTCATTGACCCAGTCCGAAAGTACATAAGCGAAGCTAAGACCGCTGCTATGTCTAATCCAAAACCAAGATCTAAATAGAACTAGATTGAAAAGATCTTCATCCGGCTCGTTGCTTCCCCTGAAAATTATATTATTTCTGCCCAACCATATGGTCCAGATAACCGCCAACCATATAGTCAACCAACCATTTCTACCTCTTCTTCGCTCCCAAAGCCCTTTGTGCTGCAGCAAGTGAGAAGCCGGATTGCCAGGAAGAACAAGAGTGACTCCCAACCACCTGTAACATTTCATCCATAACGCGTATGAATCCGCGCACCTAAACAAAAGATGATCTGTAGTCTCCTCCACTTGATGACATAGAACGCACAGATCTGGGATCGGGCCTCAGAGAACATTACGTTTTCGTAAGTTTTCCTTGGTCGGAATTCTGTCTTTAAATACCCGCCAAGCAAACGCTCCAACCTTTTTCGGAGCCAAAGTCTTCCAGATATCCTCATAAATCATAAAAGATTCATCATCAAGAACTTCGTCCTCTGCAAAAATACCATATGCCGATCGAACAGAGTAGCAATTGTTATCTTCAAGGCGCCACTCCCAGGTGTCTTCCTTGTCTTGGTCCAAAGTTGACCTGTTAATAAAATTGATCAACAAAACAAAAACATCCAACTCCCAGTCGAATAGCTCCCGCCTCCAATCCCAGCTCCAAATCCATATGTAATGGTCCAATTTTAAAGAAAATTTTTGACCCGATTTTTTAGAAAAGTTTGTTAATAATAATAATAATTATTATTATTATTTTATAAAAATTGGATAGAGTGTATAAGTTGAACACGTTTTCTTCCCTCAAATTAATTTCATCTCTTCCGTTTTTTTTTCTGCTTCAGTCTCCTTCGTTTTGTCCGTTTCATTAGCTTCGCTTTGCCTTCTTCAAAACGTCCGCTTCATCCATTCATTTCTTCGCCTCTTCTTCTCCCAACAAAGCTGATAACCCTTGTCCCTTCATCTACTCTGGATTGTATAAGGTTAGTTATTTAAATCTCTATCAACAGAAAAACCAAACCATTCCCGTATGTTTTATTTTTCCAACTCAGAAAATTCCAGATTTCGTGGGTTTCGATTTTTAGCTTCGGAAATCACTTCTAAATCAGAGTTGTAGCGAGCATCAGAGAAGAAATCGGATTTGAGCAGAAAACGTAGGAAACTGGTATGAAATTTGATTTTTAAGTTTCAAAATTAGTTACTGTTTTCGATTTTATTTACTGTTTCGATTTTTATTTGTTATGGTTAGGTTAGTTGGATTTAAATTGAAGTTTTAGTGGTTTAATTGTCAAGAAAAACAATTTTAAGAAATGGTTCGAAAATTTCTGGAAATTAAGATCGAAAATGTATCTGGAATTTTGAAGAAATCTGAGATTGTGTTTCGAAAATAATTCTGAAATTTGAGGATGGGATGAGCAAGAAATTCGAAGGTTGGGGATTTTTTCAGAAATGAAAATTGTTTGAAGATGGTGAATGTTTTTGTTCGAAAAAAAACAAACTAGCGTTAATTCCTTAAGCATGTTGAATAACATAAGTTAGGATTATGTTAGATTATTATAGAACCAAGTTATATGAATACGGTTTTGATAATGTTGAAATGGATAATAGGAAATACTTGACATATCGGAGATTTTGGGAAGGTTTATAGCTTGAACATTGTTAAGAAGCTTGGAGGTACGTAAAGGGAGTTATTTTTTCCGCAAATTATTTTAAGTATTTTATGTTATTTATTTTGAAATGTTTTGGGATAGTAAGCATGCAAGGTTGTTTTGAAAGAAATGATTTTTGATAGAAATGTGATTTTGTTGAAAAAGGGAATTTTGAATAGCATTTTATTGTGTGAAAAACTATTTTGAAATGCCATGCTTGTTTTGATTCAATGAATATGATTTGAGGTTTGTGAACTGTGGAAATTTTCGTTTCGTTGTGTCTCGCATTGCGACGAGGATAAAAACACGCATACTTTCGGCTCGTTGGCGACGAGAATAAAGAAACGCATTTCGTTTTACCCGAAGATAGAGGGGGTATAATATCTGTCGATACCCTTCCAGTGGGTATAGCCTGGAATGATATCATTGTGTCACATCCGTATTTGAGTATGCATTTGTTTCATTACAGCATGGCTATGACTAATGGTTAATTCTATATGGTTAAGACATTATATGATTATGATATTATTATTCGTTTCCGTTATGTTTCGTTGGTTATCTGTGCAGTTATTTCCGTTATGATTCCGTTTTGTGAAATTTAGTTCCGTTAACTGCTCGGATTAAACCATATATGTGTGAAAGTTATTTTGATATGAAATCGTATTATTTTTCGTCACATTATGAAAAATGATGTTTTAATACTTTTTATCAAATGTTTATTATGCTTACTATAAAATGCTGCAACTTACCTTTACCTGTAATGTGACATATTACAGATGGAGTTGAAGACTTAGATGACGCGGAGGATATTTAGTTATGAAATGAAAAGTTTAATTATGTTGAGAGGTTATGTTTTTATGTTGAGGACTTTATTTTGATTTTAGTTGTTTTTGGATATTGAGACTTCCGTTGGGTTTAGTTATTTGATTTTATGATTTTGTTATTGTTTTTGTAGTGATGTGGTAGATCACAGGACACAATTTTTAAGAGGAGACTCTGCCCAAATTTTTCTAAAATAAAAGTCACGGGTAAAAATTTATTAAGTCAAACATCCGATAAGAATTAAAACGTTTCCGCTAATCAAAAGTTCAAAGTGATAACAAGATTTTGAATTGAGTGAAGCCTTGTATTCAAGCAATTGAATAAGGCGGGCGACCCGTCTGGGCGGGCCATCACAGTTGGTATCAGAGCCTTAGTTTATAAGTTTGGATTAGACCTTTGTTATTTGTTTGGATTAGATCTTTGTTATATGTTTGGGATTAGACTTTTGGACTTATGAAGGAAGTTATTTAGGTTTGACTATCTATCTTCTTTGTTTACGAATCTTACGATAAATTTCACTTTCGTTTTAAGATTTCAAATGGCTAGAGGAAGAACCAGTAGCAATCGGAGTGGTAGCCAAGAGCAGGGCTCGAATCACGATTAAGGAGACGGTCAAGATAGGAATGTGAATGAAGATCAAGGTGGAATCCCAAATATAAATGTGGGAACAATGAATGAGGTGGACATCACGAACATATGTCGCATCATAGCTGGAGTGTTGCAACAAAATGTTGTTTCGGCACCACTACAGCAGGAACCACCGAGAAGGACTGAATTTGAGAGATTCCGGGCACTCCGACCACCGTACTTTGGAAACGAGACTGATCCAATGAAAGCTGAGGAATGACTGACTAAGATTGAAGAATTACTGAAGGCTATAAACATTGCTGATGAAGAAAAAGTTACAATGGTGACTCCATTTGTGGAAGGAAATGCAAAACACTGGTGGACTTCAGTGGAAGTAAGTATGGAACGAAACTCCATTACCTGGACGAGTTTTAGAGAGAAATTTCTGCAACAGTATTTTCCTGACGCTATCCGAATGGCTAAAGAAGATGAATTTTTGAGGCTGAGGCAAACCGAGAATATGACTGTGCTGGAATATCTGAGGAAGTTCCAAGAGCTGGGCAGATTCTGTCCTTTGTATTTGCAGTCTGAGAACAGCAAGATTACAAGGTTCAGACAAGATCTTCGCATTGGCATCAGGCTCAAAGTAGCACCTCTCATGGATACCAAATTTGATATACTCATGGAGAGGGCATTGTTCGTGGAATCTGAACTGCGGAATCTAGAGACTCCTCAAAATCGAAAGAGAAAGCCTGAATTCAGAAACAGAGATCAGAGACCGCCAGCTCCAAGACAGATGATCGTTGAAACTAAGAAGAATGAAGTTTGTCCCAAGTGTAATCGGAGTCATACTGGAGAATGTTACTGGAACTCTGGAGGTTGCTTTAAATGTGGATCTAAAGAACATCGGATTAGAGATTGTCCCAGTTTGAAGCAAACCTCAGGAACAAATCAACCACGCGGACAACAGCAGCGCAATCCAACTAGATTGTATGTTGTCCATGCTGAAGAGGATCATGAGTTGATCGGAGGTAAATTTAAATTCTTGAATCAAGATGTTTATGTGTTATTTGATCCTGGCGCCTCAAATTCTTTTATCTCTGAGTCTTGTGTGGAGAAACTGGATTTGCACTTCAGTCCACTGTTATATTTAATGCAAGTATTGAGTCCATTAGGAAAGACAATCATAATTAAATATGTATGCAATGATGTAACACTGATTGTGGAAAACGAAGAATTCAAAGCCAACCTGTTCATCGTCAACATGAAAGAATTTGACATAATTCTTGGAATGGATTGGTTGAGTAGTGCAAAGGCTTGCATTGACTGTTACCGAAAGATCATAACCCTACAAACGAATTTGGGTAAAGAGATCTGTTATGAAGGCGTGAGCTTGCATGAACGATTTTGTGGCAATGTCTCTGAAGTGGAAGCAAAAATAAATAAGATTTGCACGGTGAAAGAATTCTCAGATGTTTTCCCAGAGGATTTGCCAGGACTGCCACCAATTCGAAGCACGGAATTTTCTATTGATTTCCGGGATCAGAACCGATATCCAAGGCACCTCACAGGATGACACCAGCAGAGCTAAAAGAATTGAAAGGACAATTGAAGGAACTACAAGATAAAGGTTTCACAAGGCCTAGTGTGTCACCTTGGGGAGCACCGGTACTGTTTGTAAAGAAAAAGGACTGCAGCATGAGAATGTGCATTGACTACAGGGAGTTGAATCGAATCACTGTGAAGAATAAATATCCGCTACCAAGGATTGATGGTTTGTTCGATCAATTACAAGGTGCACAAATATTCTCGAAGATTGATTTGAGATCTGGGTATCATCAACTCAGAATTAAAGAGCATGATATTCATAAAACTGCATTTCGAACCAGATACGGACATTATGAATTCCTAGTGATGCCTTTCGGACTTACGAATGCACCTGCAGCATTTATGGCATTAATGAATCACGTATTCCGAGAATGGCTCGACAATTCATCATAGTATTCATTGATGATATATTGATTTATTCCAAATCAAAGGAAGAACATGAAGAACATTTGAAGATGACATTGGAGAGACTACGACAACAACAATTATTTGCAAAGTTCGAGAAATGTGACTTCTGGTTGGATTCTGTATCATTTCTTGGACACATCATTGATACTCAAGGAATCCGAGTAGACTCAGCAAAGATTCAAGCCATTACCAATTGGAAAGTTCCGACATCAGTAACAGAAATTCGAAGTTTTCTGGGATTGGCTGGATATTACCGAAAATTTGTGGAAGGATTTTCTCGAGTTGCATTACCCCTTACAAAGTTAACTAGAAAGGAGTAAAGTTTGAAAGAGATTCTAAGTGTCAGGCAAGTTTTCAGAAGTTGAAAGATTTACTTGTGTCGGCACCAATTCTTACACTGCCTGATGGACATGAAGGATTTTGTATCTACAGTGATGCATCAAAAGAAGGGTTAGGTTGTGTGCTTATGCAAAATGGAAAGGTGATTGCATATGCTTCACGACAGTTGAAAGAACATGAAATAAGGTACCCCACTCATGATCTGGAAATGGCAGCAGTTGTTTTTGCACTGAAATTATGGCGGCACTACTTGTACGGAACCACATGTGATATCTACACTGATCACAATAGCTTAAAGTATATTTTTACTCAAAAGGAGTTGAATATGAGACAGAGAAGATGGTTAGAGCTGATCAAGGACTATGATGTGAAATTGCACTATCATCCTGGAAAGAGTAATGCGGTAGCAGATGCATTAAGCAGGAAGAGTTATGGATCCATGCTATTGACTACGCAACAAAAACTAGTTGATGAGATGTAAAAGTTAAATCTGAATGTCGAATTAAGAGACGACCAGAATGGGACGACGAGGTTGTGTAATCTCATGGTGCAACCTGATCTTATTCTCAGGATTAAGGAAGCACAATCAAAGGATCCTATGTGGCAGACTTTCTTGCAAAAAGCTCAATCAAACCAAGAAAGTTTTAGAATGCATGAAGATGGGACTTTGAGATTCAATGATAGACTATTCGTTCCAGCTGTATCAACACTCAGGGGCGATGTCTTATAGGATTCACATCAGACATTATTGGCCATGCATCCAGGACAGAATAAAATGTATCAAGATATGAAGCAATTATTTTGGTGGCCAGGAATGAAGCAAGATGTCGTAAAGTTTGTGTCTAAGTGTTTGGTGTGTCAACAAGTGAAAGTTGGAAGACAAAAGCCAGCAGGAACACTGAGAAACTTAGACATACCAAACAGGAAATGGGAGCATATTACTATGGATTTTGTGACCGGATTGCCCAAAACTACGACACAAAAGGATCCAGTTTGGGTTATTGTTGATCGACTTACTAAGTGTGCTCACTGTATACCGATGAAGAAGACTACATCAATGAATGATTTAGCACGGCTTTACATCGATCAAGTGGTGTGTCTGCACGGGATACCAGTCATTATCATATCAGATCGAGATGATCGATTCACCTCACAATTCTGGAAGAGTCTACAATCTATGTTGGGAACAAATTTGAAGTACTGTACAACTTTCCATCCACAGACGGACGGACAGTCTGAGAGAACGATTCAGATCCTCGAGGATTTACTTAGAACATGTATTTTGGATTTTCAAGGACAGTGGGATCGTCATCTGAAACTGGCAGAGTTTGTGTATGATAAGTGTGAATTTTACACTTATTTTGCTATGTTTTTGTATTGATTTTCGTAGTGATTCCTGGATGATTTTACGCTTTTTGGTATATTTTTGTGTATTTCAGGAATCTAGGTCCAATGTGATAAAAGTGGAGGAAATAAGCTAATAATGTTGAAGAAGGACCAAACCGAGCGAAGACGTAAGAAAATGGACTGAAATTTCGAAGTTTGAATTTTGGACAATTCGCGATCGATCGGCAATGACATCGCGATCGATCGCCGAGCTTTAAAGAATGATGCTGAACAGAAGACATTGGCGATCGATCGGTAAGAACTCGCGATCGATCGCCACTATACAGTAAGGATTCGCGATTGATCGCGAGGGAGCAAAGATCGATCGCGGATTGGTTTATTTTGGCTAACACGTCCAGTGGAGAATGAAGATTGATCGCGAGGGAGCAAAGATCGATCGCGGAATAAGAGTTTTTGGAAAAATTAAGACTTTCCATGTTTGGTTCAAAGGGGACTCCTTCCCACACATGTTAACCCTATATATGAGACTAAGGGACGATTTTGAAGGGACTTTTGCCCACTTTTACACAAACCTAGCAGCCTCTCCTCCATCCAAAGCACCACCATAATTGATTGAAGAGCAAGAGCAACGCAAGGAACGGAAGAACGGAGCGACGCACGGAGCGACATCCTCGTTATCTTAGTATTTCTGAACTTATTAATTTTTATATCAGATTTTGATGTTGAATTTGTTTAAAGACATGTTTATGCATTATAATTTGATTATGGTTGTTGGCTAAATTCTTTGTCAAGACATAGGGGATCCCATGTTTGAACCCTTGAGTTAATTAACGGTTTCGATTTAATTTCTATGATCTTTGCGCATAATTTATGTTGTTAATGCTTGTAAAAGATTAGCTACCTTTTGCATGATATTGGTAATCGTAATTGAATTGACCATAGGAGATTACGATACGACGTAGTAAATTAGGCCGTGGGTTTTAGGTTGAGACGGACCAAGTAAAATCTAGCACACGTGTGATAGCAATAGATTTACCAAAATCGAAGGCTAGTAGTTTTCACAAAGCGTTTTTTCGGTATTAATCATTCAATAAAGACACGGGAGTGATTTATTGTAGGTCAATGCTAGACTTGTTATAACCAGACCAAGGTATAACAAATGAAATAGGAAAACTCGTCACCCTAGAACATAGAACATTGAATCTTAATTAATAGACAACTTTTGGGGGATTACATGGGTGAACCGACGTCTTGATAATTCGTTTATAAATTCTCTTCAATTATTCATCACTGCTGTTTAGGTTGATTTTTGTGCTTAAGTCAATTTAGTTTAATAATCATTCCATAATCGTAGGTTAAATATAGTAATTCTAATCGAACGTGGTAATTGCTACTAGTCCGTGTGGGTACGACACTCCTTACTCTTAAACCATTATATTAAAACTTGACACCGTGCACTTGCGGTACATAAATCGTTACACTGAAAATAACTGTTTAAAATAAAAGCGATCAAGTTTTTGGCGCCGTTGCCGGGGACTAGTTTAAGTAATATCATAGGAGATTAGTTGACTATAATTTAGCCATAATATTTTTTTATTTTTACTTTTACTACGGTTCATACGATTTCACCACTGCTGTTCCTTCGTTGTGTTAAATTTTGCAGGGAGTTATCTTTGTAGTGCATGCTACGAAGTGACAGACCTATATTAGAGCCACTTGACTTAGAGATTGAGCGAACTTGCAGAAGACTTCGGAAAGAAACTAGAGAGATGGCTGAGAATAATCGAGGGAATGGTGAACAACACAATGATGAAGTGCCAATTCCAAGGTCCATGATGGACTATGCACAACCATCTTTTCAAGGCACCATGTCTAGCATCACTAGACCAAGGATTCAGGCTAATAACTTCGAGATCAAGCCTGCCATAATTCAGATGATTCAACATTCTGTGCAATTCGGAGGATCGCATACTGATGATCCTAATGCTCATATCTCCAACTTTTTGGAGATATGCGACACATTCAAGCACAATGGCGTCAGCGACGGCGCCATCAGGTTACGACTCTTTCCCTTTTCCTTAAATGATAAAGCTAAGAGTTGGTTAAATTCATTGCCTGCAGGATCGATCACTACTTGGGAGGGGATGGCTCAAGCATTCCTATCAAAATACTTTCCCCCTTCCAAGACAGCTAAGATGCGCAATGATATCACAACATTCATGCAACATGATCCGGAGACACTGTATGAAGCTTGGGAGCGCTTCAAGGATCTACTTCGAAGATGCCCACATCATGGCCTTCCTATTTGGCTTCAGGTACAAACATTTTACAATGGTTTATTTTCTGCTAATAGATCTATGATTGATGCAGCCGCAGGAGGTACCATTATGAGAAAGTCACCTGAGGAAGCTTACACACTCTTGGAAGAGATGGCATCCAACAGTTACCAGTGGCAGTCCGAAAGGAATGTGCCCAAAAGACCAACTGGGATGCATCAAGTGGACGAAGTGACATCAATACAAGCTCAATTGGAGGCTTTGAACAAGAAGATGGACAGTTTGAGCATGACAGCCATGCAAGCTCAAGTGATCACGTGCGATTTATGTGGAGGCAACCATCCAAGCACGGAATGTCAGGCAGGTAACCCTTTTATGCTATCTAATGAACAAGCCAATTTTGTAGGAAATCGACCACCACAGGGTAATTCATACTCCAACAACTATAACCAACCGTGGAGGAATCATCCGAACTTCTCTTGGTCCAACCAAAAGAATGTCTTGAATCCACAACCTCCACCGGGTTATCCACCAAAGCCAAGTATGGAAGAGTTGCTAACTAAGTTCATGACGATGACGGAGAATAGGATGCAAAATCAAGATGCATCAATTAAGAACTTGGAAACTCAAATGGGGCAAATGGCAAATATGTTAGCGGGAAGAGCACCAGGAAGCTTACCAAGTGATACGGAAAAGAACCCTCGAGAGCAAGCCAAGGCGATCTCATTGAGAAGTGGAAAAGAAATTGGATCACACACTGAAGATCGGGACGATGAGCACGTAGTTGAGTTGAAAGGTGAGAATGACATTCAGACACGTGAAAATGGTGAGTCTACTCCTACTACTGCACCTATCGCACCACCCAAGAAGGTACAAATCCCTCCCCCATTTCCTGCTGCATTGAAAAGGGCAAAGGTAGATGCTAGTTTTGCTAAGTTCTTAGAAATCTTTAAGAAATTACAAATAAATATTCCATTTGCTGATGCTTTACTTCAAATGCCTAGCTACGCTAAGTTTTTGAAAGATATTCTGTCGAATAAGAGGAAATTGGGTGAGCATGAGACGATTAAATTAACTGAGGAGTGTTCTGCCGTTGTCCAAAACAAACTGCCTCCTAAGTTGAAAGATCCAGGGAGTTTTTCTATACCTTGCACAATTGGGTCTATTTCATTTACAAAATCTTTATGTGATTTAGGTGCGAGTATTAATCTTATGCCTTTGTCAATTTTCAGGAAGTTGGGACTTGGTGAGCCAAAACCGACCACGGTTTCTTTGCAATTGGCAGATAGGTCTGTGACATACCCACGAGGAATCATAGAGGATGTCCTAGTGAAGGTCGATAAATTCATCTTCCCGGCAGACTTCCTTGTGTTGGATATGGAAGAAGATGCTGACACGCCACTGATTTTAGGAAGACCATTCCTTGCTACTGGAAAGGCACTTATAGATGTCCAACAAGGGAAGTTGATCCTCCGTGTAGGGGAGGATCAAGTCACTTTCAACGTCACATGATGAGCATATGTGTTTTAGTGTTGATATTATTGATGTGTTATCTGCTAATGTGTTTAAGGGAACACACAAGGATGAATTGGAAGCATGCTTGGTAGAGGACATTGAAAAGCTGGGCGAGACCGTCGAGTTGAAAGAGACTGTTGTTTATTTGAACGCCAATATTCCCCATAATAGGCGTGTGCGGAACAACCTAGGCGAGTTGGGTGAAAGGGACATGAAGCCACAAAAGCCCTCCATTGAAGAACCACCAACTCTTGAACTCAAAACCCTCCCTCCTCATCTCAAGTATGTTTATTTAGATTGTAGTGAGTCATTGCCTGTAATTGTCTCTTCATCTTTGACAGGTATAAACGAAGACAAACTACTTAGGATTTTGAGGGAGCATAAGAAAGCATTCGGGTGGAAAGTAGCGGACATAAGAGGGATAAGCCCATCAACATGTATGCATAAGATCTTAATGGAGGATGCTTACAAACCCGTGGTTCAACCACAACGCAGGTTAAACCCAAAGATGCAAGAAGTGGTGAAGAATGAGGTCATCAAACTGCTGGATGCAGGTATTATCTATCCCATTTCTGATAGTGCATGGGTTAGTCCTGTGCAATGTGTACCCAAGAAAGGAGGTATGACGTCGTTAAAAATGAGAACAATGAATTGATCCCTACTAGAACAGTCACAGGTTGGCGCGTCTGCATTGATTATAGAAAGTTAAATGACGCCACCCGTAAAGACCATTTTCCCCTTCCATTCATTGACCAAATGATAGAGCGTCTAGCAGGGTATGATTTCTATTGTTTTCTAGATGGCTATTCTGGGTATAATCAAATAGCTATTGCACCTGAGGACCAAGAGAAGACTACCTTCACTTGTCCTTATGGTACATTTGCTTTTAGGAGAATGCCATTTGGATTGTGTAATGCGCCTGCAACATTTCAAAGATGTATGATGTCTATTTTTCATGATATGGTTGAAAAATTCCTAGAGGTCTTTATGGATGACTTTTCTGTCTTTGGGGATTCTTTTGATGCTTGCTTAAATAATCTTGACTTAGTACTGACAAGGTGTGAAGAGACGAATTTGATACTAAATTGGGAGAAATGCCACTTCATGGTACAAGAGGGAATAGTCTTGGGACACAAAATATCCCACAAGGGTATGGAGGTGGACCGAGCAAAGATCCAGGTGATACAGGAACTACCTCCACCAGTATCAGTGAAGGGGGTTCGAAGCTTCCTAGGCCATTCTATAGGAGATTTATTAAAGATTTTTCAAAAATTTCAAAACCACTCTCCCATTTACTGACTAAAGATGCACCTTTTGATTTTAATCCTGATTGTATGCAGGCATTCGAGACATTAAAGGAGAAGTTAATAACAGCACCTGTCTTGGTAGCACCGGATTGGGATACGCCATTTGAGTTGATGTGTGATGCTAGTGACACAGCTGTCGGAGCAGTATTGGGACAAAGACGGAATAAGGTATTTCATACTATTTACTATGCTAGTAGAACTTTGAATGTGGCACAACAAAACTATGCCACCACTGAGAAAGAACTGCTAGCAGTAGTATTTGCATTTGATAAATTTCACTCTTATCTCTGTCTATCCAAAGTAATTGTGTACACTGATCACTCGGCACTTAAATATCTTCTTGCTAAAAAAGATGCTAAACCACGTTTAATCCGATGGATTCTCCTATTGCAAGAATTTGATTTAGAAATTAAAGATAAGAGGGGTGTTGAGAATGTCGTAGCGGACCATTTATCTAGGATTGATAATATGGTGGAAAAACATGATAATGAACTGGAAGAAATCAATGAAAAATTTCCTGATGAACAGTTGTTCCAAGTTCTTGCACTACCATGGTATGCCGATTTTGCAAATTATCTGGTTAGTGGTATCCTCCCACAAATGACCTTCTATCAGAAGAAGAAATTCTTATCTGATGTTAAACACTACATGTGGGAGGATCCATTGTTGTTTAAAGTTTGTGCAGACAACATGATCAGGAGATGTGTACCGGAGGAGGAGATGGCATCTATTATGAGCCACTGTCATGACCGAGAGGTAGGAGGCCACATGGGTCCAACAAAAACTGCTGCCAAGGTACTTGAATCGGGTTTTTACTGGCCTACCTTGTTTAAAGATGCATACAGGTATGTATCCACTTGTGATAAATGCCAAAGAACGGGCAACATTTCTAGGAGACATGAAATGCCTTTAAACAATATGCTTGAATGTGATTTATTTGATGTTTGGGGCATAGATTTTATGGGACCATTTCCAGTTTCATGTTCTAATTATTACATACTTGTCGCTGTGGACTACGTTTCAAAATGGGTTGAGGTTGAAGCTTCACGCACTAATGATGCTAGAGTGGTAGTAAAATTTTTGAAAAAGAACATTTTTACTCGATTTGGCACTCCTCGAGCAATCATTAGTGACGGTGGGTCACATTTTTGCAATAAACTCTTTGAAAAACTTTTGAGCAAATATGGTGTCACCCACAGGGTTGCAACACCTTACCACCCACAAACATGTGGACAAGTAGAGGTTTCTAATAGAGAAGTGAAACAGATTTTGGAAAAATCGGTCAATACGTCTAGAAAAGATTGGTCATTGAGGTTAGATGATGCTTTATGGGCATATAGGACGGCATTTAAAACACCTATTGGTACATCACCATATAGGTTAGTTTTTGGAAAAGCATGTCATCTTCCTGTCGAGCTAGAACACAAGGCATTCTGGGCAATAAAAATCTGAATTTTGATTTAACTGTTGCAGGTGAAAAACGACTCCTACACTTAAATGAGATGGATGAGTTTAGAAACCAAGCCTATGAGAATGCCAAGATCTATAAAGATAAAACAAAAAAATGGCATGATGCTAAGCTTAGCCAGCGTGATTTCAAGGAAGAGGATTTGGTCCTGCTTTTTAACTCCAGATTGAGACTCTTTCCGGGTAAGTTGAAGTCTCGATGGCAAGGACCATTCACTATCACAAGGGTATTTCCATCCGGAGCGATCGAGATCAACGATCCAACAAAAGGCACATTCACAGTCAATGGACAGCGGCTGAAGCACTATCATGGACATGATTTCAGTCCACCTACTGTTGTCCATTTTGACTCCTAAATTGATGTTGGTAACAAGTCCAGCTTGGGACTATAAATTAAGAACACCATTTTCCTCCCTTTACCTTGTTTTTTTATTATTTTTAGTTAGAATTCGTTTGATTTGAAATTTTGTTTCAAGGATTGACTCCGTGTATCAATTTTGCAGAGTGGGTGGAGAAGAGTGAATCTCGAGAGCAAGAATGTTGATTCACAAAAAAAAAAAAAAAAAAAAATTTTCGGACAGTGTGTTTTGGCGATCGATCGCCAGACCATCGCGATCGATCGCCAAGTCCAGAAAAAGAAAAAAAAAATAATTTTAAAATTCGCGATCGATCTCCATAACTCGAGATCGATCGCCCCTTTCCAGAATACTCTCGCGATCGATCGGCAAGAACTCACGATCGATCGCGAGGTCCCATTTTTCGTTTTTTTTATATATTAGAATCAATTTTTCTCCCACACTACACACACTCAAACTCGAACCCTCCCCCAAATTCCCCAATTTTCCTCAACAATTTTTCCAATCCATCCTCAATCCTTCACTTTTCTTCAAGATTTTCGATACATATCTTCAATTCTAACATCAAGCCTCAATCTTTCACAGCAATTAGCAAGAGACAAGGAGTTTTTGAGCACCCTCCACTCCAATTTGAAGCTATGGAAAGCTAAGGACTATCACTACCAAATTTTCGAAAATTGTTGAGGTATTTTGGCTTTGCTATACATGGTCCATGAATTGATTGATAATTAAGTGTTGGGGTGTCAAGTTCTCAATATTTTGAATTGTAAGTTGGTGAAGTTGGAATTGTATGATAATACTAAGTTTGGGGGAGAATTGAAGAGCTCCTTGTGGATTATTGTGTGGTTGGGTTAGTCACCTAACTTGGATAGGTGGTTGGAGGATTTGTGTTTGCTCTATCTATTGTATTGGTTGGTAGTGGTGTTGGTATCTTTGATTCTAGGGATGGCACCGAAGCGCAAGCCAAAGCAGGCAGTTCCCGCTCCTGAGGAGTTTGACTCCTCCAAGTTCATTAGTAATGCAGCTGCAAAGTTTTATGTAGTATACCGGAAGAAAAAGGTGATACGGGAACGGGGAATGGACACGAGCAAGCTCGGCTGTGCTGTGATCCAAGAGGCACTCCGGCGAGATTGGTACTCTTTTGTTCGCCAACCACAAGATGCGGTGGTTCCTTTAGTCCGGGAGTTCTACTCCAACCTCCGGGCACAACACCAAATTGAAGCCAACGTTGCCTCAGTACGGCAGCAACCAGTTCTCTTTGCTTCACAGGCTATCAATGCACTATATAACATGCCCAACATCCCGGAGGATGACTATACCATTTATTGCCGGAATCATGTCGACTTGGATGCAATTTTGTCAACCATATGTATAGAGGGAACACAGTGGCGACTGAATGCCGAGGGAAAGCCACAGCTTGTACTGATATCAGATCTGAAGGAGGAGCCCAAGGCTTGGTTTTCATTTATAGTAGCTCGGGTCATGCCATCGACCCACACATCGGAAGTCACAAAGGACCGAGCCATACTGGTGTACGCCATAGTTACCGGACTTACGATCGATCTCGGACGTCTTGTCGAGGCCACTATCCGGAACTACATTCGCGGCCCTCCCACTTCTGGTATGCCATGCCCCTCCACGATCACCACTTTATGCCAGCAGGCGGAAGTTGTCTGGGACTCCGCAGAAGAGGCCGTTCCACCGAAGGCATTACTCGTGGTCGATCATCCTGCACCAGCCACAGTCAGACGGTTGGCGCAATCACGACCTAGCAGCAGCCACCTTCCTGGACCATCATCATCTGCTGCTACAGTGCCTACTCCCATTACGATGGAATCCCTCCATCATGAGTTGCAGGAGATACGACATGAACTCCGATGGGGCCACCAACAATTATATCAACAAAACATGGAGTTCGTGCAGTATCAGGTGGCATGGAACTCCGCTTTGGCACAGGGATTCCCGAACATTCCATTCCCACCCCAGCCTACAGTCCAGCCATTCCAGCCATACCAGCATTACCAGCCATACGAGCCACACCAGCCACAGGAACCATATTACCCAGACCCTCCACCAGAGCGGGACGATGAGGACGACGATCACTGACGATCGTCGTCGAGGTATGTGTTATGCTACTGCACTTATTGTTTTTGTACATTGAGGGCACTGCACATACTAAGTTTGGGGGGGTTTTTACTGAGTACTGCTGTTCTCTTGCTAATACTTTTATTGCATGATATTTTAGCGAGTGGTACGAAGTCGTTCTTGAGCATATTAAAGTTATTTGTTGGTGAAAATTGAGTTATGCATTAAGAAATACATGAATGAAACTTGCAACTGTAATACATGATGAAAATAATCTCCATCTCAATTAGAGTTTTGAAAATTTTTGACTTGTTGGTGAATATCTTGGGTTAAGTTAATATGTCAAAACAATTGAGGAACATTTTGATGCACGTCTGAGTCGTGATTGAGTGGAGTTTATATAGGAAAGTGAAAAATTCTGTTAACTATGATTTGTCTTGAGCATCTTAGAGCACTCTAGAATCTATTTGAAAGCACTTTGAGGCGAAATTTTATAATTATGAACTTGACTTGGATATGATTTAGGCGATCATTGGAACGTTTGAGCCTTTCGAGCATACCTTGTCTGTATATACCACTAGTGTCCCTCTTTGAGCTTAAATGAATAAGAATGGAAATTAGCCCCCATTCAACATTTTTTTTGCAAACCCATTATACCCACCTTTACAAAAAAAAAAAAAAAAAAAAAATTATCCTTACCCAAAGGGAGTATAATGGTTCTCATTAGATGCACTTTAATTGCTACATTTGGATGAGCTTATTATTGAAAGAAGGATGAATGAGAAAAGAAAAAGATAGATACAAAGCCTTGAGAAAAAGTGATTAAATAAGACCCAAAGTGGCCAAGGCTATAAAAGAAAAAAAAAAAAAAAAAAAGAGAAGAGAAGCTCAATGTTGTGCTACAAATGTGAACTGTAAATGCTTATACTCTCTTCTTTGCATTATCCTATCTTTTCTTTGAAGCCAAATACCAAAGGCCTGTCATTATAAGCTTCAAAAGACCTTCTGATCCAAGTCTAGAGAATAATTACATTAGTGGAGAAGTGTTGGAAAAGTAGACTTATGGAGTGCTTAATAGTAATCTTGCCTTTGAGTTTACTAGCAGAATTTGATCTTAAAAATATATATGAAACTCAAGATTGACAATAGCACACACACACGTTCCAATTTTGCGAGATATTGCTTAGCATAGGAGAAAACACTTCTTGTTGATTTTTGGATTAACTCTTGTTGATGTGTTAGTGAGATTTCTGAGCTGTTACATCTGAGTTGTTAAGTTAATTCTGTTAAAGTATTGATGATAAGCTCTACATTTTGATTTCATTGCTTGCTCGAGGACGATCAAGTCTAAGTTTGGGGGAGTTGATAAGTGTGAATTTTACACTTATTTTGCTATGTTTTTGTATTGATTTTCGTAGTGATTCCTGGATGATTTTACGTTTTTTGGTATATTTTTGTGTATTTCAGGAATCTAGGTCCAATGTGATAAAAGTGGAGGAAATAAGCTAATAATGTTGAAGAAGGACCAAACCGAGCGAAGACGTAAGAAAATGGACTGAAATTTCGAAGTTTGAATTTTGGACAATTCGCGATCGATCGGCAATGACATCGCGATCGATCGCCGAGCTTTAAAGAATGATGCTGAATAGAAGACATTGGCGATCGATCGGTAAGAACTCGCGATCGATCGCCACTATACAGTAAGGATTCGCGATTGATCGCGAGGGAGCAAAGATCGATCGCGGATTGGTTTATTTTGGCTAACACGTCCAGTGGAGAATGAAGATTGATCGCGAGGGAGCAAAGATCGATCGCGGAATAAGAGTTTTTGGAAAAATTAAGACTTTCCATGTTTGGTTCAAAGGGGACTCCTTCCCACACATGTTAACCCTATATATGAGACTAAGGGACGATTTTGAAGGGACTTTTGCCCACTTTTACACAAACCTAGCAGCCTCTCCTCCATCCAAAGCACCACCATAATTGATTGAAGAGCAAGAGCAACGCAAGGAACGGAAGAACGGAGCGACGCACGGAGCGACATCCTCGTTATCTTAGTATTTCTGAACTTATTAATTTTTATATCAGATTTTGATGTTGAATTTGTTTAAAGACATGTTTATGCATTATAATTTGATTATGGTTGTTGGCTAAATTCTTTGTCAAGACATAGGGGATCCCATGTTTGAACCCTTGAGTTAATTAACGGTTTCGATTTAATTTCTATGATCTTTGCGCATAATTTATGTTGTTAATGCTTGTAAAAGATTAGCTACCTTTTGCATGATATTGGTAATCGTAATTGAATTGACCATAGGAGATTACGATACGACGTAGTAAATTAGGCCGTGGGTTTTAGGTTGAGACGGACCAAGTAAAATCTAGCACACGTGTGATAGCAATAGATTTACCAAAATCGAAGGCTAGTAGTTTTCACAAAGCGTTTTTCGGTATTAATCATTCAATAAAGACACGGGAGTGATTTATTGTAGGTCAATGCTAGACTTGTTATAACCGGACCAAGGTATAACAAATGAAATAGGAAAACTCGTCACCCTAGAACATAGAACATTGAATCTTAATTAATAGACAACTTTTGGGGGATTACATGGGTGAACCGACGTCTTGATAATTCGTTTATAAATTCTCTTCAATTATTCATCACTGCTGTTTAGGTTGATTTTTGTGCTTAAGTCAATTTAGTTTAATAATCATTCCATAATCGTAGGTTAAATATAGTAATTCTAATCGAACGTGGTAATTGCTACTAGTCCTTGTGGGTACGACACTCCTTACTCTTAAACCATTATATTAAAACTTGACACCGTGCACTTGCGGTACATAAATCGCTACACTGAAAATAACTGTTTAAAATAAAAGCGATCAGTGTACAATAACAATTATCAATCCAGTATTCAAATAGCACCATTTGAAGCTTTGTATGGGAAGAAATGTCGAACACCTCAGTGTTGGTTTGATGTTGGAGAGAAGGTATTGGAAGGACCAGAGTTGATCAAACTCACGAATGAGAATGTGTCCATCATCAAACAGAGATTACTTACAGCTCAGAGTTGAAAGAAATGATTTTTGATAGAAATGTAATTTTGTTGAAAAAGGGAATTTTGAATAGCATTTTATTGTGTGAAAAACTATTTTGAAATGACATGCTTGTTTTGATTCAATGAATATGATTTGAGGTTTGTGAACTGTGGATATTTTCGTTTCGTTGTGTCTCACATTGCGACGAGGATAAGAACGCGCATACTTTCGGCTCGTTGGCGACGAGAATAAAGAAACGCATTTCGTTTTGCCCGAAGATAGAGGGGGTATAATATCTGTCGATACCCTTCCAGTGGGTATAGCCTGGAATGATATCATTGTTTCACATCCGTATTTGAGTATGCATTTGTTTCATTACAGCATGGCTATGACTAATGGTTAATTCTATATGGTTAAGACATTATATGATTATGATATTATTATTCGTTTCCGTTATGTTTCGTTGGTTATCTGTGCAGTTATTTCCGTTATGATTCCGTTTTGTGAAATTTAGTTCCGTTAACTGCTCGGATTAAACCATATATGTGTGAAAGTTATTTTGATATGAAATCGTATTATTTTTCGTCACATTATGAAAAATGATGTTTTAATACTTTTTATCAAATATTTATTATGCTTACTATAAAATGCTGCAACTTACCTTTACATGTAATGTGACATATTACAGATGGAGTTGAAGACTTAGATGATGCGGAGGATATTTAGTTATGAAATGAAAAGTTTAATTATGTTGAGAGGTTATGTTTTTATGTTGAGGACTTTATTTTGATTTTAGTTGTTTTTGGATATTGAGACTTCCGTTGTGTTTAGTTATTTGATTTTATGATTTTGTTATTGTGGTTGTAGTGATCTGGTAGATCACATGACACAATTTTTAAGAGGAGACTCTGCCCAAATTTTTCTAAAATAAAAGTCATGTGTAAAAATTTATTAAGTCAAACATCCGATAAGAATTAAAACGTTTCCGCTAATCAAAAGTTCAAAGTGATAACAAGATTTTGAATTGAGTGAAGCCTTGTATTCAAGCAATTGAATACGGCGGGCGACCCGTCTGGGCGGGCCGTCACACCATATACCATCCACCCACCCCCCCATATTCCCTAATAAGATGTCTCTATCCCGCGGTATCGATGCTAGTCTTGGAAACTTTTCTTCCAAGCTTACCTCCCCCACCCAGATATCCGTCCAGAATTTCGTCCCTAGACCATTCCCTACCCTACGAAACAGCCCCCCCCAAAAACCACCCCGAATGATCCAAGAAAGTATTCTTTAAGAGATCTTTCCACCACACCGACTGCATACCCCTCACCCCCTCTCCCTGACACAATCTCTCGGCAGTTAAGATTACCATATTTAGAAGACAAAACCTGCAACCACAAAGAATTCCCCCCCTTAATAATATCCCACCCCCATTTGCCTAATAAAGCTTTATTAAAAAAATCCAGGTTACGAACCCCCAAACCCCCCATTTTCTTAGACTTGCAAACCACCTCCCATTTGACCCATGCCAATTTCCGACAAGTTTCCCCACCCCCCAACAAGAAGGCTGATTGAATTGATCAAAATTTGGAGAGAATAGCTTTTGGGGCGCGGAACAGGGTGAAGAAATAGACCGGTAACGAAGACAGCACAGCATTTAGTAGAACCATCCGGCCCCCAAAGGACAAGCATTTATCATCCCAGGCCGCCAGTTGTTTCCGAATTTTCTCCAAGACGGTTCCCAAGACGCACATCTCCTCGGATTTAATCCCATCGGGATACCCAGATACTTAAAAGGCATGTTCCCCACTTTACAATTCAGCACACTCGCCATAGAATCTAGTTGTACCGGATCTACATTAATGCCGATTAAACTGCTCTTAATGAAATTAATCTTCAAACCCGATATCAATTCAAATAGGCGCAGCACCCCTTTGAATGTTCTTACATTTTCCATGTTGGCCTCTCCAAACAGAACCGTGTCGTCAGCGTACTGAAGATGGGAGATCGGTATGTTGTTCCTGCCCACTTTGCACTCCGCCCAGGCATTAGTCTCAACTGCCTTATCTACCAATTTGGACAGCGCCTCGGCCACTAAGATAAACAGAAAAGGGGATAACGGATCCCCTTGCCTCAGTCCCCGCTTCAGTTCAAATTCCAAAGTTGGGCTCCCATTAATAAGAACAAACGCTTTCGCACTGGTAACACATTCCATAATCCAGGTCCTCCATTTGTCAAAGAAATTCATTAACCGCATGACCTCGTCAAGGAAACCCCAACGTACTGAATCGTAGGCTTTCTCAAAGTCCACCTTGAAGAGTATACCTTTCCCTTTGGTCCGCTTCCACTCGTCTAGCATCTCATTTATGATAATAACACCATCCAGTATATGCCTGTTCCCCACAAAGGCCGTTTGGGTGGCAGATATCACCCTATCCAATACCTTGCTTAACCTATCTGCCATAAGCTTTGCCAACACTTTATAAACGCAACCAATTAGGGATATCGGTCGATACTCCCCAATCTTGACAGGGTTTTCCGATTTAGGCACCAAGACGATAAAAAAAGGATTGCCCCCTTAACAATCTTGCCATTCCTATGGAATTCAGATAGGAATCTCATGAAATCGTCCTTGACGACATGCCAAAACTCTTTGATAAACCTGAAGTTGAATCCATCAATACCAGGGCTTTTGGAGCTCTCAGCACCACGCCGTCGTTTTTACCTCTTATTCTCCGAATTCAGATGTAAGAATCCCATTGTCCAAATCACTTAACTGAGTAAAGCTAATGTCTGAAAGACGAGGTCTGATCCATTCCTCCTGCTGGAACCGCTGCACGAAATAGCCCTGGACCCCGCTCGTTACCCCTGTAACATTATCCACCCACTGGCCATCAATCTCGATTCCCACTAATTCGTTCTTCTTCCTTCTCCGGTTCACGAATTTATGGAAGAATCTTGAGTTTACATCTCCGTTTTGAAGCCACCTGATTCTCGACTTCTGAAAAAGTAGTGACTCCTTGTTCCTGATTTGTCCTAGTAGAGTTACCATATCATTCCTTCTTAAAGCCACCTCATCAGAGTGTAGAGCTCTTCGATCCGCGATTGCATCCCATTCCATAATCTTCGCTCGAGACTCTTCAATTCTGACATCCACAGAACCGAACACCTCCTTATTCCAACCTCTGATCCTTCAGCATTTTAAGTTTTTCTTTCAGAACAAAACCCCCCAACCCTGAACTCGGAAATCACTCCAACTTCTTTCGACAAATACCTTGAATTCCGTATGTTGCAACCACGAATCAATTACCCTGAATGGTTTGGGTCCCCAATCCTCAACGAATGATTTCAACACAATGGCACAATGATCAGACACACTCCTATTAATGCCCCGCTGAATTTGGTTAGGCCATTCTTCAACCCACCTAACAGATAGGAGGAATCTGTCCAGCCTGCTAACACAAGAACCATCTGCTCGGTACCACGTGAACTTTCTACCTACCAGCGGTAAGTCTACTAAGCCCAACCCACAGATGAAATCATCAAAATCCCGACATTCTCTATCATTGCTAGTCATATTTCGTCCCCGCCTCTCGGAGTGACTTCGTATCGCGTTGAAATCCCCACATATGCACCATCGCGCATCTGGGAGATCCTTTATCTTAGTTTCCAAAATCTTCCATAGCTCTTTTTTGGAACTCGGATCACACGGGGAATAGACATTGACGACATGGCATTTGACTCGATCAACTCCCCAATATCCTTCCACTCCCAATATACCATCTTCTCCCCAACAGTTATCCATCGAAAAACACCTTTTCTTCCAAATACAAAGTAGTCCCCCGACAGCTCCCATTGACCCCTTGAAGACCCAATCAAAATCTCTGTCACCCCATAGTGACTCACATAACTTCCTACTGACGACCTCCATCTTCGTCTCTTGTATGCACAGGAAATCAATCATCTCTCGTGCGACAAACTCTCGTAAATCCCTAATCTTAACCCTCCCCCACAACCCTCTTATATTATATGTTGCAAGGATCATAAAAATCTGTTCAAAACCCCCGGCTCAGCAACTTCATTCAATTTGTCTCGAAGTGCCCCTTTGTCTCGAATTTCCATATCGACTAACTTTCCGATGATTTCGTGCTCATTACCTACCACCTCGAGCCCAGAGTCTTGCCTAAATTCCAAATGTCTGTTGCTTCCCGCAGTAGAGCCTCATCTCGCAGTACCGGAGAGGACCTCGCTAGCCGTGCAGCATTCGATTCGGCTGAGGCAGGAGGCGACGACAGTACTCGGTTTTCCTGTGCTAACTCAACTCAAGTGCGTTCACCGCCCCATTGGTGCTCTCTTCCCGCGTGGGAGGTGCATCTTCTTCCCCGCACATGTCCTTAATGAAGCATTTCCATTTCCCCTGGTCCGCCTTTTTCTTTGCCTTCAGGGTCTTTTTCCGTAACTGTCGTTTGTACCTCTGAAGGCCTTTCCCATTCCTCCAAGAGTATTGAAAGAGAGGCTCTAGGGATGAATCCATGACGTTTGGAGAATGTTTCAAAGGACTCTATACTGACTTGGATATTCTTTTGCAGCCCGCCATGAACAACGCTGATGTTTGGCTATCGCAAGGTTGCTCTTGTCCTTCGCCTTCGAGCATTCCTCCACACCTTGTCCGGACACAAATTGCACGGTTCCTTGCTCTTTGCCTGGCGTCGTCAAGCAATCCTCCTCAGCTCTTTCGCACATGAATTGCTCGGAACCTTTTTCAGGCGGTGCCTCCCGGAGCCCCTGGCTACAACTTTTGTAAAGATTTGTGTGAATTTCCGCCAACACTCCCCCATCCAAAGGCGACTGAGGGACCACCTCGTCAAAGTAGTCCGATTCTGAAGCAGAAGAATCCGAATTTCCAAGAGGAAATTTTGTCCAACCCGAGTTCATTTGAGCAGGTGGGTATAGCTCCACCCTTTCCTTGGGATATATGTCCTCCAATACTCTAATGTAAAACACCGAACCGTCAATGTTAACTCTGATCGTTTTGTTAACAAATTCCTGACATGGGGTGTCTATCATTAGTCGTGCAATCTCCAGACTATCTCTGTGCATTGTTTCCTTGTCAATATCTATCAACCTACCCAACGAAACTGATAACAGCTCAAAGAATCTCGGGCACCAAGCTTCGGCTGGAATGCCCGAGCATCTGACCCATGTTTCTCTTGTGGGTGAGATCGCCATATCACTCCACGTAGAGATATCTTGAAACCATAAGTCTAACCAGTTTTTCTCCTATGTAAGGATCTTCGCAAGTTTATCCTTCCATTCGTGGAAAATGATTACCTGAGAGTCTCCGAAGGGTATAATTTTTATATCCGGTAGGCCATTCGCCCTGAATTCGTCTTGAACCTGAAGCCTGTGTACCTGATAAATCAATTTACCAACAAGGCATCCCTCAATCCAAGCCGTTTCCTCTGGTCTAGAGAAAAACGTCAGGCACGACTCTGCTCGATGCTGAACTCAAGGTTCTTCAAACTTGTGGCGATCTGAGGTTTCCTTCGCAACCTCCGCGTACGATTTTCCATTTCTTGCACTCAACAGCTTGCGATCCAATACCACACCACCATTAGTCTTGCCTGCTAGAGCCTCATTCCTCTGAAACCGAGGCTTGTTTGCTCTGAGTTTGTAAGAGCCCAACCAAATCTGGTTAAGCTTAGCCTCGACATCCTCATCAACCGAGGTGTCCTTGAACCTAACGAAACCAAACCGATTTCTCTCGCGGTCTCTCTTATTTGGCACAAACAAATCACTGACTTCACCCATCTTTTGGAAAGTGCGGATCATATTCTCTGGTAGCCACCCCTATGGGAAATTAGTGAAGAAATATGGTACCGAGTCCTCCTTAAAGAATTCATTCAACTTCTGGTTAAGCCTTGATTGATTCGGCCCAGCACCTTTGGTGGCTCGATGCTGCCTCTGAAATCCGTGATGTCTATCGCTCGGTCTTGAAGCAGAGCTAGGATTAAAATGGACACGCTGAACCGGATGAAGGACAGGATGCCCAGATACAGGACGAAAAGTACCCGAAGATGGTGGTGGGCGAAGAAACCCACCACCTGGCCGTGCAAGACGCGACCCAATGGAGGCAGAAGCAAGCGCACAAAAGGGAGGGTGAGGGTGGAGGAAGGCCGAACGAGACAAATGGCGGGGGTTACCATCACCTGGCCGGGCGAGCCGCGCCCCAAAAGCTGCTGGTTCAAACGCGGAAATAGAAAGGTTAGAAAGAGGGACATCTGAACGCACCTGCTCGCGACCCAGAAGGAGCGGTGCGCACGGGCGAGGTGGCCAGAAAAAGTGGGCAGACTGCATGCCGATGGGGGGTGCTCGAAGCAGAGAAGAGCTGAGGCGACCAAGCTCGGAGGTGAAGGGTGAGGAGGCGAAGAGAGGCAGGGACTCACCTCTCTCTCAGAAACGCGATAAAGATCAAGCTTGGAGATGGGAGGGTTATGGTAATGGATATGGGGGGAGGACCTGTCGGAAAGCTCGCCGGGCGGCGAGGAGTGAGGTGGCGAGATCGGCGAACGGCGAGGGGTTAGGGGCGAAACCAACGCAATATGATTAATATACATCGTAAGATCTCAATTGTGATTGTTCTGTATCATGCACCACAAAATGCAAATATGTCATGGCATGTATCATTCATCATCACTCTATAACGGGACACATATGATATGCCTCTCAGCTCAATATGCCAGTGGCTCAGCCTTCACGTCCCATATTAGCAACACATATCATATTTCCGTCCTCACACGTTATAACAACTAAAGCATATGCTCAACAATATCATACCTCTCACATGGTATCAATTATATGCCTCAACATCATGAATGTACAATAATATGATTACAACATTCATGTATCGCAATTTCAACATATAGAAGCAGCATCACATCAATCATAAATCAATACTCGTACGTCAAAACATACATGTCGTACGATACAAAATATATAATTCCATACGTCAATGTTTACCCGCCTCTCTGTTCTGTCCCCTGTGATGGTGATACATGAATACCAACAATGTACAATGTTATAATAGGCTTCACCATCAAGTTCCACAAAAATATATCATTTTTCAAAATATAAACCCTAGTTATCGATCGCCCATTAGCCCCGATCGATTGCCAAAATGTCCTGTCTAGCACGATCGATCGCCACTATCTCTCAATCAATCGCCAACACTCACGATTGACCGCCATGTTTTCACCGATTGATCGTCAACCTTTTTCACTGCCTTAATCTTTACTATGTTTCGTTGATCGATCGCCATAGGGCTCGCGAACGATCGCCGATGTCTGAAAATTTTAGAACATGGCGATTTTCAAGTTTATTCATGTGGTAGTACCTCCATGCTTCATATCACACCTCCAAACTTGCATCAAAGTTAAACTACAACATGCTATGCACATTTCTTTCATGAAACACAAGTTCATGCTCTTTAATTCTATCTAAGGTAATTCAAAGTTGCTTCAACATAATTTGACAACCTATCCTACATATATACGAGTATACAAGTTCATAAATCATTCAATTCATACCAATTCACTTTGATGTTGCTACTCAATAAGCTTTCCTTGATGTCAAGATCAACTTCAAGCAAGAAGTACAAGATAAGAGACAAGAGTAGAGTAGAGATTACTAGGTATTAGAAGGTGAAATATGTTTTAAAAATATGATATGTAGATATATATAGGAACCTTCCTACATAACATAGTTTTCTTGCTATATATTCAACAAATCGTGTACATCAATTTATTGGTTCCAACTTTGGTCATTCATTTCAACATAAACATTCTTCTTTTCATTATATGTCAACTACTCACACTCGGTTACACCCGGACCTGAGTCCACATCATACAGTAATTAGTTCCTAGTTACGCCATAATAATATCAAACATGTTTATTCATATCGAGGCATTACACTTCTCCCCTACTAATTGAATTTCGTCCTCGAAATTGAATAGACATAACATGAACAACACAAACATATATCAACTATATGTTGAATACAACAATATTTGCAGTAACAGATATACTCACCAATAGTAGGAACAATCACATAAGAACATGCCAGAAAATAACTCAGGATACTGTTGCATCATATGTTGTTCCATCTCCCACGTTACCTCCTCGACACCCCTCCTGTCCCACTGTACTTTCACCATTGGTATCACTTTACTTCTCAATTTATGTTCTGCTCTATCCAAAATCCTGTCTGGTTGCTCCACATAAGAAATATCTGTATTCAACTGTACTTCAGATGTTTGCAATACATGATTCGGTCTGGTGCATACTTCCTCAACATCGAAACATGAAACACATCATGGATACCACTCAATGATGTTGGCAATGCCAATATATATGCCAACGTACCAATACGTTGCAACACCTCATATGGACCAACATATCGTGTTGACAACTTTCCACGCATACCAAAGCGCACTACACCTCTAAAAGGTGATATTTTCAAAAACACTTGTCACCAACTTGGAATTCAAGAGGCATGCGCCGTTTATTCGCATAAGCGGCTTGTCTATCCTGAGCAGCTTTTAATCTCAATCTGATCAGCTTCACTTTCTCTTCCATTTCCCGTATCATATCTAGTCCACTTATAGAAGATTGATCAATATCATCCCACAACAATGGCGATCTACATCGCCAATACAATGCCTCAAACGGTGCCATCTGCATACTGGTCTGATATTCAACTAATGGCAAGGACTATTGCCAAGAGTTATCAAACTCTAATATACATGCACGCAACACATCCTCAAACAATGTATTGTATGCTATGTCTGACCATTTGTCTGAGGATGATATGATGTACTCAATCGTACTTCAGTCCCCATTGCTGATTGCAATCCTTCCCAAAATTGAGAAGCAAATCTTGGATCTCAATCAGATACAATCAAAACTGGTATACCATGTAGTCTCACTACCTCACGAATGTACAATTGAGCCATCCTCAAGTAGGTAAACGTCATACTGTACGGTATGAAGTACGCTACCTTTTGGTAATCTGTCAAATATCACCCAAAAAACATCAGAACCAGAAGAAGTTCTTGGCAAATGGGTCACAAAATCCATCGTAATATGTTCCCATTTCCATTGAGGAATTTCTAAACTCATCAATTCACCCCCTGGTCTCTGCCTTTCTGCTTTAACATGTTGACAAATCAGACATCGTTTCACAAAAACAAGCACATCCTGTTTCATGTGTTTCCACCAGAACTGTGTACGAAAATCTTTGTACATTTTCTTCCCTCCAGGATGTATACTATATCTACTACAACACGTTGTAGTAGTTCTTGGCTTAGCCCCAATGTAGCAAGCACTACCCAACTTTTCATATTTCAGACTCCCATCACTTGCTATGACAAAATTAGATGTTTTTCCTTGACTTATAATATCTTTCCAGTGTTGTACTTCATCATCAATGTTTGGTGCCGTTCTGATCTTTTCAAAGATATCGGGTTCAACCAACAATTTTGATACCCTTACTGGCACTGTCACTGCATCAAACACATAGCCCAATGTACAACAAGAAGTCATCAAAGCTAGCAATTGAATCATATCATTTGCAGTGTATTGTACCTTTCAACTCAATGCATCAGCTGTCAGATTGGCTTTTCCTGGATGATATTCGATCTCACAATCATACTCGTTCAAGAGATCCATCCACCTCCTTTGTCTCATGTTCAACTCTGCCTGAGTGAACAAAAAAACTTTTATGATCTGTATATATGGTAAAAGACGTACCATATAAATAATGTCGCTATATCATCAAAGCAAAGACTATGGCTGCCAACTCCAGATCATGCACTGGATACTTCATTTCATGTGGCTTCAATTGTCTAGAGGCATATGCCACAACATGTTTAACCTGCATCAATACACAATCCAAACCATGTAAAGATGCATCAGTATAGACTGTAAACCTTTCATTTTCTAATGGAATGATCAACACCAGAGCAGTTGTCATCTGACCATATGAAAGGTACACCCTTCTGTGTCAGCTGTGTTAATGGTTTGGCAATCTTTTAAAATCCTTCAACAAACCGTCTGTAGTATCCTGCCAAACCCAAGAAACTACAAATCTTGGGCACAGAAGTAGGTGCTGACCAATTCCATATCGCTTCTATCTTTTTCAGATCCATTGATATACCATCTTTGGAAATCACATATCCCAAAAATACGACATTATTCAACCAAAACTCACACTTGCTGAGTTTGGCACACAAATGATTCCTTCTCAATATTTGCAACACCATATGCAAATGTTGGACATGCTATGCTTCACTCCGGGAATATATCATTATATCATCGATAAACACGATGACAAATTGATCAAGGTAATTATGGAATACCCTATTATCAAACTCATGAAGACAGCTGGACCACTAGTCACTCCAAATGGCATTACTAAGAACTCATAATGTCAATAACGAGTTCTAAATGCCGTCTTCTGCACATCTTCTTTCCTCACACATATTTGATAATATCCAGATCTAAAATCAATCTTAGAATAGATCATTGATCCCTGCAACTGATCAAACAAATCATCAATAAGGGAAAGATGATATTTATTCTTAATGGTTACCTTGTTCAACTGTCAATAGTCAATGCACAATCGAATGGATCAGTCCTTCTTCTTTACAAACGACACCGGATCACCCTAGGCGATACACTAGGACGTATGTATCCATTGTCAAGTAAATCTTGCAACTTAGTTTTCAACTCTCTCAGTTCAATTGGTGCCATTCAATATGGTGCTTGTGAAATTGCAGAGGTACCAGGTAGCAACTCAATTCCAAATTCTAATTCACGACTTGGTGGAAATCCAAGAATTTCATCTAGAAAGACATCTACATATTCTGCAATCACTGGTATATCATCTACTCTTCTCTCTACTTTCTTGTCTGCTACATCAATAACATAAATCAAATATCTCGTGTGTCCACGTTCTAACAAACCTGACATTCTAATCGCAGACATATGTTGGGCATACAATATAGCTGTTATAACGTGTGAGGATGGTATTATGAATGTGCTGCTAATATGGGGCGTGAAGGCTGAGCCATTGACATATTAAGCTGATAGGCATATCATAATGGTCCCGTTATAATAGGATGTTGAATGAGATATGCCATGACATATGTGGTCAATTGTATCATGATGTAGATTGTGTTTTGGGGTATGTACAGGAACAACCAGAGAGGAGTATTGCAAATGCATGAATTACAGGAAGTTGTTTATACATGATTTATGCATTACATTGATGTTGGATTGTGAACATCATTTATATACTCATGTTTTGCGTGGTTGTTCTGTAGGGACTCATATCTGGGGGAAAGTTGAGATTGTGAGTCTACCTTCTGCTGATAGGAGTTAAACTGATTGGATGAATTGTGATGTGTAAATGACATACAATATGTGATGTATATGAACTACGTAAGCGAAAACATAGTGAAAAAAATCTTGATCAGTAGTAATAGTATCTTAATCCTGATAAGTAAAGATATGTGATTTACTTAAATAAATGTATAATTGAGGATTAAGAATGACGAGGCTCCACAGTTCTCCAGTTATGTTATTTCGTTCTCCTTTGTCATGAGCGTCGTTTTCATTTCTTCAATCTTTGTTACAAGTATTGCAGCTTGATGAATTGGGTGGCATCAAGTTCATTTCTTTCTTCATACCGATTGGCGACATTTTCTTCGCTTTGGGTTAGTTCCTCATCAATAGCCGCATCTACCATGTTTCCCTCCATTTCAATGTAGTCATCATTGAATATATTTTCCTCTGTACTTTGTTCCTTCATTTCCATGAGGACTCCGGCAATGGTGGAGTCCGCTGTTGTCAAATATTCAACTGTTTTTTTGTGTGTTTCAAGTAAGAATATTTTGTTTGCATTCAAATATGGTAGTTGATATACCATTGGAATTCTGGTGTACTAACAATGGCTTTGTTCATCATTTCATCTTCTTCAACTGAAACTTGCAGATATTTTTTTTTTACTATCTACAATGGAATTGTTGCAAGTCTATTAAATTGCATGCATCAGCATAGTGAATTTGCATGCACCAGCATAGTTAAATTGCATGCACCAGTTTAAGTTAAATTGCATGCACCAGCATAGTTTCATTGCATGCACCAGTCTACTTAAATTGCATGCACCAGCATAGTTAAATTGCATGCACCAGCCTAGTTTCGTTGCATGCACCTGTTAGGAATCCATCATGCAATGCGCAGCGGAAAATAAAATTTTGGATTCCTACTAAGGACCTATACAAAGTGATCATACCGAGATAGTTAAGAATCATACCCTTGTAGCGTGTTTGTAGCAGAATCCTCGTTGCAAGACCACGAGTCACGAACAAAGATTTGCACCTTCGTCTCTACGGTATCCACACGATCAAATCGAAAAAGGGTGTTCGAGAACAAGTTGCTAGACTCATTCTTAAACCAAAACAAGACACACGGTTTGAAACCGATCAAACGACTGCCGTTAAAACACCAAGAAACACGACGGCGGCTGTGAGGTTCTCGACGTTGAGGTGAGGTGGCCGAGAGTCTATTGAGTGGCTACTAGGTTTTGTTTAATCAAATTAACTCTTAACCATAAACCTTGTTAGCATAATATAATATATATTAGATTTAATTAAAGGCTTTCAAAAAGCCTCATTGGCCCAAACCCAATATATTAATTAAATCCATATATCTAATACTTATAATTAAGACTCTTCTTAATTAATTAATTCATCCAATGAATTATATCTCCATTTTATCGATTTAATCTTTTGTGTGACCCGATAGGATCTTGCAATGTTGGCAGCGACATAAAACTAATTTTATGTCACAAGCAATAAGCGGTATCTAGCAACACATCAAGGCTACCCAAATTACAAGAATGTCATTGACTCGACATAACCTACAGACTGTGATAATATTAACCATGTAACTTAATCTCTTTGTCCAATGTGTTTAGATTGAACACGAGTCATGGAATAATCATACTCATATATTCAATCTTTTATTTCTTGATCCCCAAGTAGAACTAGAGTAAACGAATAAGCTCGATATCACATATCGACTCATTCGAGAATGACCATGCATTTTAGTGTTACTTGATCAAGGGCCCAAACACTTCTCCTGTTATATAGGAGGGACAAATCCTTTCTTGATCACTCAACATCCCTCTACATAATTCGTGGTGTATCCAATGATTGTCTTTATAGTTTACCCTGTTACAAGTAACGTTTGACAATATCAAGATACATGACTCCTTATGTTGGGATCTCTGGTGATCTCAAGTCGTAAGGATTACATACATTATTATCACTATGAGAATTGCTTATGACGTTCATATAACTATGCATGTAGCATTCTCATGGTGGGTCTGTCCAGTACAACGTTCTCTAACATGCACTCATGTGTTGATTTGATATCTCATGTCTATGAACAATTCATCAATCAAAACATACTAGTCTCAATTAATTATCATTATCCTGATTCATGATAATACTTGACTATGGACAATCTTTAAGAACAATACAATATTATTCTAAGGACATTAACTTATATATTAATTCATATTACACAGATACTCGAATAATATATAATAATGAATTGCCATTAACAAAACCATAATACATTGTATGTCATAAACAATCATCTAATGAGTTGTCTTATGGCATATCCCAACAGCACCAGCATATTTAAATTGTATACACCAGCCTAATTTCATTGCATGCACCAGCATAGTTAAATTGAATGCACAAGTCTATTTAAATTGCATGCACCAGCATAGTTAAAAGTGCATGCTCTAGCATAGTTTCATTGCAAGCACCAGCATAGTTAAATTGCATGCATCAGCATAGTTAAACTGCATGCACCAGCTAGTTTAATTCAATGCATAAGAAACTTACATAATCACGGTCGAGCATTTTGATGTCAATGTTTTGAATCCTTTTGTAAAAATCCTCAAGATTCCACTTAAGGAACCATGGGATAAAGTTAGGCTGGATTGGATTTATGAACTATGTCCTCTCACATAACCAATACTGCAAAGTATATAGAATCGATGTTATTATAAACACATTAGAAAATAATTGTGGCTTAAAGATTGATTATAAAGACGTCTTACAGGAAGTAATAGAACACATCCGGAGTGTTTTTCAGAGCCAGGCTGCATCAGGTTGTTGAGCAATGTATTCAATGTGTGTTTGGACCAATCGTAGCTGCAAACCGTGTCCAGGTCCTCAACAAGCGATGTATACGCCTATGGAATGTTCGGTGATTTTGTTGATATGAAAAAGGTTGCAAGAATGTATAGAGTCATCAATCGAGCAACGTCATTGACATCAGTATCAATGTTGCTTCGTGCCTTTATTTCTATTTTTTGTATATTGAACTTGTTGAAACCGAAGAGGGGGGGTGAATGAGGTTCCTTGGCTACTTTAGCGTTTTAAAATGAATTTGTAAAATAAACGAGTTTGAGCCGCGGAAGACTTCAAGTCAATCGATAAATAAATAAAATGAAGAAGTAAATAAATGCGTAATTTAAATAAAGTGGTAAAAGACAAGAGAATTTGTTATAGAAGTTCGGCGATCTCTTCCCGGTTAGAAAACGTTTAACCGAGATTCCACTAGAACGAAAAAGATCTTGGCCTTAAGGGCTCCAAGTTAGCCACTACACACTCTTCCCGAGTAAAACGGCTCTTCACGAGCACCACACTCTTCACGAGTCTTCTTGGCCTTAAGGGCTCCAAGGATAGCCACACAAAACTCTTCCCGAGTTACCCACACTCTTCACGAGTCTTTTTGGCCTTAAGGGCTCCAAGGATAGCCACAACACATGCACCAAATTTACTTGTTGATGACTTTTACAATTTCCAACTTGCGTCGGTGTTGGAGGACCTTACAAATAAATCAACAACACCTTCACGGTATAACAACACGAAGAACACAAGACTCTCACACAAGAAATGAATCAAAAACTCCAATGCAATACAAATGTATGGAGTTTGCAATGCTAGATAAAATTTGAATAAGCAAAGCTTTCTTGAAGTTTGTAGACTTGTTTCTTGTCTTCAAAATGCTCCAAAGCATCCATATATATAGTGTAGGAGGCCCCAAGGCTCCTACTAGCCGTTGCTACACTCAAGGCTTGAATCACTTCACGATCGCCTCGGACATCGCCTCGGGAGATCACCATCGCCGCCCCCCAACGGTCACCAAAATGCACGCATCGCCTCAGGTGATGTCCCGATCGCCTCAGGCGATCAATACCACAAATTAAAGTCATAGCCTCGGTTGCTCAAAATCTTTCATCGCCTCAGGCGAAGCTTCCATCGCTTCAGGCATTCAGGCCATCGCCTCGGGCGAACTCCCCCTGTGCGCGAGCCTTGGAGTTGCCTCTTTCGACGAGCGTGGTGAAGTCCTCCTGACTGCCATCGCCTGGGGCGATGGTCACCATCGCCTGGGGCGATCCAGCCTAGATTTTGCACACTTGATTTTCTTCAATCAATCCAATTTTCAACCAATAAACACGTACACTAAGTAAACATATTACTATAACAAACACAGGTTTTGTTGATCATCAAAACTCAAAAATAATCCGGGGATAAATTAAGCATTAAACTCAACCATGCGTTTAAGGCTCAACAGAACTATTGATCATCCTTATGTCCTTTTTATCTCCTTGCTTTTCTGGAAGCAACTTTGTAAGAATTTCGTACGTTTGTAATCCTAGAGCTGCATATCAAAGTCTTGTTTACCATCTCTTATTCCAAAGAGTACACGCACGTCACTTTTCCTGCTTTTCATGGTGTATCCTCCGAATGTGAAATCTTGAGATTTTTTGTTGAAGCAGTCAATGATGTCTTTTACTAATATGTCACACTTTTTGCAATGCTCAAGGACAATTATGTTGGAAAATATGGAGTTCAGTAAAGGCCAGAATGGTGTCTTCATTAGCACTTTGATGTGAACTTGACAGAGTTCAAATGCCTTTATCTCTGTTATAACTGCCTGTAAGTTGGCCCGATATGTTATTTGTTTATTCCATGTCTCTCTAATTTCTTCTAAGCTTGGTGATGATGGAGGTGTAACTGAGAGAAAATTTAAGTTAGTTAAAAAATTGAAAGAAAGATTGTAATAAATTTGCATGCACCGATAGATTCAGGATACTTTAACATGCTCCAATGGTTTCACTTTGTTAATGCGGTGTAAATGCGACAGACTAAGATTTTAATAAGTCGATGCAAGTAAGTAACATGCACCGATAGACTCAGGCTACTTTAACATGAAAAATTAAAAACATGCTCCAATGGTTTCAATTTGTTCATGTGGTGTAAATACGGCAGACTACGATTTTAATAAGTTTGTGCATGTAATATACATGCACCATCTTAGTCTATTGGTGCATGTTCACTGATAGACTCAGGTTATAACATAAAAAATTAAAAACATGCTCCAATTGTCTCAATTTGTTAATATGCTGTAAATGCAGCAGACTAAGATTTTAATAAGTTGGTGCATGATGTACATGCACCATCTTAGTCTATCGGTGCATGTTAATTACATGCACTGATAGACTCGGGCTACTTTAACATAAAAATTAAAAACATGCTCCAATGGTTTCAATTTGTTCATGCGGTCGACAGATGCATTATAGACACAAGCACTTACATTAACACATAAATAGTTTAATATATGAAAACCCTAATTTAATGATTACCAGATTTTGGAGAACATTTTTTCTTTCCCTTGCTGTTTGCTGTTGGTTTGGTTTGAGGAATCTTCTTTGATTTTGGAGCAATATTATTAGGTTTTCGCCTAATAAAATACTTGTACGATTTCGATAAAAAAATGGTGGAGAAATAACCGGGAAGTTTTTTAGCGTTGAAGAAGAAGAGGCACGATGAAATTGAAGAAGAATCAACAGAAGCGATGAAAATGAGCAGAACGATTTTGACGTTGGGAGATGAAGAAGATGAGGGTAATTTAGTCATTTACGCTTCAATTAGACTTAAATTAAAGGTAAATAATTTGGTGGACTGGGCCAAAAAATCTTTTATGTTTCGATATCTGTCCAAAATTTTCGCATAGTTAAAAGTTCATAAAAACTATTTAGATTCCTTGATTTTTAATTGCATAATATTTAATGAAAATTTTGTTATTTTTCAAAGGGAATTACTTCATCAAATAGAAATAGCATAAGATAAATATATTTGATCTTGACATATCTGAGTCTAATTTATTTATCAACAATAACAATTAAGTTTTAATTCCTATGGATTGAGGCAGATTACTTGAATCATAGAAAGAATCAAATCGTGGCATGCACATATATCAGTCTTCTCCAATAACTTTTTTCGGTTAGAATATCATCGTTAATCCCTTTGAACTCCGTTTTCCTTGTTATTGCCTTGAAATACTTCATTTTTAGGCTAGAAATAGGGCAACGTTTGTCATGAAAAATGTCCTTATGCTAATTTGTTATAATTTTGGAAACTACTACAACTAACATCAGTTTCTCTCCGATGTGTAATATGTACAAAAAAATGTAAAATGTGAATTTTTGCCCTCTGAGTGATATGTTCACGCCCACAACCCATCAAGAATTTATGGGATTGTGATTCTTTCTTTTAATATTAAGGGGGAGGGGAATGATATCTACAAATCTCGAATTCGAAATTAATTCTCAAATTGAAAATTAGGATGTCAACTGGGCTATAGTTGGTGGCGGGATTGTGATTTCAATGGTGGTCAAAATAGCATATGATTCGATAACGCATCCGGCCAAGTGAATAGATTGACATTCCAAAAAATAAGTACACTTGTCAAAATCTTTTAGAAAGAATAGGAAAATATTATTATTCTGATTTATGTTTCTATTTAAAAAATAACGAAAATAATTATATCATTGTATTTTTAAGGTTTTATTGAAAAATATATATTTTTCGCCTATATTTTTTCACCTTCATTTTGCCATATAAATCATTGTTTTTTTTTATAAAAAAAACAATTTTAATTTTTCATCAGTTCAAAAAACAATTTACTAGTTAAAAAAAAACAATTTTAATTTTTCATCAGTTCAAAAAACAATTTACTAGTGCATTACTTATCCCTTTATTCAAGTCATTATCTTTGAACAAATCGTTTAACCTTTCTTAGTTTTTTATTAATACTAAATTATATATCACATACTAAGATTTGAAAGTTTTAGTTCTGTTTAAATTTTCAAAAAATCAATTAATTGAATGATCTCAAAATAAAAAAAATTGACATGGAGCAAATGTGTGTC
This sequence comes from Haberlea rhodopensis, assembly GCA_907163345.1. Classification (NCBI taxonomy): domain Eukaryota; kingdom Viridiplantae; phylum Streptophyta; class Magnoliopsida; order Lamiales; family Gesneriaceae; genus Haberlea; species Haberlea rhodopensis. The sequence continues at coordinate 6,599,950 of CAJQUN010000020.1, read as the reverse complement.
ATTAAAGATTGGCTAATGTAATATATGATCCACGGGCACTCCTGAAAATAACTTTGGTACAATGTCAGGCACTTCTAGGACACCGACACGTACCACACACATCATATGGTGTGTCCTTTAATAAAATAATAATTAATTCGGCCACCTGTGTCGGATAGTTTCGAGAGGCGTGTCGCATACTTCTGAGGGACGTTTCACACTAGACAATGATACTTTTGAGGGTTAATTGTACAATTTAAAAAGTTTTGACCAAAATAAAATTGAGATGTGTTTGTCAAACTTTATGATAATTGAAGTAATATACATTTGGTGATGGTATCAGTGATACTATAATGATTTTAGTGGCATTCATTTATTTATGTGTTTCTTGAATTTGGTTAGAATATATTTGATGTTATATTTTATTTGGACGTGATTGCTAAACTTTATGTTAATTGAAGTAATATGCATTTGATGTTAGTATGTGTGATGTTATGATAATTCGAGTGACATGAATTTATTTATACCCTTCTTGAATTTGGCAGGAATATTTTTCTTGTTTTTACATGGTTTTAGAATTTAAAAAACGTGAATTTTAATATTTTGTAATATAGTATATATAATATTTATAAAAATATGCATATGTGTCTCAGCCTTGTTGTATTCTGTATATTTTAACAAATCTGTGTCGTTGTGTCCGTACGTGTCATGTTCGTATCATCATGTCAGTGTTCTTGCATTATAGGATGTAATATATATAAACTTAATGTTGGGATTAATAAAAGGATAATTGGGTTTAATTGTTAAAAGCCCAATAATTATTATTAGTTTTGTTAATGAGAACAAAATTATGGTAAGTTAATTATGAATTGTCAATTAAGCTAAAGAAATCCAATATTTAAAAGTTGAGACACTTATGATTTGTTTATAATGAGATACAAATCAATAGAGTGTAGTTAAGTAGAAAAGATGGATGCCCCTCGCGCGCCGTCCGCTCTGCTCGGCTCGGCTCGTCTCGTCGCGTCGCGCGTGTCCCTGCCGCGAAGGCAGCCCTATCTTTTTACTACTCGGATTTCTGAAAAGATTTTTCATCTACCTGACTTTTCATATTCTGCTTGAGACTTTTCACCTACCTGCAGAATTGATGTCAGATTTAAGTGTGAGACTTAAATCCTTATTAATCTGATGTTAAGTGTTGAGAATTTTCATCTACCCTACTAAACATTACACTTAATTTCTGAGACCTTTGGAGAGGTCTGCTGCTCAGCTATATAAGCTGCTCCAGCGTTATGTTTTCATCATCCGAAAATCAAAAATCATTCTTCATTCATACATTGCATACTATTTGAGAGTACTGCACACTACTAGTGTTCGAAGTGGTCTGTTCGGAGTTCTGTTTCAATCCGAACAGAGGTGATTGGGCGGTGTACCTTGAAACTCACTTGTCCAGGAGGCCAGAATGTAAGGCGGACAAATTTGAGTTTCCGGGCACACGCCTTGTTGTGGCCTCGTCTAGAAACATTTCCAGATTCTTGCTTTGTTTTCCTTACAGTTTATTATCACAATTGTTAAACTGATTCAATGTTTCGATATAATTAAACAGTAACAACAATCGTAAACTCAATTTTTTTTTGTTTTTATTTATCTTTGGATTTGAATCAGTTTCGGAAACAATAATTCTCAAATTTTCAAACAATCACTGCTTGAGCACTATCAAAGGTTTTATACTGTTGTTTTTCAAATTAGTTTGATATTATTTGTGTTGTGTTGTTTGTGTTCTGTTTTAGCTAATGGCTGACCAGATTCCAAACCGAATTGCTGAGAATACTGAGATTCCAGTGGTGAAAGCTAGCGGCGCTGATGTCGTTATGCCAGTTCTGAGAAACCCAATGTGGTTCTCTCAATTTGAGAAATTGAAAAAGTTCAAAGGTTCCAACTTTAAGCGTTGGCAGCAGAAGATGATGTTCTTCTTGACCACCTTGAACTTGACCAGGTTTCTCAAAGAGGAGAAACTAGTGGAGGACAAAGAAGATCATCAATCTGCTGTAATAGTCGAATCGTGGCTGAGTGCGACTACCTCTGTCGTAACTATGTACTAAATTCTCTTGACGATGCACTTTTTAATGTGTATTCCCCCAAAGAAACTACGAAGGATCTTTGGGAATCGTTAGAAATGAAATACAAAGTTGACGACGCAGGCACAAAGAAATTTGTAGCCGGTCGATTCCATGACTATCGAATGGTAGATGGCAAGAGCGTTGTTGAGCAATACGAAGAGCTGCAGCAGATATATCATGAACTTGATGCCGAAGGTGTGGGGTTAAATGATGCCCTCCAAGTGGCGATGATGATTGGACAATTACCGCCATCTTAGAAGGACTTCAAGAGCTACCTGAAGCACAATCGAAAGATGATGAGTCTTGAGGATCTTATTAGGAGGTTGCGCATCGAGCAAGACAACCAAAAAGTTGACAAGAAATCATTTGGAATGATTTCCAAGGCCAACATGGTTGAAGTTGGGGACAGCTCCCGTAGGGATAAAAGCAAGCGTACTTTTGATCCCAAGGGAGATACTCAGACAAGGAGGTTCACCATGAGTGTTATGTGTGTGGTAAGCCTAACCATAAGGCCAAGGACTGCACTCAACGTCAAAATAATGAGGGTAAAAGGAAAGCAGTCCCAAATAGAGGCAAAGGCAAGAGGCCTGATCATGCCAACATTGCTGAGGACAACCTGAGCTCAGACATTGATGACATGCATCTGACTACAGTGGTGTCGGAGGTGAACCTTGTTGGTGGGAACTCCAAGGAATGGTGGGTGGACAGTGGGGCTACTCACCATATATGCGCCAACAAATGGATGTTTAAGAGCTATCAACTAGTCAATGACGAGCATTGCTATATGGGAAATTCAGCAGTCTCAAAAGTTGATGGTAAAGGGACGGTTGTGCTAAATATGACTTCCGGCAAAGAGTTGACTCTTACCGAGGTGCTCCACATGCCAGAGATCCGAAAGAATCTCATCTCCGGAGCAGTGCTGAACAAGAAAGGTTTTCGGCTCGTGTTTGAATCTGACAAAGTCATTCTGTCCAATGATGGTATGTTTGTGGGCAAAGGCTACTTGGCCAATAACCTCTTCAAGATAAGTGTAATGACTTTAGCTCCTAAGGCTAAGTCTAGTGTAGAGGTTGAGGTTGAGGTTGATGTTAATGCAGCAAATGAGGCTAGCACAAGCAAAAATAATGTAATGATTGTTGCCAATGTGGCTAATAAAACTTTAAAGTTTGATTATTCTTGTCAGTCTTTACATTTGTGGCATGGTAGATTAGGACATGTGAATTATAAGTCCTTACAAAGGCTAATGTCTCTTAATCTATTACCTAAATTTAACATCAATCATAAACACAAGTGTGAGACTTGTGTGGGGGCCAAATTAACCAAGTCTTCATTCCACTCAATTGAGCGAAGTACCGAACCGTTAAACTTGACCCATACAGATGTACGCGATCTAAAGTATGTACAATCTAGAGGCGGTAAAAATTATTTCATAACATTTATCGATGATTGTACAAGATATTGTTATGTCTACTTAGCGAGAAGTAAAGACGAAGCAATTGATATGTTCATTCACTATAAGAATGAAGTTGAGAATCAACTTGATAAAAAGATTAAAATTCTTCGAAGTGATCGAGGCGGGGAATATGAGTCACCGTTTGCACAAATATGTGCTGAGAATGGCATTATTCATCAAACCACTGCGACTTAGTCTCTCGAGCAAAATGGTATTGCTGAAAGGAAGAATAGAACGCTTAAGGAAATGATGAATGCAATGCTTATAAATTTTGACTTACCTCGAAACTTGTGGGGAGAAGCTTTGCTTTCCGTCAACTATGTGCTAAACAGAGTACCACATAAAAAGTTGGATAAAACGCCTTATGAATTGTGGAAAGGTCGCGCACCTAGCTACAAGTTTTAAGGGTTTGGGGCTGTCTAGAAAAGGTACCAATTCCTCTTCCTAAACAGACTAGGATATGACCTAAGACAGTGGATCATGTATTTATCGGATATGCGTAAGATAGTAGTGTCTATCGATTTCTGGTACACAAGTCAGATAATGCAGAAATGCATGTAAATACTATCATTGAGGCTAGAGATGCTTCATTCTTTGAGGAAATATTTTCCCCACGAAACTCAGACATTGACTGAAACCAATGTTGAGAGAAATGTGGGGGATAGAGAATCTCAAGAGAATGTAGAATCGCCTAGACGAAGCAAAAGAGCGAGAAAAGAAAAGTATTTTGGCTCAGATTTTCTAACATATCTGTTGGGAAATGATCATGCTACTTTCAAGGAAGCAATGTCTTCACAAGACTCTGATATTTGGAAAGAAGCGGTGAACAGTGAGATAGAATCTATCTTACATAATCATACTTGGGAACTAGTGGATCTTCCTGCAGGTTGTAAACCACTAGGCCACAAGTGGATCTTCAAGAGGAAAATGAAAGCTGATGGCACGGTAGATAAGTACAATGCTAGACTTGTTGTTAGGATCGGACTTGAGTGTTAGGGGGGGGGGGGGGGGGAGGGGGGGGCGAGGGGGGGGGGTGAATAAACACTTCTTTTAAAAATTAATCCTTATTGATTTCTCTCAGGTTAGTGATTGAAATCTGGTTCTTAATCAACCTTTAAGCAGAACAGACCACTGAATATGAGAGTGCGGAAACGGTCTGTTCTTGGCTAGTAAAAACGGCTTGATGGCTTATAAAATGTAACTCAATACAGAATGTAAATAGACAAGATGTGTTTCTGGAAGTTCAAATGCAAATCCTTCTACGTCTCCCCTTCTTCCAATCAAGGAAGGATTCACTAGAATACTTTGAGTAATACAACTACTTGTACAACCCCGATTCAGCTGGATTTACCCCACTACCAGACTGAAACTCCTAGTCTCTCACTCTGTTCAGACACAATCTGTCTGACAGTTACAATTGAATCTCACTCTTCTATCTTGGTACAAATACAGAAGACATAGTGAATTTATCTACGCACAAAATGATCCTTTGATAATCAAATATTACAATAAGTTGTGCTTATGAAAACTTTGAGCAGACTGGTAAGATGAATATCTTTCAGCGACGGTTCTGCTCAAGAATGTTTTGACTTGTAAGCTTGTGTTGTGTGTTTCTTGATTGATCAGTAAAAATTATTCCTCTTCGAGTACCTTAGTTGTATCCTTATATAGTCGTTTATATCAACGACACTATTTCCTTTTCTGTGCAACTCCTGACTCTGTTCATTCTCGGAACAAGCTTCAGTCTTCTTCTTTTAGGCATTTTCCCTTCTGGTTTGTGCTTTCGGCGTTTGTCAGGTAGACTCTCCTTTGTCTACTTACCTTTTAAGGTAATCTTCATTCCTTGGTCTTTTTCAGCATTAAATGCATTATTAAATGCTTCAATAAATAGCCGTTGATTATTCGGACTGAAGGACGGAGCTTATTTAACTTTGTCTGCTCTGATCTGATCTTTATTGAGCTGATCTGTGCTTCGATCTGGTCAGACTGGTTTTGCATCGATCCGTTCTGATTTTGCGATAGACTATATCGGTCTGATCTGTTTTGACATGGCTTCATGGCTCGATCGGTCTTATCTGTTTTGTCATCTTTAAAATCCAGAACTAACAAATTCCCCCTTTTTGATGATGACAAAACCTAGCTTCTATGTTCTCTTATAAAGACTTTTAATTCTTTGAAGGGTGTTCTTTCAAATCGATTAAATCTTCTTTTTCAAAACAAATGAACACGGTAAGTTGTAGTTCAGATCGATTAAGTCGTTTTGTTCAAAATAAATGAACTATTCAAAATAAATGAATAAGACTAAGATATGCGATTGAAAGACTCTTGTTTTATTGGTAAGTCTGATGAGTATATTTACATGTCAGACTCATACAGACAGGTATCTACTTCTTCGCTGAGGACTGCTGAGCTGGCTTGAAATCCTTCTTCTTTTCCCCCTTTTTGTCAGCAGCAATCTCCTGAAGGAAATCTACGATCAGCGTTAGCTGAGCGCAAATAGCATCCAGGCAAGTGTCTTGAGCAAGGAGGGATTTGGCAACTATGGTTTTAACTTCAGTAGCCAGCTCGATCTGTTCTTTTCTCAGGCTGTTCTTGTATGAAGCTTGCTGAGAGAACAAATCATTCAGTCCACGCCGAATACCATTGATGTTAGCCGTCATCTTGTCTCTGAAAGATTCAAAGTCCAAATGTGTAGTCCTTTGACTTTGATGAACTTCTCTTACTCGTTGAGAGAGAAAGAGACAGTTTTCATAGAGTTCTTAAAGGGACTTGGCGAGAGATGAAGCTTCATCAGTGTGATGGTCAGGGGAGTGATCAGTAGGTGATGCAGTCAGATCAATTGCTGCCTCAACCGGTACGATTGTAGAATCAGCAGATTGGCGTATATTTGGTCGGATCAATTTGACTAAATTCGGAGAAGATTCTTGCACAAAAGCCAAATCTGCAGCAGACTGATCTGGAGGAGTGATAGGTCTAGTAGGCTCCTCAACCTGTATAGCTGCAACTATTGTTGACACAACTAGATTCGGATCGACAGAGTCTGGTGAGACAACTGTCGGAGGTGCGTCTAGTGTGCTAATCTGAAAATTTGAGACTGAAGATGCCAGCGGAATGGAAGTCGTTGGAGATTCCAGCAAGACATCCATTGCCTCAGTCTCTGCAGCAGACGGAGCATTGGTCAGTGGCTGCTCCGCTGTCTCAAAAATAGGTGGCTCAGAGATTGGCTCTGCCACAGTCTTGCTTGCAGTGGGGTGATCTGGACTGGGAACTGGAGTGGATATGTTGAGCCTCTGACGTTGAAAGCGAACATCCATGTGGAGAGTGTGAATGTCCATCTCCAGCTGAGCAATGACCGCGCCGTCATCCTTGGTAGTCGGGCTGGTGGCATCAAAATTCGCCTTTTTGGCTGTGATAAGCAAGTTTGCCAGCCTTAGTCTGTGATTAGCCCTGAACAACTCCTTGCGATGTACCGCAAGCCGCACGTCATTAGTTTCTGTCCCTTTCAGGACTTCTTGTTCCATTCTATGGAGCCGCTTGAGCTTGCCGAAGAACAGACCAAAGTGGTTGATCATTCTGTATTCGACCCATTCATCGAATACTACTGTAAGTTCCTACACTTTGTCTTCAATATCTTCCATGGCAATGTCAATTACGGTTTGAGTGGCTGACTTAGGCTTGGAAGAGACAGGTTCAGTTAATACAACTTTCCCTTTTCCAACAGCAGACGATGGCTTAATCCCTGATTGGGTGTAGTCACCCAGTTCTTTTATAACAATTCCCTTGACCACGGGGATAGTGGAGGGGACCCGGATTGTGACCTTGGGTGCAATGGTTGGAGCTTTGGACGGTTGAGTTTTTGATGGGTGAGGTGGAGCTTGGGCTTTTGGTGTTGGAGCTTGGGATGCAGTGGTGGCTTTTGTTGAAGGTAGATGGATATGGGTTTGGGATTTAATGTTGACAGAGGCTTAGTGATCTGGGTTCGTGGCTTGCCAACAATATCACACAAAACCTGAAAGTGGAACAACATTTCTTTCTTCTTGAATGATGGCTGCAGATTTTGGCCAAAGATTGATATTCGGCCCTGAAAACTTTCAAGGGTGGCCTGAGATATGTGACCAAAATCGGACATTCCGGTGGTAGGAAGTCCAAAGGTCTTCGACAGCATTGTCTGAGAAATATCGATGGATTTTCCCTTGACGGAAGTAGAGAAGTAGGTCTTGTGGGAAACAGCGTTGGCGAACAGTTCTCTAATCTCCGATTCGTAAACCACCGTACCACATTCCAAAAAATTCCTTAATCCTGAAGATTCCAAGGATTTGAACATTGACACCATCTCTGGATATTCAGCCCTGCAAATCACATCAAACTCAACAGACAAAGAGATATGAGTGATAGTTGCAATTTGAGTAAGTGTTATGAATGTAGGGAGGATGGAAGGATTTGAGGATATAAACAGACAGCAGTAATTTGTAAAGAGTGAAGTCTAAATGAGATGTACAGCCTGCTAAATAGGAGATATTAGACACGTGTCTATATCTCGATGACTGATATTTAAAAATTCAAATTTTAACGGACGAGATGAGAGAATATTAAGGCGGTTAAATTTCGATCAGTCCGGGCTGTTAAAAAGTATTACAATGTTAAAGACGGGTAGTTTTGTTTTTTTTAAACAGATCACAAGATAATATCAAATTGACAGAGATCGGTCTGAAAGTCCGGACCGATCTGTATATTTCTGACTATTGCATTATCGATCTGTGCTAACAATAATTCTTTAAAACAAAATTAAGCAAACACCTAACACATTATAAATCTATTAAACCAAGAATTTGACGAAAATAATTAAATTTAGGCTCAGGGAGTGGTTTAGTGAAGATGTCTGCAGCTTGCTGGTCTGTTTAAATATACTCGATCCGAATCTCCTTTTTGCCAACAAGATCTCGAATAAAATGATGTCTGATATCAATATGCTTTGTTCGAGAGTGCAAGATTGGATTATACGTTACAGCAATTGCACTTGTGTTGTCACAGAAGATCGGAGACTCAGCAGCTTGAATGCCATAGTCTCTGAGCTGATGTTGAACCCAGAGCATTTGAGCGCAACAGCTTCCAGCGGCAAGATATTCCGCCTCAGCTGTAGATGTGGCAATAGATGTTTGCTTCTTGCTAAACCACGAGATCAACCTTTCACCTAGAAATTGACAAGTTCCACTGGTGCTCTTGCGATCGATCTTACACCCTGCATAGTCAGCGTCTGAATATCCAATTAAAGTAAAATTTGGATATTTGGATACCAGAGACCAACATTCTGAGATCCTTTTAGGTATTTAAGAATGCGTTTAGCAGCAATAAAGTGGGATTGCTTAGGATCAGACTGAAATCTAGCACACATGCAGACCGAAAACATAATATCAGGCCGGCTCACTGTAAGATATAATAGCGATTCGATCAGACCTCGATACATTGTTACCTCAACTGCCGTTCCCCCTTCGTCTTTATCTATCTTGATTGATGGACTCATTGTAGTTGACGCAGTTGAGCAAGTCTCCATTCCGAATCTTTTGAGTAGCTCTTTGGTATACTTGGTTTGATTGATGAAAATACCATTGTTGAGCTGTTTGACTTGGAGACCCAGGAAGAATGACAGTTCTCCCATCATACTCATCTCAAACTGTCCCTGAACTAACTTAGAGAATTTCTCGCAGAGTTTGGGGTTAGTTGACCCAAAATAATATTATCAACATATATTTGAACTAACAAAGTATGTTCCTCCGTAATAAATTTAAATAAAGTTTTATCTACTGAACCGATCTGAAAATCATGATCCAGAAGAAATTGAGACAGAGTATCATACCATGCTCTTGGAGCTTGTTTCAATCCATACACTGCTTTATTCAGTAGATATACGTGATCTGGAAATGAGTGATTTTGAAATCCAGGAGGTTGCTCGATGTAAACTTCCTCCTAAAGTTTACCATTAAGAAATGCACTCTTTACGTCCATTTGATATACTTTGACGTCTTTAAAAGCGGCGAATGCAAGAAATATTCGGATGGCTTCAAGTCTGGCGACTGGTGCAAATGATTCATCGAAGTCGATTCCTTCTTCTTGTCTGAAGCCATGTGCAACCAGTCTGGCCTTGTTTCTAACCACCACACCATCTGCGTCTAGCTTGTTTCTGAAGATCCATCTGGTTCCAATAACAGGCAGATCACTTGGTCTGGGGGTTAAGCTCCAAACTTGATTTTGTTCAAATTGGTTGAGCTCTTCTTGCATGGCCTCTATCCAGTTATAATCAGTCAAAGCTTCATTAATCTGTTTGGGTTCCAGATTAGATATGAAAGCGGCGTGAGTGAACTCATCCATCATCTGTCCTCTGGTTCTTATTGGTGCAGAGGGACTTCCAATCACTAGATCAGGTGGATGCCTCTTTGTCCAGCGGTAGCTTGATTCTGGAACATCTGGTCCAGATGGAGTAGCAGTATTGACATTGTCAGCATCTGTCTTAACATTAGAGTTCATAACCTCCGGATCGACTCGATCTAAAATAACTTCAGTGCCTTGATTCGGTCTATCTGGTACTTCAGGCTCCGGTGGATTGTCTCTTGGTCTGTTAACTGCAATCCCATCATCACTGTTAGCTTCGAGATGGATATTTTTCATCTGATTTTGAGTTAATTCCTTGTTGTCCTTAATACACAAGGATTGAACTGACTCTTCTACATTTAAGGTTCGATTATTGAAGACACGATAAGCTTTACTAACATATGAATATCCTAGGAATATTCCATTATCTTAGATTCGAAGGCTGTAAGATGATTCTTGACATTGTTGTGGACGTAACATTTGCAACCGAATACATGAAAGTAAGAGATAGTCGGTCTGTTGCCTGTCCATACTTCATATGATGTTAAATTTAGCTTCTTGTTAATCATGGATCGATTTTGTTTATAGCATGTAGTATTTATAGCCTCTGCCCAGAACTTTTGGGAAATACCAGAATCAGCAAGCATTGTTCTTGCTGCGTCCTTAAGCATTCTGTTCCTACGTTCTGCAACTCCATTTTGTTGAGGAGTTCGAGAGGCTGAGAATTCATGCTTAATTCCTTGGACTTCTAGAAAGGATTCAAGATTCTGATTTGAGAATTCAGTGCCTTTGTCACTTCGAATCCTATCTATACCAGATGATCTTTCATTCTGAGCGCGTTTCAACAGCTTGATCAACTTCAGACCAGTCTGATCTTTACTGCTAAAAAATATAATGTAAAGCGTGAATAATCATCAATAACAACAAGAATATACCGCATTCCCCCTAAACTTGTTATTGGTATAGGACCAAACAAGTCCATATGCAATAGTTCTAAGCAACGTGAGGAGGATTTGGCATTTTTGTTCTTGAAGGATGATCTGATCTGTTTGCCCATTTGGCAAGCTTCATAGATCTTATCCTTAGCAAAGTCGATCTTGGGCAGAGCGACAACTAAATCATGTTTACACAGGCTAGAAATAGTCTTAAAGTTGAGATGATTCAAGCGTTTATGCCATAGCCAGTGTTTATTATCATCATTCGTGATGAAGCAAGTAGGATTATCGGTTGGGCGAAATTCCAGTTAATCTTATAAGTATTTCCAGTTCTGATTCCTACAAGCATGGTTATACCATCTGATGATTTGACATTGCAGGTGTGTTTGTGAAATTCTACAGCATAGCCATTATCACATAATTGACTTATGCTAATCAGATTATAGCATAGATTTTCAACTAAGAGCACATCATTGATAATAATATTACCATGGACAATCTTACCCTTGCCCACGGTCTTACCCTTTGAGTTATCCCCAAACGTAATCTTAGGACCAGCACATTCTGTGATTTCAGACAGCAGCTCGATGTTTTCCGTCATGTGTCGAGAACATCCACTGTTTAAGTACCAGTCCGACACTTGCTTCTTCAGTACAATTACTATTGGTACCCAATCCTACTTGGGTTCTGAATGGATTAGCCCTTTGGGAACCCACACCTGAATCAGCTTTAATGGCTAGTGTGTGTCTGGTATTGTGTGTGCTGATCTGTTTCGATGTTGTGTGTGATGATGTGTGTGATATGGAAGCCTTTGATTCCTATAAGGTAACCTATATCTTCGTTGAACTGGTTGTGAGTTGTGGTAGTTGGGTGGTCTTCCTTGCCTTAGATTTTGCACCTTTGGGTTTGGTCTGATAGACACAAAGCTTGCTGGTGCCTTTTCCTTAGCTTGGTTAACGTACCCAATGCCTTTTCTCAAACCTTGATCCCTGAAGGAGGTTCCCGTTTGAATTGTAGGCACTTTGGATTTATATATTGTGATGGATCTAACGAATGTCATTTGTTTGATTTTGTTCTTTTCCAGCAACAACTCAGATTCATCGTTGGTGCATTCATTGGTACCAAAGCCTATGCCAGTGATGTCACCGACACTTCTTTGTACCTTTTGCAACTCTTCCAATGATGCTCTTGATTTTGTCCATGTTTTGAAAATGTGAGAAAGTTTAGCATTTTGTGTGCTAATTCTCTATTTTCTTCATGGAGCTGTTCGTAAGAGATTTTCAGCTTATCCAGCTCGATCTTCAGATTATTGCATTCACCTAGCTCATAGCAGCTTGGTTTGATATGCTTATCTGTTTGATCTTTGGCTTCAGCTTTAGTTTTCTCAAGCGATTCAGCTAATATTCTATAATCATTAGCCATGTCTTGCAGTGTAGACATGAGCTCTTCTCGTGTGAATTAATTTGAGTCAAAGTCGGATACCTCGTCCATCTGACTCATCTCCTCGTCTTCCATTAGGCATTGGATTTCCTCCTCGCTTTCACTGGATGAGTATTCTGAGCTCTCTTATTTTGAGTCAGTCTGAGTCTACTTGCTATTACCTTCCTCTGCTACCAGAACCTTTTGGGACTTTCCATGATGACTTTTATGATTTTTGTAATGCTTCTTTTTCTTGTCATCACGATGCCTTTCTTTTCTTTCATCTTTCTTCGGTCTGGTGCATTCTGCAATAAAATGTCTGGTCTTACCACAATTGTAGCAAGCCTGATCGTTAGCAGTATCATCTTTTCTTGATTTATACTGATGAGAAGGTTTAAAGTTCCTTTTATTCTTAGACATGAATTTACCAACTTTTTTGATAAATAATGACATAGCATCATTACTTATCTGTTCGATAGATCGATCTGTTGAAGGGGTGGTTTGGTCTGGAATGGCTGCCAGTGCCTTGTTAGGTTGAGAGGTGGATGGCTCTGCTTCACCTCTGGTGATTAGTTCAAACTCATACGCATTAAGATCTTTTAACAAGTCATGGAGTTCAAATTTGTTCAGATCTTTAAACTCCCTCATTGCAATTGTCTTGACATCCCATTCCTTTGGCAATGCTCTCATTACCTTCAGAGCAATCTCTCTGTTAGAATAGTCATTGCCTAGACCATTCAGTTCATTGATAATGCCAGTGACTCTTTCATCAAACTCGTTTAGAGTTTCTCCAAGCTTATCTTTATACTCTCAAATTTTTGTAGAGCTACAATCAGCTTGTTTCCTTAGTCTGGTCGTTCCCTTCACATAGTTGTGCTATTTTCTCCCAAATCTCTTTGGTAGTTGAGCACATTTTAATCTTGCTGGACATGTTCTTGTCCAACGTCTTGAACAAGATGTATTTGGCTACGTTGTCTAGATTTGCTTTCTTTCTCTCTTCATTTGTCCAGGTGGCCCTCTCTTTCTCGATCATCTGAGGTTCGCCACGTAATCCTCCTAGTGCAGGATTCACTTTTAATATTTTCATTGGTCCGTCTGTTACCACATATCGTCATCCTGTGCTTCCAGGTGAGCTTGCATTCTGATTCTCCAATCATCACAATCTTCTTTTGAGAACATGGGAATCTTGTTGAATGATGCCATCAGTCCAAGTATCTTTGATGATTAAGACAACCTTGCTCTGATACCACTTGTTAGGATTGGATTGGAGTGTTTAGAGGGGGGGTGAATGAACACTCCTTTTAAAAATTAATCTTATTGATTTCTCTCAGGTTAGTGATTGAAATCTGGTTCTTAATCAACCTTTAAGCAGAACAGACCACTGTATATGAGAGTGCAGAAACAGTCTGTTCTTGGCTAGTAAGAACGGCTTGATGGCTTATAAAATGTAACTCAATACAAAATGTAAATAGACAAGATGTGTTTCTGGAAGTTCGAAGGCAAATCCTTCTACGTTTCCCCTTCTTCCAATCAAGGAAGGATTCACTAGAAGACTTTGAGTAATACAACTACTTGTACAACCCCGATTCAGCTAGATTTACCCCACTACCAGACTGAAACTTCTAGTCTCTCAATCTGTTCAGACACAATCTGTCTGACAGTTACAATTGAATCTCACTCTTCTATCTTGGTACAAATACAGAAGACATAGTGAATTTATCTACGCACAAAATGATCCTTTGATGATCAAATATTACGATAAATTGTGCTTATGAAAACTTTGAGCAGACTGGTAAGATGAATATCTTTCAGCGACGGTTCTGCTCAAGAATGTTTTGACTTGTAAGCTTGTGTTGTGTGTTTCTTGATTGATCAATAAAAATTATTCCTCTTCGAGTACCTTAGTTGCATCCTTATATAGTCGTTTATATCAACGACACTATTTCCTTTTCCGTGGAACTCTTGACTCTGTTCATTCTCTGAACAAGCTTCTGTCTTCATCTTTTCGGCACTTTCCCTTCTGGTTTGTGCTTTCGGCGTTTGTCAGGTAGACTCTCCTTTGTCTACTTACCTTTTAAGGTAATCTTCAGTCCTTGGTCTTTTTCAGCATTAAATGCATCATTAAATGCTTCAATAAATAGCCGTTGATTATTCGGACTGAAGGACGAAGCTTATTTAACTTTGTCTGCTCTGATCTGATCTTTATTGAGCTGATCTGTGCTTCGATCTGGTCAGACTGTTTTGCATCGATCCGTTCTGATTTTGCGATAGACTATATCAGTCTGATCTGTTTTGACATGGCTTCATGGCTCGATCGGTCTGATGTGTTTTGTCATCTTTAAAATCCGGAACTAACACTTGTAGTTAAAGGCTACAGACAAACTGAGGGTGTTGATTATTTCGACACATACGCTCATGTATCCAGGAAAACGTCTATAATGTTAATAATTGCATTTGCTGCATTATATAACCTAGAGATCCATCAAATGGATGTAAAAATGGCTTTTCTAAATGGAGAGTTAGAAGATGGGGTTTACATGGACCAACCTAAAGGGTTTGTAGTTCCAGGTAAAGAAATGAAGGTGTGTAGACTTGTGAAATCCTTATATAGATTAAAACAAGCACCTAAACAATGGCACGAAAAATTTGATAGCGTCATGCTTTCAAATGGGTTTAAAACAAACCAATGCGATAAATATGTCTACGTGAAAGGAGACAATACAAATTATGTGATAGTATGTCTCTACGTGGATGACATGATAATTGTTGGTAATAACAGTAACATCAAAATTACCAAGAAAATGTTATCGCGGAATTTTGAGATGAAAGACCTAGGTCTTGCAGATGTGATTCTTGGGATGAAGATCACAAAACATGCAGATGGATATTCTCTCTCCCAGAGTCATTATGTTGAGAAGATACTTGACAAGTTTGACAAGGGAAATAATATCGTCACGAGAACACATATGGAGGTGGTGTCAAATCTTTGCAAGAATCGCGGAGAAGGTGTGCAACAACTTGAGTACTCTAGGGTCATAGGTAGTCTCATGTATCTCATGGACTGCACTAGACCTGAGATGGTGCAGATATACAAGTAATCCCAGTTATGAGCACTGGAAGGCAGTAGTTTGAGTTCTTAGATATCTAAGATACATTACTAACTACAGACTACATTATACGAGATATCCAGCAGTAATTGAAGGGTACTCAGATGCGAATTGGATATCGGATTCCAAGAATATAAATTTCACGAGTGGATATCTCTTTATAATTGGAGGTGCAGCTGTTTCATGGAAATCATGCAAACAGACGTGCATTGCTATATCAACTATGGAATCTGAGTTCATAGCTTTAGATCTTGCAGCAGAAGAAGCTAATTGGCTTCAGAGTTTCTTGGAGGACATTCCAATGTGGTCAACCGGTGCCACCCATTAGTGTGCACTGTGATAGTCAGTTAGCTATGGGAAGAGAACAAAACAATGTGTATAATGGGAAATCTAGGCACATACGTCGGAGACATAAATCTGTGAGAAATCTACTGAAAATCGGTGTTATTTCTCTAGATTATGTGAAGTCTAAAGAAAATATTGCAGACCCATTTACGAAAGGTCTAACGAGAGACCGAGTATAGATTTCATCGAGGGGAATGGGGTTGAAGCCCTTGAAATTGATTTCCAACCATGATGACAACCCAACCTGAATTGTAAAGTCCAATTTGCAGGTTCAATGGGAAAACCGAATTGTGGGGGGGGGGGGGGGGGGGGGGGGGGGGGGTCGAATAAAGCACTCGAAAAATTGAGTTTCTTACATATTCCTATGATGAAAGAGTGATAAACCTGTATTTGGGAAGGCTGAGCTCATGCTCTTAATGATTCTTCTATCTCGAGATATTAAAGTGGGGTATGACAGGATACTCTTTAGGAGAAATCGCATATATCGAATGTGAAGGGGCCGCTTCTATGAGATGACCTGAGGGTTAAAGAGCATTCGATGAAACATCCAAGGCAGTCCAGGGCCAAAATGGACAACAACGAAAGAACCAATAATAGTGTGGAGATGAAGCTATGTGAGTATTATTGTCTTGTTATACATAAAACGTCGAACGGTTCAAGGCATCACGTCCACTGGTTGACAAGTATATCCGATGATACTGTACTAAGGAAGGTTCAAGGTTAACCACCACCTATTCTGATGCAGTGGATTCTCAAAGTACTCTCAAATCTTCATCTAGGTGCATTGTGTAATTTTTTCGCCATATTGCATTCATGTGGGGGATTGTTGGGGTTAATAAAAGAATAATGAGTTTAATTGTTAAAAGCCCAATAATTATTATTAATTTTGTTAATGAGAACAAAATTATTGTAAGTTAATTATGAATTGTCAATTAGGCTAAAGAAATCTCATATTGAAAAGTTGAGACACTTATGGTTTGTTTATAATGAGATACAAATCAACAGATTGTAGTTAAGTAGAAAAGATGGGTGCCCCTCGCGCGCCGTCCGTCCGCTTGGCTCTGCTCATCTCGTCTCGACTCGATTCGCCTCGCTGCGCCGCGCCGCATCGCGTAGCGTAGCGTCGCCTCGCGCGTGTCGCTGCCGCGAATGCAGCCCTATCTTCTTACTACTCGGATTTCTGAAAAGACTTTTCATCTACCTGACTTTTCATATTCTGCTTGAGACTTTCACCTACATGCAGAATTGATGTCAGATTTAATTGTGAGACTTAAATCAATATTAATCTAATGTTATGTGTTAAGACTTTTCATCTACCCCACTAAACATTACACTTAATTTCTGAGACCTTTGGAGAGGTCTGCTGCTCAGCTATATAAGCTGCTCCAGCCTTATGTTTTCATCATCCGAAAATCAAAAATCATTCGTCATTCATACATTGCATACTATTTGAGAGTATTGCACACTACTAGTGTTCGGAGTTCTGCTTCAATCCGAATATAGGTGACTGGGCATTGTACCTTGGAACTCACTTGTCTGGGAGGTAAGAAGCTAAGGCGGGCAAATTTGAGTTTACGGGCACACGACTTGCTGTGGCCTCGTCCAGAAACATTTCCAGATTCTTGCTGTGTTTTTCTTACAGTTTATAAATTGTTATTGTAAGTTGTACTTTTTTTACTGTATTACACTATAATTCAGTTTTATCACAATTGTTAAACTGATTCAATGTTTCGATATAATTAAACAGTAACAACACTTAAAACATTATTAGAAATGGAGCCACGATTATAATTTAAGGGTATAAATCTTTATATAAAAAAGTGCAAAACATAATTTTTTTATATAAAAAGTCCATAAAGAAATTTGTGGAGGTCCGGATGACCCTACACCCCTCCCTCCGTCCATGAACACTATATTTTTCAAAGTCCAAATATTTATTTATTATTCAGAATCAAATAATCTTATAAATTATAACATTTAAAATATATTTTCTTGAAAAAAACATACGTGTGTCATTTTTTCAGTTCAACTATAGAAATCATGCCTAAACATGCCATATGGCGGTTTTTTTTAAAATAATAATTCAAAATATAAATTAAATTTCAAAAATACCGCGTTTTTAAAAACGTTTAAAAACGATCATAAAACGCAGCCGGAAAAACGGCCGATGCTTCATGAGTAGAGCAGGCGGCTTTTGTTTCTTGACGGCCGAGCCGCTTGTAGTTTTTTTTTTAAAAAAAAAATTATTTTGAGGGGGGGGCTGCCTGCATTTTTTTAAAAAAAGATTATTAATTTAATTTTTTTATTATATTTATAAGTCAATGTTAATTAATGATAGCGTAATAATCTTTGGGGCGAAATTACGAGAAACCCAATCTCCTGATGTTTTAGAAGTCTAGCTGAAGCAAACATATTCTTCTATTCTCATACTAAGAATCCAACTGTTAAAAAATTATTATTTTTTTGTCAAAAAATGCCATTGCCTAATTATCAGTGATAAAATTTCCAGAATTATTTCACTTACCTTGGAATTTTCTTAAAATAAAGTATTTTAAACCTAAAATATTTATTTAAATTAAAAACCAAGTAAACAACCTATTAAACATAATTACATTATGTTCTAAATTAAAAAAATTAATACGAAAGTAATTATTCTTGTCGATATTATTAAGGGGAAAATTTGAAGATTAATTTTTCCATAAAAAGTTTTTAACTTGTTGATTTTAAATTCATTTTTACATTTGATAAATTATATCTTTTTCGATATTCTTATTTTAAGAATAAATAATTTATATACCAGGAGTTCAGAAATAGGAAACTTGGATCTCTCGATATACTTTAAGATGTCATACGTTTGGAAATAAAATATTTCTATTGTTGTTACTCTATTAGTTAGAGTGTTTTCGAATGTGATAATGAGTAAAAATTCATGTTATTACATGAAATATTGATTTACTATTAAATTAATTCATAAAATATTGAAAATTATTTCGCTGATACACATTTTTTTAATAATTCAATCAATGAATTATTCATCATTATCAGGCGATGCAAGAAATCAAAATTGCATAAGACTGATCGGGCTATTACGATTTAAAAAATTAACATTAATATTTTTTGAAAATTTGCATGGAGCATAACATAATCAATTTACATCAATTTATTTTGTCACACATATAAACGTAAAATGCACTGTGATCCCAACATGGGGTTATTTAATTAAATAACCTAATTTTTAAAAACATTTAACAAAATAACCCTAAAATACAAAGTATTACTTTTCTGACCCAACACGCCAACCCAGTTGGCGTGTTCAATAGTCCCGCCAACTCAGTTGGCGGGACCAACTTTGAAAATTGGTCCCGCCAACTCAATTGGCGTGTCCTTTTTGGACACGCCAATTGAGTTGGCGTGGCCAACTTTCAAAAAGTTGGCCACGCCAACTTTTATCTTTATTTTTTTTTTTTTTTTGGTTTTTTATTTTTTTTTTCCTTTCTTTTTTTAGAAAATAAAAAATAAATTTAAAATAAAATAAAATAAAATATATACAAGTCTAATATCTATATGAATTTGTTTTACGCATAATTCATAAATCAACTCAATATAATTAGTCTAAATTGAATGACATATTATTTTATATGTTTTTTTCTCTGTAAAATAAGCTATGTTGCACGGAACCAGTTAAAATGGTGTTGCTGGTTGTAGATTTCCTAATTCTTTGTTTTATTGAATAAAAATATAAACATTTTGAATAAAAATATAAAAGTTGGCTGGTCGATCGTGCCGAAAAATATAAATCACCATAAAAGCATTTTCCGGCACGGCCGACCAGCCAACTTTTATATTTTATTCAAAATATCTATATTTTTATTCAATAAAACCAAGAATTAGGAAATCTACAATCAGCAGCACCATTTTAACTGGGTCCGTGCAACATTGCTTATTTTACAGAGAAAAAACATATAAAATAATATGTCATTCAATTTAGACTAATCATATTGAGTTGATTTATGAATTATGCGTAAAACAAATTCATACAGATATTGGACTTGTATATATATTTTTTTTATTTTATTTTATTTTAAATTTATTTTTTATTTTCTAAAAAAGAAAGGAAATAAAAAACAAAAAAACAAAAAAAAAATAATAAAGATAAAAGTTGGCGTGGCCAACTTTTTGAAAGTTGGCCACGCCAACTCAATTGGCGTGTCCTTTTGGACACGCCAATTGAGTTGGCGGGACCAATTTTCAAAGTTGGTCCCGCCAACTGAGTTGGCGGGACTATTGAACACGCCAACTGGGTTGGCGTGTTGGGTCAGAAAAGTAAGACTTTGTATTTTAGGGTTATTTTGTTAAATGTTTTTAAAAATTAGGTTATTTAATTAAATAACCCCCCAACATGCGTGCACCGACGTATAATATTTGAAGATCATACAGTCTGGGTAAACATGAGATGCCAACCTGGTCTTTGGGTGCACCCTCAAAACCTCCTTAGGTCTGTGCAAAGGCTTCCTCCATATTTAGACTTTGGGGTGATTGTCCATTCACCCGCCCAAAATTTCGAATGCATGGATCAAAGCCCCGGTCAGCAACTGAACAACTTGAATTCCTATAACCTTTAGACTGTGCCCCCACAATTGCTGGGCACTCAACTTTGATGGAAATTGCCCCATACCAAGTGAGGCATTAATGTTATCACGGGATTATTATTTTGGGGTACATAAATCTTATTAATATAAAATATTTTACATGGATGATAAATAATAGTTATTTATTTATTTTTCAACATAAAAAATCTCAGATAGTCATGTATACATATATTGATGAAATAGAAATTCAGTTTCAATTTTAGTATAGATTTGACATTCAATATATATATATATAGCAAAATATTTATAAATAATATTGAGACATAACTTTTATTAATTTAGAGAGGTTATTAATTTATCGAGTACTAAATTAGTAATGTCGAGACCAAGTTGAAATCGAAAAAAATATTATTTTAAAGAAATTATTAATTTATTATGTAATAATTTATGAATATTTATTACTATGCTCTAAACTTTAGTATTAAAACAACCATTATAATTTTATCTAAAATATTTCTGTGATTTCATTCCTTATATATAATTTTTTATTTAGCTATCACTTTTATATTCATTTACTGTACATAAACACGCATATCAAGTTATCAACCCTAACAATACTCATGTCGAGTATACAAGGTTTGGGGTCGGGGTTAGAGGCTCGAAATTGATGACTTCAAACTTTTTATTAGAAATGACATGTACATATTTTTAAGTGTGGCATTTTTTTCTTTTTTATAAATGAAGGAAAAGAGTATCCAATAATTATGAAAAAGATAAGAAATTGAACCTTGGGTGCATCGAACCACGCTATATTCGAGGGGGATTTACGGAAAGGGCAAGCAAAAGATACTGGTGAGCCAGTTAGACTCAACAGTAATTATTATTCACTGACTACCAATCAATATTATTACTGTAAAATTGAGAACCTGTACATGACGACATTCACTGATTCACCCCCGTAACATAAGGTTTTTTTTAAAAAAAATAATTTGAATTTTTTTTTTGTCAAAAATACATCGAAATCGAAGAGTTTGCGAATATACCTCAAACCAGAGTTTGAAAAAGCGATTTAATGACGTTGAGTAGCCGCTTCACGATGAAGCGGCTACTCAACAATAAGTAGTGGGCGGCTACTCCACAATAAGTAGCCGCCTACATTATTTACGCACCAACCAACCACATACTCCATTAAATTATATCAAGCACTCGAAATTCATCTATAAATTTATATTTGTCACTCGAAATCCTCTATACGTTAAAAACTTTTCTTTCTTCCTCTGCAGTTCAGACTTTCGTTTCTCTCTTCAATAATCCATTCGTCCACCTATATTATTAAAGGTTAATTAATTATTGAAAATCTTATAAATTATTCATATGTTGTTTTAATTACATAATTTTTTTAAAATAAATCAAAAAATTCATTATTTTTTTAAATATGTACGTCTAATATATTTTTTTATTAATATTTTAAATTGTAACATTAATGGTTGATATGTGTGTTAATTTTTTTATTAATTTTAGGATGACATTAAATCGAGGTCCGAAGATTCAATTGTATTATATCTACAATCTACGCATATCTCCAGTGCTGTTTGTTCCGAGAATATTGATAATATTCTAAAAGTGAAGCGTACAGATAACCTTATCTGGGGGATTGTATAATGAGAACGTGATACACGATCATGTTTGAGGCATATCATTGATATGGGATTTTACGGTCAGGTCTTCACTTCAGTCTTCAGCCGGACATTGCGGTTTTTGTAATCTGGCTATTATATGTACGATAATCATTTGATTACCGATCTTGTTGAGAGATGGCGGCCTGAGACCCATACATTTCATTTTAGATTTGGTGAGGCTACCATTATTTTACAAGAAATTTCAATAATTTGGGGTCTGAAAGGTGATGGTCAACCAGTAACTCAGGTAGATGATTCACAACGTGTGGAAGAATGGCAAGACACGTGTGTTGAGTTACTGGGATTTGAGCAGCCAGAAGCAAAATTTAAAGGCGGTCACCTAATAATGACCACTCTAGACAATTACTGCCGAGCTAATCGTATCTCTGATATGAGCTCAGATATGGATGTAATAAAGTACACTCGGTGTATAGCTTTGATGATTAAATGTGGAATTTTGCTTCCAGATTATAATAGTAGCGCTCTAAAACTCATATATTTGCAGCTACTTGAAATTTGGAAGATGTGAACACATATAGTTGGGGCAGTGCAGTATTGGCTTACTTATACCGTGAAATGTGCAATACATCAACCGTGGGAAAATGCACTATCACTGCCCTTTGTATATTTTACAGGTATATGTAATGTTTTTCTCTTACTAATAATACATTATCCGTTTAATATTTTAAAATATTTTTATGTTTATTGGCAGATTTGGGCATGGAGTAGGATAAAATGTTTGAACCCTGCCGACAATTAAAAACTTTGGTTGTCCCTGAGAATGTTCATGTTGCTCCCTACGGTGCACGGTAATAATTAATTATTTTTAGTGAATACTAATATTAAAGTGATAAAACATTGTAATATTTAACATTTTTTATTATATGTGGAACACTTTGTTTCGTCACACCCATATAGCAACACATTCGGTCAGAATTATACGACATTTTCTCGATCAAATGAGTAATGACGAGGTAAACCCAAATTATGTAATTGAATTTTGAAAATTTATGATGATTTCAATATATTGATTGACCATTTTTTTATTTTAACGATGTGAAGTTTAACTGGATCGTGTATGACACAGAGGCCGCTGATGTTAATTCCATTTTTACTACCTATAATAATGATATTTGGAGAAGCGTTTGCCCTCTTATCTGCTTCCAAATTGTGAAGATTCATCCTCCTAACCGGGTGATGCGACAGTTCAATATATGCCAGTCAATTCCATCACCTGCACTTGACGATAATGAGCTACATGACGTCACCCGAACTGGTCATCGTAATATGGATTGGGCCAAATTTCACAAAATACATCTTAGGACGTGGCGTAGGAGGCTAAGAAATGTCGCCACTCGTGAACCATGTGGTAGATCAAACTCAACAGACGATGACTACGTGCAGTGGTACGAGAGAATCACCGTAAGGGTTATATCGCCTCGCGTACATGGGATTGGTTTCCACCATCCGTTGGATTTGCGCATGGCACATCATCTGCTGGTTTTGCTCCTGCTAGCCCATCCAGTGGTTTGACACTTCTGGTTCATCTGGTGGTTTTGACACTGCTGGCCCATCAGGTGGTTTTGATGCTTCCGGTGGTTTTGATTTTATTGGGCCATCCGGTGGATTTGATACTGTTGTTGGTCAATCTAGTGGATTAGCTTCAATTGGTGGGTCAGCTGGTGGTTTTGTGTGATATCCTCGAAATAATTAATTGCAATTTGGGCATTAATTGTGTTTGTATGATTAATTATGATGGTAATTAATTATGGGCTGGAATTATTTATCATATTGAAATGCTTAGTCACATGATAGAGTGACCCGGGAGAGCATTTCAGGGTGCATGTTGTGCATGTTGGGAAAATTGTTATTAGCATGATTTATTTGCCATGGTTAGCAATTAATTGGAAATCATGAGTTTAATTGGTATTTTGGTGCATCTTGGATTAATGCTTTTAAAAATATCATGTTGGGGTGTTTTATACACTATGGGATTGTGGAATGCATTTTAATTAAACCCAACCCCTTTATACCCCAACCCCCACCATACCTTTACTTTACTTTCCCCAAATCACCACCCAAACCCTTTTCCCTCTTCATTTTCGAGTTGGAGCAAAAAGGTGGAGAGAAATCCTTCCAAAAGTTTGATTTGTGGAGTTTATTGGGAGATTTGAAGTCCCCAAGAGGTATAGATACCTCCCTATTGTTTTTGTTGTGTTTGGCTTGGATTTGAAATGGTTTAAAATGGGTTTGTTTTGGGTTGTTGTGGTTTTGATTGAATGTTGGATTTTTTGAGGTGCTTAAAGTGTTTATGGAAGGTTATTATGTGTTTAATGTTATTGGTTTGTTGGTAGGGGAGTTGGTATGGATTGGAATGGAGTTTTGGAGCATTAATGGCGATTTTTCGCGACACAGGGCTCGGCGATCGATCGCCCGTTTTTGACGATCGATCGCGAGGAGGCAGTACGCTCCAGAAGCTTATGGCGATCGATCGCCACATTTGGGCGATCGATCGGCGAGGGTGGCGATCGATCGCGCCAAATGTGGCGATCGATCGCCGAAAGAATAAAAATTTGGTTTCGAGCAGTGTGATCTCGCGATCGATCGGCCCTTTGCAGCGATCGATCGCGAGACACAAAATATGATGTTTTTGATTATTTTTGTGGGATTTTTGGTATTGGACTATTATTGGGTTCTAATATTGAATTGTGTGAATATGTAGAACCATCCCAGGTGGCAACACAGCCAAGGAAGTGAAGTCCTACCACATCCTACATTTTGGAAAGGTACGTAGAAGACGTACGGGCACCCAACGGTACATGTATCTAGTATACTCATTGTTTATGCATTGTGGATGCGAGTATATATGGAATTATGCATTGTGGATGCAAATACATGTTGAATTATGCATGATGATTGTATATGCATATGATGGTTATTGGTGCACATCCCATGAGTCGTGGTCATCCCTTGATGATTTTAATGCTTGCCGCTATTTGATTTGTTGCCGCTAAATGTGAAGCGAGGGGTGGGAGCGCCGCATGTCACATTTGAGCGTGGTTATCATATAGGGCGAGGAAAAGAATATTTGCCGCTCAATGTGAAGCGAGGGGTGGGAGCGCCGCATGTCCATTGAAGCGAGGTTATTCTATGCCGCCTATATGTAAATAAGCGAGGGGCATTAAAATACATGTGATGGACAGACTAGGGATTGGTGATTGGTATTTGGTATTGATGAGATGGTATTATGTCATGACATGTATAGACCATTAAATAATCTATTGATTATACTCATGAGTTATGGTACAGGGACAAGCAAACTGGAAGCGTTTGAAATGCATGGGAAAACAGGAAGTGTTTTATTGTGATTTATGCATTTACGCTTTATATTCATATTGTGTTGAATATGAATGTTATCATTGCTCATGTTTGGGGGTTGTCCTTGTAGGTACTTTTGGCATGATAAGAAGGGGCTAAAGCGGGTTGAGGTGATGAGCTTGTGAAGAACACTTTGGTAGATGAAGGACAGGATTACTTTTGTATAGTGTCTACTATAGGAGTAGTGTAAAGCTATAGTAAATACATTCATTTGATTGGGAATGTAACTAATCCACTTGATAGTCCTCATTTTTGGCATGTAATTCTTAAGGCTCATAGTCTCAACACGATTATTTTACTCTGATAATTTATGTTAGCTCTAATTATGCCTTTAATCCGCACTTAAGGAACTAGGGTCCTTACATTTTGCATCATTTGTTGGGCCATTCGGTGGTTTTGCATCATTTGCTGGTCCTTCTTGTGGTTTTGCATCATTTGTTGGGCCTTCAGGTGGATTTGATATTGCTGCTGGTCCATCTATTGTTTTCGATAGTTCATGTTATTATACTCCACAATCCCCACAGGCTCACCCACAGGCTCAAAATTACACATCTCTAATGGGTTTTGAATACCAAAGAAATTTGGAGGAGATGCAACCATTGAGAAACATTCCAACACCTATCCAGTTTCCGAGTTATTCTGGTGAAAATATATCCCAAGTAACTAGGGTTGCAGCACAGCAAAATGATCCTAGTAATACTAGTCCGCGTAGAGG
Organism: Haberlea rhodopensis; assembly: GCA_907163345.1. NCBI lineage: Eukaryota > Viridiplantae > Streptophyta > Magnoliopsida > Lamiales > Gesneriaceae > Haberlea > Haberlea rhodopensis. Next base: position 6,573,868 of record CAJQUN010000020.1, on the reverse strand, counting down.
GCAACGAAATCGCAGGCAACGTCATTGTGGAACCGGTGGCCAACTATAGTTGTATGATTTTGTATATTGATAATAAGTTTTTAACTAAGATATTACTATTTTTCAATTGTCACATATAATATATATATATATATATATATATATATAATTTTACACCGATTTTTGTAATTGTCACAAATACATTTTAATTGTCACAAATACATTTTTCGCATAACATAAAAATATAATTAATTTTACATTTCCACATTTTGTATTTGTCTCTCCCTAATAACAGGTCTATCCATCTCGTTTCTCAAACGACTCGTTCTATTTCTACCGACCCTTCTTCTTTCATGTCTTACAGGATTGTGGTTCAATTCAAATGTGGGTGGATCCCAGTATCGAATGCCTGCAAGAGGACTAAATTTTCCCATGTAGGTTGCTGAGTATTGAGACATGCTATACCATGGTTGAATAAGTGTGGTAGGATCCAACGAATGATATTTGGCAGTACAAATAGCATGGGAACATGGAATTCCAAAAAATTGTCCATTTACCACAGGAACACTCATTTGTTGATATTCTGACAACTTGAACATGTTGCCCCCAACCTGGTCTTCCACCGGTCGCAACCGAAGCAGTTTGATCATGTACATCATATCGGGTAACATGATGCTCAATGGATTTTCTTGATCATTGTTCATATTTTTGATATGCATAATCGGGCCAGGGCTGATTGTTGTGAATCATACGTTGAGTTTTGGTGACACGTTGAATAAAGTATTGAGCGCACCTTTGAAGGGTCAATTGTACTATTGCGGAAATATGTAGTCTTCGAGCACCCTTCAACATACCATTTAAGCATTCTGACACATTAGTAGTCATTACCCCACGACGCCAACCCCCATCGTAGGCTAAAGTCCATTTTTCCTTTGAAATTCTTGCCATATATCTATATGCCATAATATTTTTGTTTTTGATTGCCTCCATTGTGGCATCAAACTTACAATTCTGATGTTGTGTGCCTGCTTCCCAGCATAGATATTTCAAATGGATATTTTTAAACTTTGAATTAAAATTGGAGCACACATGTCTTAGACAGAAATGGTGCACACCATTAGGAGGTTGAAAAGGTGGTAGATCCTCAACTGCGCACACAATTCCCTTATGCCTATCTGAAATAAGACATATACCAGCTGCACCACGTATAACATGTCGGCCGATATTCTCTAAGAACTATTTCCATGAGTCGTATGTTTCTTCATCAACAATCCCGAACGCTAACGGCAATATCTGATTGTTGACATCCAGAGTGACGGCGATCAACATTTTATGCTTATACTTTGTGTACAAATGAGTACCATCAACACTAATGATTCTGCGACAGTGTTGAAACCCATCTATGCATGGCTTGAAAGCCAAAAATACATAATTCAATGTATTCACCGCTAGATTGTTAGATATTAAATGTCTCCACTCCACAATTGTTCAAGTATTATACTTTGACAACGCACCCAAGTATTATACTTTGACAACATTTTCCACCGCACATTGTAAACTTCTCCATGCCTTCGTATACGCGATATCATAGCCATAATTATCTTTAACATTCTTCTTACATACTTAATCTCGTATGAAGGATCACATCGTACAATCCCCAACAGTGTATTTGCCACCATATTACTGTCCAAGTTGTGGTGGTATATACCAACATTACTCGAGATACATGTGTGAGGACCACCCTACTTCGTTAATTTCCAAAAACCCATTTTGGGCTTCAAAGACGCTCGAAGACCCCATTTACACCTTACGGTAGGAGAAGTCTTTTTGCACCGTAATTTCCACAGAGTATGTGTGTTGTCCACAACACAATACTCACGCCTGGCAACTCTAACAGAGTAATCTTTCACAGATGCAATCAGATCTTTCTTATCCTTGAAAATCATGTTCACGGACAGCTCTCCGACCTCCGGGTTGTAATATCGAGTTCGCGATCCAAAAGGTACATCAATCGAATCAGGAACCTGCTCTTCGTTGACCGCATTAAAAATGGTAGCATTTCAATCGTGCTTGGCAAAAAATGGTGTGTCTTGCATATGTCTCGGACCATAAGGTGGTTCGCAGGATGTTGTCTCTTCACCGGGAAATGCATGTACATTATCATCATCTCTCATTACCGTGTCCTCCAGAATCACTCAATGAATTATCGGGTTCACTATCACTCATGTAAACATCTTGATGACTATCTCCGTGTACGTCATGTGTGGTGGCCCATCAGTTGCTGCCAACATAATTGTATGCTCCGAACCACCAACATCAGGATCAAATACATCATGAATTGGTGTAATTTCTTCTCGTAATCCCCAAACTTCTGCTGTGTTTGGCCAATATATAGGATTTTCTTCAGAAGAGCCGGTTATATATTGATCCCAAGGTCCACTTCCATGCTCGAAATAAGGATAATTTTGTTGTTGTTCAACATCTCGACCGCTTGAAGTAGAAGGTTGATCATGGACCACCATATTGCTCAATCCTTTAGTGACATATGGAAGATTTGATTCTAGCCCTTCAAGACCAAAATCATGATCACTTGCCTCTATATCGACGTACAAATGCAACATCTGCATATTGGGACATTCCATTATAAATTGTAGAACATCATCATCTACAATTTTGATTGGTATTTCATTCCAAGAAGATTTCTCCATGAATGAATATTTGGTTGACAATTTGATATTAAACATCATTGGGTCGATGTTTAATTTTCTATGTGCTAGTTGAATAAAATCAAATAAAATAATAGAACGTGAAATTCTAATCGGTCTAACTGGTGGAATGCTATATTCGACCGATCCGTTTCCAATAATAGTATTACCACCAAAATATAACAGCACGGAAATCGAATCCATTTTGAACAAACTAAGAAATATTTTGATTCACACTTTTGATGCACATAAAAAATTGAAGAGAAAAAATTGAAGAGGAAATTTGTTTGAAGGATTGTGGTGTCGAAAACATTTTATCTTCATGTTATTTATACGCATTTCAGATACTAATTTTCGTAAAAGTTCACAGGTATAATATTTACAAACATTTCATATATAATATGATTAATTTTCGTCGGTAAAATATAATATTATAATAAAATTTATGCGTACACAAGCAGACGAAAGTGGGAACAGATGCAAGATAGAGGAGGTGGGAAGGGACATATAAGTTGACTATATACGATGGGAAGAGACATAAAGGAGAGGAAGAAACATAAAGGAGTACGCGACAACGAAAAAACACGGGCCAATAGCAGCCAGTATCAAGTTAGGAGCTGTTTGTTGAGCCGGTTGTTGCTCCTAACATGATAGCAGCCGCCCTCCTTGAGGGCGGCTGCTACTTCTATAGAGGGGCCGCTACTCGCTCAAGCGGCCCCTCACCAATCTTCAAGCCGCTGTCTCATCCAACGATTTGAGGTATTTTTGCACAATCCACAATTTCAATGTTTTTTTGAAATTTGTTTTCCTGAATTATTTATAAAAAAACCCCAAACATAATATACCTACCCATTCACTAGACCACTATAATTACAAATGTATAAAACCTTTATCATGCATCTTATGAAAGTTGAAACTTACATCAATATTAATCTTGTATACCAAATGTATAATAATTAGGCAATCTTCAACCCCAATAATAATAACTTACAGCAATAAAGTTAAATAGTTAAACATAAATTTAACTTAATCATTAATTACTTCTTAAATAAATTTTATGTCATATAATAACTATTAAATTTAATTTTTATAAATATTTATTATAAAAAATTAATTTGCTATATATAATAATTATCATATTTTTTTATAAAATTATCAAACTTATTATTTAATTTTTTGATAAAACAAAAAGCAAAACTAAATAATAATATAATTTAAAAAAGAAAACAAAAAAAATAAAAAATAAAAAAGAAACCTTGGTGCTGGGAATGTCACTGGGTTGGGGGGTAAACTCTGAGCCAACATGGCGTCGGATGCCATTTTGGCGCAGCATTTGAGAAGCCCTTATATACTGTAATGTTTAGATCCAACATCGGTTTATCCACAATCTCAACAAGAGTATGAACAATATATGTAAGAAACACAGAGAACAATCGTCAGTACGTTAGTACACAGAAGTAAAACCATAAACGTAAAGATAACAGTCAATCAGCTCAGATAAACACATTTCGATGTCATAATCGTGTATATAGCAGGCCACGGCAAGGACCATAAGGTGTAACCCCTCAGACACATCCCTCACGTCAGAAACTCCACCGTAAACCCCAATAATACTCGCACAAAGGATGTATAGGTATTAGCCATAAGCTAATCACGTAACCCGTGCAAAACTCTCAACAACACATAGAGAGGAGCCTCACATACACTCAGAGAAACTCTCACAAGCTAGGATTTTCAGGGGTAAGAAGATGAAGAACTCAAAAGACGGAAACCACGGCTAATCTCTCTCAGAAAATATCATGACATTTTGGTTAAACAGGAACTCTTTTTTTATACTCAAAACTAACAATGAGATCAACCTTAATGAATGGACGAACAAGATGAAGATAAGGAGAAGGTTCCAGAACTCGGGCCTGGTGTAAAGAGGGCTTAAACTTGAAACACAAATGCTAAATGGGCCAAGGTATTGGGCCACAATATTAACTTTCTCCACATTGGTCCAATACTGATACACTATACACGTATTTGTCGATAGTTTATCATCATCGCCTAGTATCCCCCAAAGGATCAAAGAGCACACATCATATTGATATCACAATGATAGAGGAAACACATAACAAGGGAATTATAGCATGCACAGAGTAAGCTATAATCAATCAAGCGGCAGAAAAAATCAATCACCGGTGTCAAAGTTTAAAATTTTCAGGCATGTATCAAATTTGCTAACAGGTAAGCATTTGGTACCCATATCAGCAGGGTTGGATTCAGATGGTATTTTCTCAAGAGAGATGATGCATTTTTCAAATAAGCTGCGAATAAAATGGAATATAACATCTATATGATTTGTCCTATCATGGAAAACAAGGTTCTTACATAATTGAATACTTGATTGACTATCATAAATACAACAATGTTACCTTCGAGGAAGCATATCTCATAAAGCAAACATTTTAGCCACAAAGCTTCTTTTAAAGCCTTAGTGACAGCAACATACTCTGACTCAGTAGTAGAAAGAGCTACAATGTGCTGCAATTGAGATTTCCAGCTTATACAAAAACAACACAGTGTAAAAACATTGGAAGTTGTTGATTTTCGATTATCTATTTCGTTTGCGTAATTAGAATCCACATATCCCTTCAGTTTGACACCATCATTACATTTAGAACATTTCAAACAATACTTAACAAAATGTTTAAGATACCTAAGAAGCTATTTTACAACATTCCAATGAACCATACTTGGGTTAGACATGTATCTGCTCAACTAACAACATAGTCAATATCAGGTCTGATGCTGACCATAAGATACAAACTGAACCAATGGGGTTAGAATATGGCACATTTTTCTTACAACTTAAGTAATATTCAGTTTTTTAGGGATTGTTCTTTACTAAATGGGCAGCAAGTGGAACATTTACAGGTTTGGCATTAGACATTGAGAATTTACTCAAAATCTTTTCTACATTTGAAATCTGATTAAGGAAAAGCACAGAGTTTTTTCTATCCCTAATTATATTCATGCCTAGAATATGTTTAGCATCCCCTAAGTATTTCATATCAAATTTAGAACTTAGGCAACTTCTAACATGCTCAATGGACTTAGTACATGGGCTAATAATAAGCATATCATCAACGTAAATCAGTAAGAATACTGGAACTGAAACATGCTCTTTGAAATACATGCAATGATCATAATGACTCATCTTAAAGGTCAAAGGCAGCATGCAATCATCAAATTTTTTGTTCCATTGTTTTGGAGATTGCTTAAATCCATATAGGGATTTTTTCAACAAACACACATAATCATGTTTTTGAGAATCCACAAAGTCATCAGGCTAGCGCGTGTAAATAGTTTCAACCAAGTCACCATGTAAAAAATGTTGTTTTTATGTCCATTTGCTTCAATTCCCAATTGAACTGATCAATGTTAACATGATTCTCACAGTTGTAAATTTAACTATATGAGCAAAGATTTCAGTGTAATCAATTCCTTCATTTTGAGTAAAACCTTTTTGCCACCACCGTGCTTCAAATTCAGACCATCCCAATCTATATACCAATGCTTCTTTGTTGTTTAGGTCAAATTTATTTGTAAAGAATTATGAAGTAGAAAGGAATTCAAATAAGTTAATTTTAAGTTAAATGAAAATGATAGATTGGTTTTTAAATAAATCTATTAATCCCTTTTTTTTTTCTTTTTTTTTTTTTCTGAAAATAGGTTTTGTAGCATGAGAAATTATAGTATTTATCCGATCCTACTATACATGAACGCACATATAGACATATATATGCGTATAAATATATATTTATGTGTGTTGGTGTATGGTAGGAGCCGATCCATACAAGACAAAACTTAACATGTCAAACAGATATGGACTATCTCAGATATAAGGTCTATGGGTACATTTGGGTTGAGGGATTTGAAGCCATGAATTCAATCATTGATTTCAAATCTATTTAATTGTTTGGATGAATTTATATTATCTGTATTTCAAATTCACATCTTTACTAATTTATGTAAATGTAATGATAATGTTGATTAATTCGAATTGCACTGTTGGGTTTTGGAAACCCAAATAATCTTTGTTTTCATGTTAACAAAACTTATTATTGTGTTGCTAACATATTTCATCAAGTGTGCAGTAAATAGATCATGATTAGGAGCTTGATGATTAGCAAAGAAATTGGTTGAAGTAAACTGGACCAGCAGACACAAGCAAAGGTCTACTGGACCAGTAGATACAACAAGTAGACCCCAAGCGCTGTTTACTAAATTAATCATATCACATAGCTCAGATATTGAAACGACTTGCTTCCAAAGACGTTGGATAGCCAACTAAATTCTATACAAGTTGTATTTCAGGCCAGCAGACTAGATTCAAATGTTTACTTGACGAAAACATGCCTGCAAATGTCTGCTGGTACAAAGCTGAAACAACAGCGGAAAGATTGTAGCAGCTGTGGTATATCGGTCATAACTCTCAGTTCGCTTATCAAAACGGGATGATTCAGTATGGGTTGGAAAGCTAAGATAATATATACAAATCATCTTTAGAAGTTGAAGACTGAATCGAACGTTAAGATGACCAAAAAGCTTCTGCAAGTCACGCCATGTGCAGACAAATCAGCAAGCGTAACAGCAGGTGCATCGCCTTGTATTTCAAGCATAACTCTCGCATACAAACTCAAAATCAAGTGATTATTGATTCCATGGAAAGCTAAGAGAACGGTCTACAACTTTCATGTAGATCACTTTGCCCAGAAATCAACGAATCACGAGCTATAACCAAGAGAACAGAACAACAGACTTTGACCAGCAGGGTGCCGGCTGACCTTGAGCTAGCGGACTTTGAACCAGTAGAGGCCAGCGGACTCGAGCAGCAGACTCAACCAGCGGACTTCGGGCAGTGGACTCGAGCAGCAGACTCGACCAACAGACTTCCAAAAATAGCTCAGAAAGCAGAATATGATTGTTGCAATGTTTGGAAACTTACCAAAACTGTCTCAACGGCTATATTCTTGTATCTAATGTATATATCATTACTTGGGGATATACATACATGATTTGGAAGCTCAATAACAGCTGATTGAAGATTAATCTAAGCCTTCCAAAGCACACCCACATGGAATTCAATTGGGGAACTTCAAAGACAAAACCTGCTAAATGAAGAGCACTCCTCAAACCTTTTACATCACTTACCTTGCTATATCAGATTCATTATGGAACTATTTGTGCCTTTGTATTCACTCTATTCATTATATTTGTGAGCTAAAATAGAAGAGTGGATACCAATGTAACAGTTGGTGATTTATCACAAAGGTCTTTCCATGTGAGACGTTAAAGAACATGAACTTTTTTCTGTGTGGGCTAGGAGTTTAGACTATCTGTGTGGTATTTGCCGAAGTAGGTACTGAAAAGTGTGAACCAAATCTTCTAGTATATCCTTTCATGAGATGGAAGAAGGGGAGACGTTGAAGTGTTTATTCTTCGAACTTCCAGAAACAAATTCTTGTGTTATTTACTTTACTGCATTTATTTACCTTACTGTTTTTACTTATTTTCTTTCATTTAAAATGTCTTTCAAATGTTTAATCGGTTATAGAGCGGGTTATGTCGAGTGTCTTCCGCTCGGTTTTGTAACAGAACTCGATAAAATCTCTCGGCGCAATTATTTCAAGAACACGAGCTAGTGAAGCTCAGGTTAGTTGAACTCGAGAGTGGATTGACCACCCACCCCATGAATAGATCCTAACAAGTGGTATCAGAGTGGATCATTCTTGGAAAGCATTTTAACCGATTTTAGACGGAAATATTTTAGAGAAACTTTTTCATAAACATTAAATTTTTTCATAGCATAATTTTCAAAAACTTGGTGTATGAAACTTTTAGCATGAAATCAATTTCATTGCATTTATTTTGCAATAAAATAATTTTAAAATCTATTTTAAATGTTCAAATTTTCGTTCAATATGTTCTAAACTCATTTTAAGGTGTAAAGTGCCAGCAACATAGACTACTGACATAACACGTGGATGTAATTAAACTAAAATCTATCTTCCATCGTGTCATCATTACATCACTTATCTGTGCTCTAGGATATTTGATGTTATCCTACCAGAGCTACTCCAAGTAACATTCTCCGATGATTTATATTTGAGTAATAAAAATTTATTTAATATTTTTTTTTTGTATAAGAATTTTATTTATAGACCAATTTGATATAATTTATTTAAAAATATTAATATATAAGTTTATATATTTTTTATTTAAAATATTTTTTATTTTATTGTTGCATTTGTGTAAAAACAAGGCTAAAATCATATGTATATAAATGGCTAAAATCGAATGTATATAAGTGTTTACAATAATAAATATTAAATTATTTAATTATATTTCTCAATTATTCCGCAGCCTTATTTATCAGGACCAGTACTCGGTCACGTCAGTGACAGTGATTTAAAAAAATATAGAAAGATAATGGAATGAAGCTTGTCTTATGTTAATGTTTTTGGACTTTGTTCATATTTTATTGCAACTTAATTTCAAAAAGTAAAGATATTGTATACATTTCACATGAGTAATATATTTTTTTTAAAAGCATAAATGAACGTTATATATTAAGATAATATAACAAGTAAAAGACGATCCAACCGACGGTCAAATTACACGACATAGCTTGAAACAAACAAACAAGTCGTACCAAGCGGTTTGGTGGAAAGTGAGTTGGAGAAAGTGGGAACCACCAGAGTCGATCAGATCCCTCAATTGAAGGGGACGATAATGATGTCGAACAAGATAGTTACCTTCAATAAAATCCAAATGTACAAATGAGGATAATTGGAAGATAGAAACTGATAAAGGACATAAACCACACAAGCATTCATATATGAACCTCTCAACTGACAGACATCGACAAAAAAGGAATGCTGCATTGAACACGAAATCTAGAGCTTCAATAGTCAAAACCAAGCAAGCCCCCTATAGCGAAAAAAAACATGCGCTAATGAAATGCCATCATCAAAGCCACATAGTACCAACAGGCAAAAACCACAAACAAAAACCCAAAATATTACACCAGATAGTCATACATAATAAGTAATCAAAAGGCAGGACTCCATGGATACTACACCAAACGCAAACAACATAAAACACACTAAAAATATAATGACTATAGAGTAATAAGAAAATATTTTTTTATTGATGGCGTCTTCAATAATGTCTTTTTTACGTCGGCCCTTCTTTCTCTCTTCTTCTTCTTCTTCTTCCTCTCTGCTTTCTTTTCTCTCCTCAGACGAAAATTTTGTCCTAAAATTTTCAAAGTTGTTGTGGTTTGCAATTTGTGGAGCTTAGTTGTTTATCATTCTTGAAGCTGAGGTAATTATTTTTTCGGTAATATAAATTTCTAAAAGTTGTAAAATTTACATTGTTTTGTTGTTTGTGTTTGATTTTTGTTGTGTTTTTTTTATTTTTGTTGTTTGGTAGTTTTTATTGAAAAGATAGTTATAGCTTGAAGATGAGTGGTGGAGACCGCCGGATGATTTACGATCGTTGGGGTGTCGGGAGGTGGCCGCCATTTTTCGGCAGCGGCAGTGGGCCGACGGCCGGCGATGGGAGCGACGGTGGCGGGTGGTGGTGGCCATGTTTATAGTTTTGTTATGTTGATATTTGTTGTGTAATATTTCAGGATGGATTTACAAATAGCACCAGGCTCGATTGACAGTCATCTGATATCATTGCAGTCATCTCATCGATCTGAGAATGTTTGGGCAGGTGATATTGATACTACGCTTCGAGGCAGAAACCCTGATAAATTTTTTTTGGATCTTTGTCCCCTCGAAACACGTGTTATGAGTCGGTTGGACAATATTGGTATTTATAGGTCAGGTAAAATTGTACTTGACTTTCACCTCATCATGGCTTTAGTTGAGAAATGTCGTCGTGAAACACATACTTTCCACTTCCGATCCGGAGAGGCAACCATCATACTGTAAGACATTGCAGTGATATGGGCAATGCCAGTAGATGGTATCTTATTATCTGGTGTTGATTACATTAGGCGTATACCCGAGTGGCAAGAATATTGCCAAATGCTTTTGGGGTTTACACCGGATACTGCATACTTTAAAGGTGCAAAGCTGTACCTATCTGTAATAAATCATCATTTGGTGAATAATGCTCTTAATGAGCACAGTACGGCAGAAGATGTAGTCAGATATACTCGGGCTTGTGTATTATTGATGTTAGGTGGAATTTTGTTCCCTGATTCCTCCGGCAATACTGTAAAGTTATTATTTTTTTTACAGAAGTTAGAGGATATTGATTCTGTTGGCAATTATAGTTGGGGTAGTGCCATGTTGACATATTTGTACCGTGAGTTATGCAGTTCCTCAATGAGAGGAAAAAAAGTGATAGGTGGTGCATTACAGGTCGTACAGGTAAACTTTACGTTTGCGCTTTTCAAATGTATGAAATATTTTTCTCGTCATACTTAACAATATTTTAGATTTGGGCATGGTCAAGAATAGAGATGTCAAACGGAGCGGACGACACGAGGCACGGCACGGGCACGGCACGACGCGGAGCGGCACGGCACGTCACGTTTTGCTACAGTGTCGTGCCGTGCCAACCACGGCCCGGAGTATGGGCCGTGCCGGGCCAAGCCATGCCAGCCCGTGGGCTGGCACGGCACGGCACGACACTGTTCCTTTTTTTTTTTTTTTAACCAGGCGATCGATCGCCACATAAATGGCGATCGATCGCCTATAGGCAGTAAGCAAAATACAGGGGTGGCGATCGATCGCCACAAAAAAGGCGATCGATCGCCTAGAGGCAGTAAGCAAAATGCAGGGGTGGCGATCGATCGCCACAAAAATGGCGATCGATCGCCAATGTCCAACGGTAAAAAATATAGCCGTTCAACGGCTTTTTAAAAAAAAAAATTTATTTTTTTGGTTGTTATATATATGTGTGTGTTGAGGAAACATTTTATCCTCTTAATCTGTAAGCTCTATATACTTGAGACGCTATACTCTCAATTTGTTCACAAGAAGAAAGAAATTCGTCTTACGTTTGCCAAGACAAGCACAAGCAACAAAGCCAACACTCCTCCTAGCAAATATTTGGTAACTTTTATATTTGTTGCATTAGATAATTCATAATTGTAGTCTATATACATAATGGCCGATTCATCTTATAATGTGAATTATGATGATGAAATCGATCAATTCCAAGAAAATGAAGAAAGCACACCAAATATTCAATCATCAAGTAGAAGAACTTCAAAAAAAAGAACTAGCAATGTCTGGCAACTATTCGATGTAGAAATTGTTGAGGGAAAGGGATCAAGGGCAGTTTGTAAAAAATGTAAAAAAGATTATGCATATGCTTCTTCTGGTGGTACAGGTCATTTACTAAGACACATGGCTAAACATGAAAAAGAACCAACTGATGGTAACCAAACTATTCTTTCACAATTCGGTACTGGTAGTAGTAGTTCAAGTTTAGGTATTTTCACTTATAATGTTGAAAGAGATAGGAGAGAACTAGCTAAATACATCGTATGGGCGGAGAAACCTTTTTCAATGGGGGCGGACGCCAAATTCACTAATTATATTCATTTAGGTTTGCAACCTCAACATAAACGATTTTCAAGGAATACTATTAAATCGGATGCATTCACAATTTTTAATGAATATAAAGCAAATTTAATTACGTATTTAGGTAATCTTTCATCGAAAGTAGGACTAACAAGTGATATTTGGACAACTTATCTTGGCAATGCATCATATCTCTGTGTTACAGGACATTGGATTGACGATAACTGGGTGTTACATAAAAAAATTTAGGTTTCACAAAAATTGAGTGGCCTCATACGGGTGGAGTTATTTCCAATGCCATTATGCAAGTTACTAATGAATATAATATTAGTAATAAAATCTTCTCTATTTCATTTGATAATGCAACTAATAATACTGCTGCAATTACTATATTAAAAACTTATTTGAAACCAATTTTAAATGGTGATCTTTTTCATATTCGTTGTGCATGTCATATTTTAAATTTGTGTGTGCAAGATGGATTGAAACCACTTGAGCTTCATTTAGAAAAAATAAAGACTACTCTTAAATTTCTTAATGGTTCAGTCGCTAGAAAACAAGACTTCAAAAGTTTATGTATTTCTCATGGTATGAATTATAAAGATTTTCCTTATGATGTTCCTAATAGGTGGAATTCTACATATTTAATGTTGCAAGCATGTTTACCTTATAGAAATGTGATCACTTTATTTTTTAATGAAAGGATGGCCGAACATTTTCATATTGAAGAAACTGATTGGGAAATTGCTTCTAATATTTGTAATTTTTTAGAACCGTTTTACGATGCTACCAATTTATTTTCGGGCTGTTATTATCCAACTTCTTCAATATTTTTGAATAAAATTTATGAAATTAGTGAATGTTTTGCATTACATAGATCTGATCCGTTTTTTACAGGTATTGTCGAACCAATGGAGTATAAATTTAAAAAATACTGGAAAACTATTCATATGTTGAATTGTTTGGCATCAATTCTGGATCCTAGATTAAAATTATATAGTGTAGAAATTATAATAGAATCTTATTACACCAACATGGCTTATGAGAATATTAATATTAATCAAGAGAAAGAGCGCATTAATAAATGTTTGTTTGCTTTGTTTTCTTTATATGATTCGTTACATAATTCTAGAGCAACTCCAGTAAGAGAAAGTGGTAGTAGTGGTGGTAGTAGTGGTAAGGGTTCTGTGTGGACAATGTTAAGAAGAAGACAAGACACTACTTCCGCTTCTTCTAGTTCTAATACATCTTCATTTACTGAGCTTCAGTTATATCTAAACCAAGTCATAAATTTCAGTGAACAAGAATTAAAAACTTTTGATGTTTTGGCATGGTGGAAAGACAATGCTAGACTTTGGCCAGTACTTTCCATAATGGCACGTGATCTACTAACTCCTCCGATATCCACAGTTCCATCGGAGTCTTGTTTTAGTGGAGGTGGAAGAGTCATTGATGAAAAAAGAAGTAGAATGAAACCAAACACTGTGGAGATGTGTATTCTTTTAAAGGATTGGTTGGATGCTGATAGCCGTTTACAAGGTTTGGGAGGACATGATGTTTCTTCGGATGAAAATGAAGAAAATTAGCATATTTTTTAAACTCTTTTGTAATTTATTATTTTCTTTTGTTCAATGTAATTTGTAGTTTTTCAATTCGTAGTCAATAAATTTTGATTTTATAAGTATATTGTGCCAATCTATATTTAAATATAATATTATTATATTTAAATAAATAAAATTAAACAAATGAAAAAAAATGAAAAAAAAATAAATTGATTTGGGTCGTGCCAGCACGGCACGGCCCGTGGCACGGCCCGTGGCACGGCCCATAAGCCACGGGCCTATGGGCCGTGCTGGGGCACCCAAATAAGGAGACGGGCCGTGCCAGGCACGGCCCGTCTCCTTAAAGGGCCGTGCCAGTCCGGCACGGAACAGTGCCGGGCGGCACGGATTTACGGGCCGTGCCGGGCCGGCACGGCCCATTTGACATCTATAGTCAAGAATACCAGGTTTAAATCCTCAAATGGATTCGACGTTGACCCAATCATTATCGATGAGGAGAATATTTTACCTGCTGCTCCATATGGTGCAAGGTAATAATGTAATTATGTTTTGTGTTATTTTATATGTTTTAAAATATTTATAGATTTTGTAATTGTGGTTCTACAGATGGGCATGTCATTTAAGGTTTACGGAAAGAGGGAGGCATTCTGTACGTATTATTAAGGACATTCTTGATGAGCAGCCATCAACTCAAGTAAGCAGTATATTAGTTGTGTTTGTTATGAAAAATAAATAATGTTGTTTATATTATTTAATGCAATTTTATATTTGTAGTTTAATTGGTAGTCATACCCTGATGAGTGCACTTAACATCCGAGTCACCAATATGCCGGCTCATTAATTTGTTATGATATTGTTGAAATGCACTGTCCTGATAGGGTTCTTCGTCAATTTGGAATGCTACAAGACATCCACATAGATCCGCGATTACGGGATGATAAATTACATTCAGTTGATCGAAGGGGCAGTATCAATAAAGATTGGAGTGCACACCATGTTTCGTATATACAGAAATGGGAGATGGCGCGTGATCTATGTGTGGACAGACCATGATATTGTGCTGTAGTGGTTGGATATAGTGAGTGGTATGAACGAGTCACCTGTAGATATATGGTCATCAAAGACAATTTGTAGAGACTGGATACCAACATGGTGACGGCCCAGCGTGACATCATGTGGTAAGTTAATAGATTTAAACTTTGTTTTTTTAGACTCTGTTGTATGGATTTATACATTAAATATTTAATTACTTTTATTTACTTTTCAGATTGATGAGATGCAACAGTTAAGTGTTAGGAACGATCGTTATCCTACTGATGGAGAATCTGTTATAACATTTATGGAGTTGATGAGAGAGCATCATAGGGCAATAGCACAAAATGTGATGCAAGTGGCTCATGAACGATGAGACGGGAACTTCCCACCATACGAAGAAGTTCATGAGCATGATGAAGAACCAGTACCGCCGGTCCATGCACACAGCGAGAGTGATATTACATGTCCATCTATGTATACACCTATCTCGACAGATGCGGCAGGTCCATCTATGTATACACCTATACCGACAGATGGGGCATGTCCATCTACATCTTTTGGCACCGACGTATATACTGGTTATTATGTCCACGAGCCACCGACTATGATCATTCACAATTCACTCCATATGCTCTGATCTACACACAGCAGGATACAGATGTTGGGATTGAATTTGCACAATCATATACCACATCTACGGGTCTCAATTTTGACGTATCACCTGGTGTATTCCCACAGTTCACACCATATCATCAACCTACTGATGTACCTGTGGTACAACAGAGGAATGAGCAAGTGGGTAGGAGAGAAAGAGTTCGAAGAGAGATTATTTCTGCGATGCCCAGTTTATTCTGTTTATATTTATTTATTTAAATGGTAAATTATGTGATAATTTACGTGATTTAATCTTGGGCCTCGTATATTGAGTCGGGCCGGATTCTTCAGGTGTAAATGGAACATTAGCATAATTCCAATGCTAGGGGAATTCATTTTAGACTGTTTTAAATTTTTAAAGGGAAATTTATGAAAGGTTAGATTAAATTGAAATATTTAATTTTGAAGTGAAGAATTATATTTTTTTGGGAGGATTTAATGTTAGTGGAATGTGTTTAAATTAAAAGGAGATTTATTAGCTAACAACTCCTCACCTTTAACTAGCAACCCCCACACACACACTCACACACACTAAAATTCGAACCCCAACTCTCCCCAAAACCCCAACTCGTCGCCTTCCATCTCCTTCCCCACCAAGGTCGATTTTCTCCTTCCATTCCAGCTTTTGTTGAAGGTATGGTTGATTAAATGTGTTCCTAACATTTAGCATGGTTTCTTCTTGGTTGGGGTGGTGATTTGGGCAATTTTCTTGCCCTTTTATTTTCAAAAATTTAGGGCAATCTTTGAGTTATATTTAGCCATTCTTTTGGATGATTGTTGGGGTTGTTTAGTGGTTGATTTTGTAGTGTTTTGCGTTGTTGTTGTGTGTAGTGTGTGTGCAGAGTGTGTGAGTGTGTGCGTGAATAGTGTGTGTTGGTGTGTGTGGAGTGGAATTTTATTCATGCATATGGGTGTATTAACTGTTATTGGATTGTATATGAGCTTGATGTATGTATAAATGAGCTCCAACTTGTTTTGGCATGGTTAGAAGGTGATTATTCATATTGGCCTATTGGGAAATGAATTGACATGTATTGTTTTGTGTGTGCACTATATCTTGAAGCATTTGGTTACTAAGATTTGTGAAATAAATATAGGGATAAATTACGTGTTGGGTAGCATTTTATTGAGCTATTGATTCTTATTTTGAATTGTTGATTTGTGCATTGACTAGTATCATTGTTGGTTAAAATATGAAGATTTAAAAAAAAAACCATGCATGGAATGTGTTTGTTAATATGCTTAAATGTGATTCTAGTGAAGGTCTAAGCTTTGTTAGTGGGGGTTGAAAAGAATTAACTTCTATGGCTTGTAACCATTGTAATAGTGTTGGTGGATGTTGGGCTATGGCGTGAAATGTATTACCTTTAGAAACATGTGTAGTGTATGAATAAATGGATTAGATACATGTTTAGTATGTGTTATAACCTGGAATAGAGTTTATGGTGATGTTTATGCTTGAATGGATAGCATAGCATGTATTATTGACTTATGTCACTTTATTGAGCTAATAATCTTAGTAGTGAGTTCTAAATCAAGAATTATGGAATTCAATGTATCTTTAAATTGGTTAAAGTTGAATTTAAACCAATAAAGGATCTTATGTTGTGATTAAGAGAATTTGATATAGACTCTACTTTCCATTGCGCGTTTTGAATCACTTCGATGTTGGTTTGGATGTTTGAAGCATGCTAGTTGTTTAATTGAGTCTTTGCGTTGGAAAGTTGAATTATGTGATATTATGGGCATGATTGGTTGATTTAATGAGGAATTATATGCATCAAGTATTGATTATGAATTGACCCTTAAACTTTGAGTTCGTGTAGAGCCTTCTTGAGCTCGGACAACAAGGAAGGTGACTTGACGGTAAACACAGATTATAAGGTACGTAGTGACGTACGAGCAGGTATACATATTATGAAGTAATTACATATTCAAATATTCATGAATTATTAAATGTCATGATGGAACGTAAGAAATGTAAATGTGTGTTGAGTATGACATATGTGGTATGGTGGATACGTAATTGTACGTGATCTGAAAATATGAATATGTATATATGTATGTGTGGTATGTGGGATACGTAGTTATACGTGATCCAAGTATACGAGCTGATTATTGATGCCTGGGGCATGATCAATACGAGAGAATGTCGAGAATGAGATAGATTGATAGGCAGGATCATGTGTTCAGCATAAATAATAGAATTTGGTTGTATTGAATTTATCGTGTTGATGAGTATCATGTTTAAATAACGATACTGAACTTGATGTTATGAAAGTGTGTGAGTTTGAAACAGAAACAGTGCGTGGAAGCTATACATATTCAGAATTGTACAGGGAGTACATTTTTATAGATTTTCAATAATCGTAAATTGTGATATTATGATCGTATCATGATCTTTATGCATTGTTATGATATGGGTATTATGATGTTGGTATGCTCACACTGTGTGGAGGCTGTTTCTGTTGAAACAGGTACTACAGCTACGAAGTTATTTTGGTGTAGCAAGCTCGAGCTTGGTTGGATAATATTGCTTCATGAAGCGTAGAATGAGATTGGGTAAATGGTATACATTATTTATGCAACTAGATGGGTATTCATTATTTGTTGCTCGTATGTGAGCACTTGGAGACGTGTATATGGACTGTATATTGGTGTTGAAGTCCACTTTTTATATCTTCTTAGTATGGTGACTTCCCTGGCTGGGAACTTACTTATGGTTTTGATTTGTTTTAGTATCGTGTTTTTCCCTGGCTAAGAATTATTTTTGGTGATGTGTTTTATTTTGGGATGTCTCAATTTATGGGGAGACTCTGCCCAAACTTTTATAAAAACACACAATATAAAAGTGGTGCAATGGTGATGATAATGGGTGAACCTTGAGTCTTATTGCTGAGTATTATTTATGTCGTGGAGAATATGTGAAGCGTGTAATGATTCTTTTAAAGAATGAAAAATATATATACTCATATGACGTCATAATTGCATTATTGATGCGTTGGGTCGTTGGGGTCTTACAATTTCTCCTCGTTGTGGTACAGGAGGACATTTACAGATGAGGCATCGTGGTCGTTGATAACATGTGTTGTATTCATCCAGTAAATATTTTGATAGTTATAAAAACAGTTTGAAAAATGTTTATTTTGTGAGAATTAAATATATGCAAAACTCGTATTATAAACGAACAATCAATGTACAATAATTTTGTAATTAAACGTACAATCTACATTTACTGGAATACAATCATAATTTTGATAGTGGCTCAGGGGCAATAACATCAGCATAATGGGATCGTCATCTGGATCTCTACCAGAAGTAGTCAGTCATTCTGCAACTACAGGCAAACAATCTACATTTTTTGGAATACAATCATAGTTTTGTGGTTCTGTTTCTATGTAAATTTCAAGCAACTATGACCCTGTTCTGAATCCAATAGCCATGCTAAATTATAATATTATTATTGGCGAAATTGTTTGTCGTAGCCCAAAAAAATCTCTAAACATGTGTCTTGCATATATATTTCAGAAGGAACTGGTTGCGGTCGATGCCAATGATATTATATATTTTGTTCAACAACTGCATAAAATTACTTGTGCGAGATATTGTGGTACCTCTTAATGGACCACGATCATATCTAATGATATCTGAATCTTGTAATATATTACATCCCCAATACAATAATATTTGAATCGACATCTCTGAAAAAAATTTAAATATTACAAGTAATTAATAAATTAAGTTTAACAAATTTATATAATCTAAAAGATGATAAAATCAATAATATAACAAGATTTTTACCTGAAAAATACTTGAAGGGCGGCAATTAAGATTGGAGATTCGATAATTTCAACGATAAAACCAGAGGAAAAAACTATAAATGTTATGTGATTTCGTTTCGGTGTAGAAAATTAAGGGATTCGGCCGGACTTTTATAATTAAGAAGGCGCCATCTTAGATGACGCCTACAGCAAAAAAAAAAAAAATTTTTTATTGAAGGCGCAATCTCAGATGACGTCTTCAATAATATTTTTTTAAAAATATCTGAATGAGCAATCTGAGATGGCGCCTTAAATAAAAAAAAATTCGCATGACTGAGGATGCCACTTTAGACGGCGACTTCAGCTGAAGTCGCCGTCTAAAATGGCGTTTTAGGTTAGTTTAAAAATGTTTTAAAATATCGATTATTTTGTTAAATTAATAATTTTTTTTCAAATATTTTAATAAAAAACCCAGTTAATGATTCTGATGATACCAGCTTTATTAGCAATTTTTTTTTTTAACATGCTTTATTAGCATATTTATTTTGCATGTATGGATACGATAATGTGATAACGATTATATAAAATAACCTTTTATTTCATTATAATTTTTTTTAAAAAAAATATACATATCTCTTAAATTATAATCGTGACTATATTCCGATAAATTACGAGAAACATTGATAAACTGATTATTGTAGATTTACACAGAATTTTAAGTCAATATGTGTATATGCAATTGTTAGTAACATTTGATGCAATTTGGAAATAATAGTAATAATTTGGACATCTATGGTGTCTAGTCAGTTGTCAATCCCACGACTTCATGCTACAAAGATGCTGACTCGACTATTACACATTGGTCATTGTTTAGCTACATTATAATACGATTTGTGAATCAACTCAATATAATCGATCTTAGATATTTGGTGTGTGTTTTATAGATGAATACAAATATTTTCTCTTTTTTTGTTGATGGATATGCATGAAGTGCAAATGGAGATTTTTTTTCTTCTTGTCTTATAAAAAACAAAGTTATAGTTTAGATTAAATTGAATATGTTTCACTTCAAATGAAATAATCATTAAATTATCGATTAATCTGGAGTAAAAAATTTAAAAGTTGCATGAGTTCGGTTAATATTATATAATCTAAAAAGATGTAATATATTCAATGAAATAAAATTTGCTAGTAGATAATTTCGGTATTGTTTTTGAAAATTAATGTGAAATCTAATAATGACGAGTTAGATAGATAACCAAAACTAGTACACATATAACCTCATTTGGTTCATCATAACCCAAAAGAGATCTTGTTCCAGATTTGAAATTTAAAATAGTGGAGATGAACAAACGTGAAAAATAGTTGATATGGAACAAACATGATGGTGTAGAGCATATAATTTTTGTTGCCGATTTTTAATAAAAGCGGGAGTAGTTAAGAGGGATAAGTGGATTTGAGGAGTTAAAATACAAACAAAAAATGGGGACAATCAATAACATGCGTAACAATACAAAAAAAGTTTTAATAAAAGTGTGGGAGAGAACATTTTTGGGTTTTTGAAAAAACCTTCATAAAAAATGATATCATATGACATCATCAAGCCCTTTTGTATTATTATGCGGGGCAGATAATAATTTGAAAGATAAGAGAGAAAATTTATTAATGTCTTATGATTCTATTTAAAATGATACTTTTAAAACGTAAACAATGTTTTAATAAAAATAATACTTATAATGAAACTAATTGCGTTGAAGTTGAGAATCCAAACAAATAGGGCCAATACAGTAACTAAATTGTTAAAAAATTGAAAGGTAATAATCACATGTTAAAATTTATTATATATTATAGTTAATTAATTTATTATTTATGTCCGAACCTAAGTCACATAATCCTCCTACCCCCCTCAACGCACTGGCGCTCCGGCCGCGAACTGGCGAACTCGGTGCGTGCGGCGCATTAAGGCGACTTAAGAATTTCTAGTTCGCGCTTTAAGAATTTCTAGTTCGCGCACTAAGATTTTATAATTCGCGCACTAAGATTTTCTAATTCGCGCACTAAGATTTCCTAATTCGCGCACTAAGATTTACTAAGTCGCGTACTAAGTTACTAAGTCTTGTTAATCCTCCATAATCCTCCAATTTTTTTTTTTTTTTGTAATTATAAAAAAATTCTTCGATTTTGGGTTTAGATGAATTTTTTTGGTTTCTAGGTATTTCGGGTTGGTAAGAAAATTATATTATATGATAAATAGATAGATAATGAATTATGAAAAGACATAATAACATATGAAAGATTAAAATATGTGATAAAAGAAAGTATGATAAATCTGTGATTTTGTAACATTTTTGCGGAGTAAATAATAATAAATTTGATATCTTAGTTTTTTGCATGAAAATTATAGAATGAACTTTATAAATATAACTTTTATTTTTATTGAGTTAATTTAAATATTTATATTAGTCATTTCATAAAGTAATAATATAAGTCTCCGAAAATAATATGAGTCATTTTTTATAAATTCATACTATTACCAAACATGTTGAAATAAATATGAACAATTTGGTTTCATTTTTCAAATTCGTTATTTTATATCTTAAAACAAAACAAAACTTTAATACTTCATTTCTATTTCTACAATATATTTTTCGGAGAATTCTCACTAGACGAACGATCAAATACAAGATTCAAATTACGTTGTATCACTGGCTATAACATTTTTGCAAAGCTGCAAATGTTAGATTCTTCGATAAAATCTAATTTTAATGTTTTTTTAAGAATGGTAAAGCTACAAACACCAAAGTTGTTAAGAACTTCATATTGTAAATTTGGAAATAATATAATAATGATGTTAGTTTGTTAAATATGATGTATATTATGTATGTTTAACTTCATTTCATCGGTGTGTATGTATATATATATATATTTATTAATTTTTAATAGGCGCATTAAGGCGCACCCGCACTCAAATTTTTTGCAAATTGACGCACTCACGCATCCGCATCCGCATCCGCATCCGCTTCCGCATCAGACTTATGTGACTTAGGTCCGAACATTTAAATATGTTGTAGGTTGTTCAAAAAAATATTATGTTGTAGGAAGAAGCTTTTTCTTTCAATCAATCATTTCAATTTATCAAAACACAAAAGTATGAACCTCGAACGAAGTTATACGCAATAAAGCTACTATTTGTTTGTTTTTTTTTTAATAATTAAAAAAATATATTTTCAAAAATACTTCAAAATAAGATCATTACAAATATACCTCAAAACACCATTTGAAATAGGGGCCAAAGCTTCATGAGGGACCACTTCACCGTGAAGCGGCCCTCCTTTACAAGTGGAGGGCAGCCCTTTATTAGTTAGTGGCCTTACATCATTGAGGGGCCTCCGACCTCCCCTTTAATAATTTTTTTAAATTTTTTAATTTTTTATTCCTAAACTTCGCACTCATCGCAAATTCAAATTAGGGTTTTTGTTTTCTCTCACTTCAGATCTATTAAAAAATATGTTATGTTAATTGTTAATTAAATATACATATTTAAATATATAGTAATAACAATAATATTTTGTATCCATTTTCAAGAACCTTCAGTTGCTCAGGATCTTCTTCCAGTTGAAGTGGGGTCGGTGGAAGCTCAGGTATATCATAAGAAATTTTGAAAGCAAGCAATGAAAATAAAATGATGGCCGGAATAAGTAAAAAACATATTAACAAGCAATAAGGTGTTTGTCTTATTTATATATATATATATATATATATATATATATATATATATTAAAATTAGTAAAATGTAATTTTGTATGAAATCAATGCCATTGTGATCTGATCAGTGATTGTGGGTTGGACCACATGCATAAATATTAAATATTATTTTAATAAGTTGTGTTTTTGTTATAAATTAAAATCTCTTAGTAATCAATTACTTATGCAGTAGCCCAATCCAATATATATCGACCACATTTATTATTTTTGATAATTCGGCCACCCTTTACTCTTTTTTAATTTTTATCAATTGAATTTTTAATTTGATGAAACAATGATATGAGTTCTGGGGTGGACGTAGATGTCTTAATTTTTGACAATCCTCCATGATTATAATTATATTTAAGTTGAACATAATTATATTTAAGTTGAATTTTATATGTATTATCCACTATTAAAATAACTATAATAGTGATATTAGGATCCCTGTACTTGGGCTTAAATGGTAAAAAGTCTCCCACTGTCCCCTGCGACACTTGAGCTTAAATGATAAAAAGTCCAGCTTGGGACTATAAATTAAGAACTTTTCTTATCCCTTATTTGGTTTTGAATTCTGTTTTGGTTTGTTTTTTGCTTTTGTTTTTGATTTTTTGGTGAGCTACTCCATGTGTGCTGTCATGTTTTCCCGTAATATGCCCCACTAGCTGACGAGGAATTGGACGACGATCACTAATGGTCTTCGTTGAGGTAAGTGCTTTGTCTTATTTTCCATGATTATTATATTGAAGACAATACATGAATTAAGTTTGGGTGAGTGCATTACTATGTCATCTTTTTTCTTTGGAATTGTATTGTTCTTTGAGCACCAACAATTTTTTTTAAAATGAGTTCAATTAGTGATAAAAGAACGAATCATAGTAGTGGTTCCGATTCCATGATGATATTAATCTCACTATGCATGCAAACTTGAGTTTTGATGATTGTAAGACTTGTTTGTGAATATCTTGTTTTGAGATAGCATGTCAAAGATGAGGAATAATTGAGCATATTTGAGTCATAATCTTGTGAAGTGCATTCAGAGTAGTGAAAAATTTTGTGAACTTGATGAATTATTTTGAGCATCTTAGAGTACTTTAGAACCTATTTGATTATGACATTTTAAGGCGAAATTCTATAGTTACAAACTTGACTTGAAAATGATCTGGGTGATCTTTGGAACATTTGAGCATTTCAAGCTTACCACGTATACATTAATCTTTAGTGTCCACTTTTGAGCTTAATTGAAAAAGAATGGGGTATGTTTAACATACTATTAGCCCACATTCAACATTTATTGGCAAACTCATTATACAAACCTATTTTGAGCCTAAACTAAAAATTTTATCCTTACCTAAAGGGAGTATAATGAATCTCATTAGATGCACATAAATTGCTATATTTTGATGAGCTTATTATTGAAAAAAATTATGAATGAGAAAAGAAAAGAATAGAAAGAAGCTTGAGAAAAAATATCTAAATAAGACCCAAAGTGGACAATGCTAGAAAAGAAAAAGAAGAGAAGCTCAAATTTGTGCTAAATTATGAATATTACATGATGATACTCTATTTTTTGTGTTATCATATCTTTTCTTTGAAGCCAACACCTAGGCCTAACATTACAAGCTTAAAAAGACATTTTAATCCAAGTGTACGGAATGGCTACATTAGTGGAGAAGTGTTTAAAAATAGGCTTATGGGGTGCTCAATGATAATCTTAACTTTCATTGACTAGCATGATTTGATCTATGAAAAGTGCATGAAACTTGAAAGTGGCAATAGCACACACGCACGTTCTGATTTGGAGACATGTTGCTTGATCTAGGAGAAAACACGACTTTTTAAATTTTTCTGATTGACTCTTGTTTGTCTGTAAGTGAGATGTCTGAGCTATATGATTGATTGCAAATTCGTTCATTTGAAATTTAATATTGAACTCTACTTTTTTATCTTATTTTTTGTTAGAGACGATCAAGTTTAAGTTTGAGGGTTGATAAGTGTGATTTTTACACTTATTTTACTATGATTTTATAGTGATTTTTGTATGGATTCCTGGACGATATTACATTTTTTGGTGTATATTTGTATGTTTCAGAAATCTAGGTCCAAGTGCATACAAGTGGAGGAAATAAGCTATAAATGATGAAAAAGGACCATACCGAGCGAACACATCGGAGAAGGGATTAAATCTCGGCTATTGAAAATGAAGATTGGCGATCGATCATGGAATATCACCGATCGATCGCGCATTTACAAAAATAGAGCAACAAAAATTCAGTTTTGGCGACCGATCGCCACTTCTCGCCGATTGATCGGGGCCATCCAGAGCATTTTGGCGATCGATCGCCATGTTTCGCAGATCGATCGCAGAGTTGCTGATTTTGAAAATTAAAAGGCAGAATGTTTCGCTGATCGATCGCTTGTAGCCATTATTTTGCCTTGAAGATGTGGCAACGTTATCTGTATGGCGCACAATTCATGATATACTCTGATTTTAGGAGTTTAAAATATCTATTATTCAGTCAGAGTTGAACTTGAGATAGAAACGATGACTAGATTTATTAAAGAATTGACTCTCATAGTCAATATCAATCAGGAGAAAGTGAAACTAGTAGCAAATGCGCTAGACCGAAAAGTACAAGGTGCAATAGTAGCATCAATGTATGATTTGCAGTTTGAGCCACCTCTGATTTCCAAGATCAGAAATACTCGAAGGACAGGACCATACAGATATTGATAGAAGAAATTGGTTATGTCTCACCAACCAACTAGATTTTAGTATGCTATTTAGTGGTGGGTTGCAATTGAACAATCAGTAAATATCATCGGACCCGATTCGAAAGAAGTATTACCACATAAAGCACATTATAAATGACATAGTATTATTCTGTGAATGATGAGATGTGTTATTCTTGAGATCCTATTTCTGATGGGATGGTGTGAAGAAAGAAATTTCTGAATTTGTGGCATATTGTTTGACATGCCAGCCGGTCAAGATAAAAAGATGAGACCTAATGGAATACTACAGAATTTGTAAGTGCCACAATGAACTTGAGAAATTTCTAGCTTTGAACAAATTGTTTAAATCAAACAGAGATTGTAAAACAAGTTGAATCAGAATTGATTGACTATTCAATACAAAATATTTATTTCATATAATTGTCTGTGTGCTTATGAGAAAACGACATGTTTAAGATATGGATAATGTGGTTAATTATAGTGGGTTTCTGTAACAATTGTATCTGTTAGAGATTCGATGATAATATCCAAATTCGAAAACTGTTTTCAGAATGTCATGGGTACTAAGTTAGCAATGAGTATTGCTTATCATACCCAGACTAATGGACAAACTGAGAGAATTATCCAAATGTTGGAAGTTATTTCTCAATTAATATTGATGAATTTAGTGGGAGTTGACATAAATAACTATACACGAGTAAAATTTTCTTATAATTTAAGTTCCAGACAATTATCGGAATGGCATCAGTTGAGGTTTTGTAGAGCCGAAATTGCCAATCGCTGATATGCTGAGATGAAATTGATAAGGAAATATTTGGCACAACTTGAGATTGTTGATGAAATGCCAGGAAAGAAAAATTAATTCGATTTATTAATCACCTTTACTTTTAAACACATTGCATGCAATGCCCAATTGAAAGACGTAATGCCAATGACATTTCTACAACTCATATATACCATATCTCTATGCTCACAGACGAGCATATAATTTGTATTAATTCGTATCATATGTACCTATGACCAAATTATATAAGTTTAGTACAAATTTCAATTGTATAGGTTTAATAGTATGGATATTATATAGGTTTCATAATTCATACCAATTTTTATGTACACTTAGTACAAAAATTGTATAGGTTTCACACCAACTTCACGTGTAATAAGTACAGAATATAGAATAGGTTTCATACCAACTTCATGTGTAACTAGTACCAAAATTGTATATGTTTCATACTAAATTCACGTGTAATAAGTACCAAAACTAGTATAGGTTTGATACCAATTTCACGTGTAACTGGTACTAAATTGTATAGGTTTCATACAAATTCATGTGTAATTAGTACCGAAATTGTAATAAAATTATACTAATTTAATATGTATAATAACCGAAAATAGTATAGGTTTCGTACTCTTTCATAATTAGTACCAAAATTATATATGTTTCATACAAATTTTATATATACTTAGTACCGAAATTGTATAGGTTTCATACCAACTTTACGTGTAATAAGTTTCGAATATAGTATAGGTTTCATACCAGCATCACGTGTAATTAGTACAAATTTATATAGATTTCATACCAATTTAACGTATACTTAGTACCCAAATTGTAAGTTTCGTACCAACTTTACGTGTAATAAGTTTCGAATATAGTATATGTTTCATACCAACTTCACATACAACTAGTACCAAAATTGTATATGTTTCATACCAACTTCAAGTGTAATAAGTACCAAAATTGTATATGTTTCATACAAACTTCATGTGTAATAAGTACCGAAAAAGTACAGGTTTCATACCAATTTCATGTATAATTGTACCAAAATTGTATATGTTTCATATCAATTTCATGTGTAAGTAGTACCAAAATTGTAAAGATTTCATACCAATTTCATTTGTAATAAGTACCGAAAATAGAATATTTTTCGTACCAATTTTATTCGTAATTAGAACCAAAATTATATGGCTTTCATACAAATTTTATGCATAGTTGTTACCAAAATTGTATAGGTTTCATACCAACTTTACGTGTAATAACTTTCGATTATAGTATAGGTTTCATACCAACTTCACGTGTAACTAGTACCAAAATTGTATATGTTTCATGTCAACTTCAAATGTAATAAGTACCAAAATTGTATATGTTTCATACCAACTTCATGTGTAATAGGTATCGAAAAAAGTATAGGTTACATACCAATTCATGTGTAACTTGTACCAATATTGTATAGGTTTTCATACAAATTTAATGTGTAACTAGTACCAAAATTTTAAAGATTTCATACCAATTTCATAAGTAATAAGTACCAAAATAGTATAAGTTTCATACCAATTTTATTCATAATTGGTATCAAAATTGTATAGGTTTCATACCAATTTTATGTATATTTAGTATCGAAATTGTATAGGTTTCATACCAACTTCACGTGTAATAAGTACCGAATATAGTGTAGGTTTTATACCAATTTCATGTGTAACTAGTACCAAAATTGTATTGGTTTCATACCAACGTCATGTGTAACTAGTACTAAAAGTGTATATGCTTTATACCAGCTTCACGTGTAATAAGTACCAAAATTAGTATAGATTTCATACCAATTTCATGTGTAAGTTATACCAAAATTGTATAGATTTCATACCGATTTTATGTGTAACGTGTACCAAAATTATATAGGTTTCGTATCGACTGTAATGATTTCTCAAAATTGAAAGTTCAACTTTTAATAGAGGGGTGTCATAGTCATTTTAATAAGATGGAGAGTTAGAACAAAATTTTAAGTTGAAGTAGATAGTTTAAATTAAGTTTTTCTGACATGGGGACTGATCCATAATTAAGTTTGATTATGGAGATTTTTTTTTTGAGTTTTACCATATTAAAAATATAATTTAACATAAAATATAAAGAAGTTGTTTTTTTTTTTTCGAGTGAGAGATGTTGTAATTTTTTTGTGCAAACTCGACTCGAATTAGAGTCCATCTAAACTGAGTAATGAACTTTAACCGGCAGATTAAGCATGGAAGCTCAATATAAAGAAGCAAATAATCAATGGAACTTGAGTGAGTGAAATCCCACTCTCACACAAAGGCAGGAACAGATACAAAGATACAGTATTTTCACTGTTCAATGTCGGAACTCTGTGGATTTTGTCTGCTAATAACCCTGTGCCACCAAGAAAAATAGATAGAGAGATTAAGAGAGAGAGAGAGTACTCTCTGCTCTCACCATAATATTTTTTCTGAGTTTCAAGAAAAAAAAATGAAGCTAAGATACACATACAGACTTTGCTTCAATCTATATTGTTCATCTCTTTCACTGTTTACTGCTATTTTTCATCTCTTTAAACTCCATCGTTTCCCACAATAATCTCTTTTCTTTTCCTTTTGAACACACGATATTAGAACAGAAAGATTCCTATCAAGCAACAGTACTTGAGAGTACCGTCCAACACTCATGGCTGAAGGATTTGAGCCTTATCATGTCCCACAACAAAGCAGAAGAGATAAGCTGAGAGTGAACTCACTAGGGTGCGTTGATAACCATCTTTTAGCCTGCGAACCTCTGGTCCCCCCTCTGTACGATTCATCTCTCATCTCCGCGGATTTGATCAGCTGTGCTGCTAACCTACACCAACGCCAAAGTTTCGATCTTGAGTCTAACAGTACCAGAGCCTTTGCTAAAGAAGAGAGTATGAATTTGATGGGTTTTGCGGGCGGAATGAATATGATTGGTGCGGTAGCGGCGGCGGCTTCATCTTCTTCAGCTTCCACGAACCATATGCTTGTAGATCCGCAGCTGGATATCAATGGTGGCACATTTGTATACCCACACATCAATTATAGACCAGTTCTCGATCAGTCTTTTCATGGAAATGAAGTGGTGGCGTATACCCGTGAGTCGAATAGTAATTGCGCAGCAGCAGCAAGTGGTCAAAGTTTGTCTTTGTCGTTATCCACGAACCATAATAATAATAATCTCCCGCTGGAGCTGAATCTGCAGAGATATGACTCTACAATGTTCGGCAGCAGCAAGGTGGGTGGAGGGTATTGTGTTACTGGAAATGGCGGTTCTTCTTCGACTAAGTTGTCCAGAAGTTCGGTGCCTTTAGCAAGGGCGGATCTTCTAATGGGCTGACCTGGGCTATAGCCCGGGTCAGCCCAAAACCAAATTTTTTTTTGAATTTTTTTTACATATATATGACAATATATTATAATTCAGCCCTGGCCCAATTTCAGCAGACTATTTGTCCAGCCCAAGAAGTCAGTTTAAGTCATCTTAAACTATTAACCTAAATCAAATTAAACCTTGCTACCTTGCCTCTGAAATTGACGGAAGAACCGATTCTCTTGAGCCATTTTTATTTCCCATTATTTCCTGGAAAAGCTGTTCCGGTGAGCCTATTTAATCACTGTTTTTTATTTTTTAATAGCTTTCCTACGTGTTTGCATTTTTTATGCATTTGCCGACTGCCGTCTCACGTCTGTACATGGATTTACACGTATAATGATTTGGACATTTAGTATTTTGGTTGTTTGTGATAAATTTGAAGATATTTTTGATTTTTATGTACTGTAGAATAAATGTGTAGTGGTCATTGGTCAATGGTATATATTTTGATGATGATGAATTGAAGATATTTTTGTTTTTGTATTGCTAAATCTGTAAATAACTTTTTTGTACTGTAAGCCATTTTTATATAAAGGGATTGTGTGGTTTTTATAAATAATCTTCTTGTAAATAATCTATTGTAATTAAGCATATTTCTACATGTTACAGTCTACTATAAAAATAAATATATTGGTTTAGATCTTAATCTTAACAGGTTATAACATATTTCTACATGTTACAGTCTACTGTAAATAATAAATATATTGGTTTAGATCTTAATCTTAACAGGTTATAATGGAAACTCGAGGAGTAAAGGGGGGAAAAACTATGTTTTCGTTCTTTAAGCCACAAGAATGTACATCAACGAATGAGCAACATACTTCTATCAATAATGATGACTCTGATAATAATGAACAACCACCTTCGAAATCTCAAAGAGTTGAAACTGATGTTGGTCATCTTGAAGCAGATCCTGGTTTACGTACTCCGATATGGCAACATCATGTTAATCAAAGGGATGAAATAAGACGAGGTTACATCAGCATGGGGCCACATCGACCTATACTGGCTGAATACCCACGAACAAAATTTGGAGAACAATATCGTCGATTTCAAAGCTCTTGGTTTAATAGATTCTCTTGGTTAGAGTATTCACCTACGAAAGATGCAGTTTATTGTTTTCCATGCTTTCTCTTTGAGAAGTCGATTGATTGTAATCGTGCATTTAGTTCTACTGGATTTCGTAGTTGGAAGAGAGTTAATGATGGGCATAGATGTTCATTTGTGGCACATGTGGGAGGTCCCAATTCAGCGCATAATGATGCCGTGACTTCTATGAATTCTCTTATCAATGTATCTCGACATATTGATAAAGTGATGCATGCACAAACATCAGAAGAAATTAAAAAAAATAGATTGCGGCTTATGGTGACAATAGAAAGCATTCGTTGGCTTAGCTTGCAAGGATGTGCATTAAGAGGACATGATGAATCTGCATCTTCAAAAAATCGAGGTAATCTTATTGAGTTGATAAAACTTTTAGGAGTAATGAATGTTAGCATTGATGAGGTAGTTCTAGAAAACGCTCCACAAAATGCTATGTATATAGCACCAGATATCCAGAAAGATGTATTGAGCATATTTGCTAAAAGAGTGAGAATGAAAATTCGTAAGGAAATTGGTGATGCAAAATTTTGTATTCTAGTTGATGAAGCCAAAGATATATCTAATAAAGAGCAAATGTCTATTGTATTGAGATTTGTCGATCTTGATGGCTTCTTAAGAGAACGCTTCTTTGAAATTGTTCAAGTTGCTAATACCACTTCTGTGACACTCAAGAACGAAATATCTAGCGTTTTAAGTCGGCATGACTTACATATTTGCAATATGCGGGGTCAAGGGTATGATGGTGCTAGTAACATGAGTGGCTCATGGAATGGGTTACAAGCACTTTTTCTGAATGATTGTCCTTATGCATATTATGTTCATTGTTTTGCGCATCGATTACAATTAGCTTTAACCGCGGCCGCTGAAAAGGAGGTGTCTATTTGGTTGTTCTTTTCAAAATTGGATGTGATTTCTAATCTTGTTGGTAGTTCTTCTAAGCGTTATACCGAGTTACGTTCTGCTCAGGCTGAAGAAATTGCAAAAAGGTTGGCGACAGGTCAACGTTCAACGGGTAAAGGGGCTAACCAAGTTGGTAATGTGCATCGTTCGGGAACGACTCGTTGGACTTCTCATTATGATTCAATATGTGGTTTAATAGACATGTATAGTGCTGTGATGATTGTGCTTGAACACATGGTGATTGAATGTTCGTCTAATTCTACACGTGGGGAAGCTACTGGTTGTTTGATTGCTATGAGATCATTTGATTTTGTGTTTAACTTGTACTTGATGCATAAAATCATGGGACTTACAGATTTACTTTGTCGAGCTTTACAATACAAGTCTCTTGATATTTTAAGTGCAATGGACCATGTCTCATCTACGAAAGTGTTGTTTCAGACATTAAGGGATGGAGGTTTTGATGTCCTTCTTACACATGTTGAAGAAGTTTGCAAAGAGTATGACATTGAGATACCGATTATGGATGATATCTATAAAATAGCAAGAGGTCGTTCACAAAGAAATGACGTCACAGTTGAGCACCATTATCGCTTTGATGTGTTTAATGCTACAATAGATTTTCAGGTTGAAGAAATTAATAGTAGATTCAATGATGCAGCAGTTGAACTTCTTAAACTTAGCTCTGCTTTGGAACCTAAGGACAACTTTAAATTGTTTCAAGTTGAATATATATACAGACTTGCTGAGAAGTTTTATCCTGCTGATTTCAGTGATCAAGAAATGCACTATTTGAGAGGTCAATTAGAGCATTATAGAGTTGATATACTTTGCCACGAGAACTTTCAGAATTTATCAACTATTTCTGAACTATGTCGAAGATTAGCCGAGACAAATAAGGCGCGAGACTATAATTTGATTGACAGATTGATTCGTCTTGTTTTAACTCTTCCTGTGTCTACGGCAACAACAGAGCGATCATTTTCAGCGATGAAGCATGTAAAAAGTGTTCTTCGTAACAAAATGGAAGGAGAATATCTGTCAAACTCTATGATAGTCTATATTGAACGCGAGTTGACTAAAAGCATTGATTCTGATTCGATCATTGATGAATTTTATGCTATAAAGAACCGCAGAGCACAACTTAAGTAGATATTTCATTTCTTACCTTTGTGAGTATGCAAAGTTGTAATATTTTTATTTAGTAAAAATTATTGCCATATATTCATATTTTAATGTTTAATTTGTCAGCCCCGGGTCAATTTTATTCCTGGATCCGCCCTTGTTTAGGACCCTTTACTGGTTATGCTTCAGTGTTGAAAGGGTCAAGATTCTTGAAGCCAGCGCATCAGTTATTGGAGGAGCTTTGTGAGGTGGGTAGGGGGATTTTCGCGGATAAAGTTGCAGTTGATTCGTCTTTGTTGGAACCGCCATTGGAAAGCTTGAGTGGAAATGAATTTGTTGATGATTCTTCACTGAATTGCAGTGACCGGGGTGCACAGACTAGGAAGAAATCAAGATTACTTTTGATGCTTGATGAGGTATATATCTAGACTATATTCTTTCGATGCTTTCGTAAATTTTTGTGCAACTTTATCTATTCATTTGTTTTTATTTTTATCTTAAAGCTTAATCTTAAGATTAATCTGCTCAGTGTTAACATTATTTTCATCTGAACTTTTAGCTTTAATAAATCTATCGTGTAAAAGGGTGTGAGCGCAAAGGTTAAAGTTACATCACATGAACTTGGTGGTCACCGGTTTGAATGGTGGAAACAGTTGTTGTCTCTTTTGTCTTGCAAGAGAAGCCTACTTACATTAGGCTCAAGTGGCCGACCCCTTCTCGTACTTGCGTATAGCAGTAGCAGTAGTTCCGTTCATCGGGTTTTGCCCTTTTTTTTAATCTATCTTGTGTAGGGAATTTCGGTTTTTCCATGTTAACCTAGACATGTGTCCAAACATAACTAAGTTTATATAGGCTTCAGTACGAATTAGTGGCTGGAAAAAGCATTTAACTTTGATTATTTGTCGTAGAAATTATTCTCTGATGCTTTTTGAACTGAAATATATGTGATCTAGATTCCTACATGATAGGAAATGTGTAAAGAAATATAGTGTTGGAAAATATTTAATGTGGGAATATAATACAACAATAACTAAGCTTTTAGTCACGATCAGAACACGTTTAATATTTTTTTAACAAAGTGGAGAATATGATTCTGTCTGTTTTACCATGTCTGTTGTACTAATAAGCAATACATTACTTAACATTAGAAAGTTCTTTTATCCTTAAGTACTGATAGATTTCCTCACAAAACATGATGTATCTCATGATATACGTATTTTGATCCATTTTACTGGTAAGTGTAATAGGTTTATAAAAGGTACAAGCAATATTACCAGCAAATGCAGGCGGTTTTTGCGTCATTTGAATCTGTTGCTGGATTAAGCAGTGCCGCTCAATTTGCTAGTTTGGGTATAAAGGCTATTGCTAAACATTTCAAATGTTTGAAGAATGCCATAATGGATCAGTTGCATTTTTCGAGTAAATCACATGGCAAAACAAATTATGAGAGGGATGGAACTCAAAATTTTGAAAACTTGGGAAGGGGGACGTTTGGCAAAAGGCCATTTCACAGTTCAGGATTCGTGGATCAACCAGTATGGCGTCCACAACGTGGGCTTCCTGAGCGAGCTGTCACAGTTCTTAGGGCCTGGTTGTTCGGGCACTTTCTACACCCGTAAGTATCGCTCGCGCTTAAAAATTCACACAACGACCTTGATTTTACGGGTTATTTTGTTCCCATGTTTACACTTTTCTTATGCATATCGTCTTTCTCTTATATATTGATTGATATTTGTTACTTATATAGTTATCCTACTGACACTGACAAATTAATGTTGGCGAAACAGACGGGTCTCTCGAGGAACCAAGTACGTATTCTTTAATTGTCCCTTGCCATATATTAATATACTCTATAGCCAGCTCTAGCACTTGCAAACAATTTTACTTGCAGTAACAATGTGCATGAAAGCAGTGGCAAAGCTAGAAGTTTAGCGTGGGGCTGAAAATTCAAACTCAAAAAAATTATGGGAAGTTAAAATATATAATTTTAATGCATATGTAATGTATAAAAAATATAAATCCATGTGAAAATTTAAGAGGGAGGTGAAGCTATTAACTAAGTCAGCTCCCACTCGTACCCCCTTATCGCCGGAAAGAACTAGCATATTTTCTCGTCCCCTTTCCATTTCCCTGATGTACTATGAGTCCTCCTGATGCTAATGTTACACGTTGCTTTTTCCCAGGTCTCGAACTGGTTTATCAATGCAAGAGTAAGGCTTTGGAAGCCTATGGTGGAGGAGATACACATGCTCGAAACTCGTCAGGGCCAAAAGGATTCACAACGAGATGATCATTTGCCAACAAGTTGTTCGGTTGAGTGCGAAAACACGACCTCCATACAAAGAAACCGGGATTTCTCGCTGAAACGTAGTCGAAATGACTTAACTGAAGCCCCTAATGGAATTGAGGGGCCAGTGAATTTGCCATTCAACAAACTGTGGCATAATCCTCATTTGGGTGTCGGTATGAACAATGCTAGCGGTAGTGGCGGTGTTTCTTTAACTCTTGGACTTCATCAGAATGGTATGGGATTACCTGAGTCATACCCGATAACTGCAGCTCGACGTTTTGGCCTGGATTCTCATGGTGAGGAATATATGGTTGGTGGATTTGCAGCACACCATCGACAGGTCGGGGGGCAACTTATGCATGATTTTCAAGAATCTGATCACTGAGTAGCTGCCTTCCATTGAAGGTACATAGTGCTTTGATTCGACGTTAGTTCATTTTTTTCGTGAAATTCACTCAAATTACGCATGATCTGCTATTTCCTTTATCCCACCCTTACATTACTACTCATTTCTGAACTTTTCATGGCTTAAAAACCTTAGCTGATTAATGCCTGAATTCGACAACATTTCACACTTTCTCTGCGGATTAAAGGGATTATTGTCTTATAGTTCCTCTATCAAAGTATTCAAACAAGCAACTAGTTTGAACATAACATGATTTGTCTTTCTTTCTTACGTTGGTATTAAACAAATCAATAATCTATGGCTTTTTTTTGTGTTTTGATAGGTTCACTTTCAGCATTTACTGCGATTCTTTTCTTGGACGGGCGATATGGTTATACCACACCAGAAATGTAGCACGGTTGTATGAAAAATGGAGTAAAGTATAATGTTGTATTGTTATTAAATTTGGAGGATAGGTGATATTTTGAAATGCAAATAAATGACTGCTATTATTAGTAAAATGCCAAGGGATACATTACTTTTGTTGGCCTTTTTATGTTGTACCAGTACGAAGCACGTGCGACGCATGTGGGTATCTGTTAGATTATATATAAAGTAAAGCAGAAATGATCCTAAGTTACTTAATTTAAAATTGTTATTAGTGACACTCCATATTATATTGTAATTTTTCTAATTGATTCATATTCTATTGCAATTATAGTAGAACAATTCATTATTATTTTTTAGATATTTATTCCAAATGGGAGTAAAATAGATCCAATCAACTACACATTAATATAAATTATAAATTAAGTGGGCCTTCAATATACTCAAATAAATTATGAGAATAAAATTTAATCCAACTAATTTTTTTCTATATATCGCATTGTGATGTCATAATTTTTTCTTATTTTTTTGGTGATGGCTTTTATTTATATAGATGATAGGGGCAAGGGACGTTATAAATTCATGCATTCTTAATTATATTCTTTATGACTTTCATCTTAATACATATAAAAACAATTAAAGATACAAACTAAGAGGTAATTATTACCGAACATTATAAATTCAGGGGGCAATGTGAATTTATATATATATATATATATATATATATATATATATATATATGTGTGTGTGTGTGTGTGTGTGTATCACGATGTACAAAAACCAATACAACTCCCTAAATAGTTTAAACTTTGAATATATTAATTAAGTTAGTATAATTTTACATTTTTAAGTAATAAATAAAAATGAAATACTTATAATTTGAATCATGAACAAACAATTAAACGTAACAATTAATAAGATGTATAAATACCTATATAGAAATGGTGAGACCATAACTCAATGTATATAAAATCATGCAATAAATAAATCTTATTTATTTGTTCATTATGAACATTTATTTTATTCATTTTAAAATAAATTTATTTATTTGTTCATTATGAACATTTATTTTATTCATTATCTTTATTTTAAAAAATATTAATTATTAGAATTATCCAATGGACTTATGATAGTTTATTTAATGGTTACAGCATGTCTTTATTTAAAAAATATTAATTATTAGAATTAATGTTATTTTAAAAATTCAAATTTTTTGATAAATTTTAACACGATGAACAAAGTAAAAAATAAATAAACAGTAAAAAATAAATAAACAGTAAGTATAAGCATTTAACACAAATATTTTATTTTAATTTGAATTGTTTCTTCACTAATTTGTATATGTGACTTATGTGTCTACTGGTAGACCTATGTGTATGTTTGTCATTTTTCTTTTGTATGGTTCCTTGTGATGATTTATGGTATATAATTTAATGGCTATTATATGTATTATTGGGTGCATGTATTTTCTCCCCCATGATTGTTCATCTTATTTTCGTTGGATGTATGGTAATATGATAGGTAATAGATTCATGGTATAGAATTTGATGGTTATTTATTTTATTGTTGGGATCTTGTAAAAAAATATGATATTCCATCTTTGATCCTATTTTTTGTAGCTATTTTCCACCCAATGCAAAAAATTAAAAATTTTGATAAATTTTAACAAGATGAACAAAGTAAAAAAATAAATAAATAGTAAGTATAAACATTTAGCACAAAACATTTTATTTTAATTTGAATTGTTTCTTCACTAATTTGTATCCGTGACTTATGTGTCTATTGGTAGATCTATGTGTATGCTTGTCATTTTCCTTTTGTATGGTTCTTTGTGATGATTTATGGTATAGAATTTAATGGTTATTATATGTATTATTGGGTGCATGTATTTTCTCCCCCATGATTGTTCATCTTCTTTTCGTTGGATGTATGGTAATATGATAGGTAATAGATTCATGGTATAGAATTTAATGGTTATTGTTTTTATTGTTGGGTTCTTGTAAAAAAATATTATATTCCACCTTTGACCCTATTTTTTGTACCTATTTTCCACCCAATGTCCATGCATTTAATCCAAAACACATAACTCATGATCAAAGTAGTAATAACACAATACAAAACTTTACTCTTACATCCAAACATTTATATAGGTAATAAATTATCTTCTGTAGGATTTTTTGGTATATTTTTCTGACTATGGTTGGTCTATGGCAGTTTCACAATAGATCAGACCCTAATACGAGTGGTCTATGTTGGAAAGGTAGGCTTAATGAATTGAAATCAAGAAGTAAGAAAAAATGAGAAGAAGGAAAAACGAAGAAATTCGGACGCCAAAACCCCACATGCTTGCTGCTAAGATGCTGCATCAGCACTTTAGTGCTCGGGCTTCTGCCTGGGTCACCTAGGGGCATTGGGTCGCTGTAAATGCAGCACCCCAACGCCTGTATGCAACTTTTTGTGAATGGTTGCACCTTTTAGCGTATAGTTGTGAAATGTCTCTTCGTTAGTTGGGGGAAGAGTCTGCATTGGGGGAAGAATCCGCACGAATTGGATTTTTTGAGAAACATATCCAGAGAGAAGCTTCCAAATGATGTTTGTTTTTTTGTGATTTTTAATCGGTTTACTATAAATAGAGCAATTATCTTTGAATTAAAACACACATTTCTACGTATTAAAACATAAAGATTAAGAAAAAAATCTATTCATTTTTCATTCCACCATCCTACTTTAAGTTTTAGTGCTTCTAAACATTTGTGGTTTAAATGATTTGTGATTTTAAGTGTTTCTATCACAAATCATAGTCGTTGTATCAGGAAAACGAATTACCGCAGAAAACGTAAGCACCATTGCGGGGCAATATCGTTTTAATGATAAACACTTGAATTCTTACCTCGATATACTAGTTATTTTTCATCGCTTTTATATTGCCATAGATACATCCAAAAATAATATGAACAGTGTAAACATTTGATCGTGACTTGAAAACAAACGAAATTGGCTTTAAAGAACAGTGATATTAATGTGGTCTAAACAATTATTTCCTTTATTACATCATTTAGAATTTTTAATTTATTTTATCTTTGAATTTAAGTGTCCACAATTTTAATCATTCAAATTTAAGAACGTCTTCAAAACTCGAATCTGCGAGTGTTTTTTCTTTGAAAGTTGCTGAGTTCCTAAATTTCCGACTACCTTCCAGCGTGCTTTGACGAAACTCCGGTGAGTTCTAGTGGACCTTCCGAACTACTAGTTGTTTAAGTATCATAATTTTAGTTTTTCATCAATCAAGTTTCAGTTTTCTTAAGACAACTAAAGTACGATGATATATCCACGATATAAACTATGTTTACATATATATAAAATATTGCATTCGATTTACTGTAAAATCTCCATAAAATAATACTCGACAAATTAATAGATCTCTAAAATGATATATTTTTTCTGGTCACAAGTTTAAAAAATTAGTAGCTTTGATAAATTAATAAGATGATATTTTTTAGAAAGACCCTTATATAAATTCATAGTCCCGTCAATGTTATAAATTATAATTCTCTAAAATTACAAACACAATTAGGTTAGTAAATAAGAATCTGTTGTTTATTTTTTTTATCGAAATTTAGATCTAGGTGGATTACATTTCTAACTTTTCTCATTACACTCAAAAACTATGGTGTCATGTTCTCGAATTGCAACACAATTGTGAAGAGTTGTGTTGGTGCTATGAGTGCTTTATTTTCACGTGATTGATTTTAAAGGTATTGAATTATCATACGCTTCATCCTTACAGGATTTTCAATGATATTATCCACAATTTGTTCTAAGCATAGGATCTTTGAACATTACCTTCGGGTAATCCAAGATGTGATTGATATCAATTTTGTTGCGGTAATCGAGATCATTAATAATTATCTCAAGCTCATTAATATTTTTCATGATAAATTCGCTGAATTGAAAAAATAATCTTTAAATTAATAAATTATTAACTTTTCGATTAATTACTATATCTCTAAATTAATAAAATTTCAGGATCTCAATATTATTAATTTATAGAGGTTTTAATGTATAAGATAACTTAAATTTATTTTTTAATTTTTTTTAGTAAACTTAAATTTGTACGGCAACATAGAATGTTTTGTCCTCTAAACCAATTAAACTGTGACTGTAGCGAAAGATTTTTGGACTCATTAGTGATTTTCGGCTTCTATATTCGATACAGTGTACGGTGAGATTCTTTGCAGGCTGGACCGATGATGTTTATGAAGTGACGTGGGTAAGATGTCCCATAAGAAACTCAAGGGCCCAAAATGAGAGCCCAATTTCGTGTACATAATCCGATTTT
Source organism: Haberlea rhodopensis (assembly GCA_907163345.1). Classification (NCBI taxonomy): domain Eukaryota; kingdom Viridiplantae; phylum Streptophyta; class Magnoliopsida; order Lamiales; family Gesneriaceae; genus Haberlea; species Haberlea rhodopensis. Next base: position 6,533,398 of record CAJQUN010000020.1, on the reverse strand, counting down.
AATTGGGCAAAATTTGGGTCGGTACTATAAGGTAAAAGTTTTTTTGGCACAGCCCACCAACATATTTAGCTTTCATTTAAGTCCATTTTAGGTCAAAGTTACCAAATTATCCCTCATGTTGCTTCTTCATCGCATTTGTTCTTCGTCTTCTTCATTTCCAAATCTTCATCGCTGAAAAACCTTCAAAGTTTTCGGTCATTTCACCATTATTTCATCGAAAACTTTCAAAGATTCCTGTAATTTCTCCACCATTTCACCGAAAACGATCAAAGTTTGCTGTAATTTCTCCACCATTTCATCGAATCATCTTCTTTGTCGAAAAACTAGTAAGATGTCTCCTAAATCAAAGAAGATTATTCACACCAAACCTTCAACAAGTAAGAAGTGAGAGAAAAATGTACTCCAAAATCTTGTAATCATTAAATTAGGGTTCTCATATATGTGCAGTGTGAGTGCAGCATTCGTGTGTCTAGTGTGCACCACTAGAGTCGAATGCTGCACTTACATCGCGTGAACAAGTGGAAACCAATAATACATGTATATATGTTTTTGGTTAGAGACAGTACCAGAGTCTATCGGTGCATGTATATTACATGCACCGACTGATTAAAATCTTAATATGATGCACTTACACCGCGTGAATAAGTTGACACCATTGGTGCATGTAATATACATGCTTCGCTTGCACCCACTGATTAACTTGAAACCATTTGTGTGTGTGTGTGTGTATATATATATATATATATATCTAGGTTTTTGGTTAGAGACAATAGGTGCACTTAACCTTCGTGCACTGCCTGAGTCATCCGGTACATGTACACGCATATAATATGCACTTCCACCACCTTCACCCACATACATCAACAATGCAGCATCACAATCAATAACATGCACCGTCAACAAACAAATGTTTATCATCTTACTCAACAAACAAAAACATTGTAATCTATCTCCATATATTTGAGTAAAGCCTTTAGCGACTAGCCTGACCTTTTCCTCTTTTCTCCCATAAAGCTTCCCTTCATCATTCCTCGCCCATTGTCAAGGCAAGAGCAAGTGCCGCAGATGATTCGAGAGCAGTATCGCCATTACAATAAACGAGGTCTGCCGAAATCGCGAGGATAAAGAACCACTTTTCATCATCCCTTCAGTAGCATTCCATTGGTCAACTGACATGGACTGCTTCCCTTTTATTTTACGAATGAGAACACCCGAAAGTCTCCTATTGAGTAAGACGCAAATGACTGAAGGGGAAATGCTTAACGAAGTAAAATATGCATTCGTGGAAGCGAGGGGAAATTTCAGTTTTAGTGGAGGCATACAAGTGCATCTAGCATTGAGTAAAATAGTCGTCCATGACCCTCTTATTGGCTGACTATTGAGCCAACCCGAATAGTTTATCGGACAAATTTTCTCATATCAATTTCATTGCTCAAACAACAATTAGGGTGTCCATCGATTGAGTACTTGAAACAAAACTCATCGTCACTGAAATTGCACCACTTAGCAGATGCAAAAACTATTAAATCGCTGAATGCGAACCTGGATTAACATTCAAAACCAATGTTTTCCTCTCTAAATTTCAACATAATCATGAATCTGGTCTCCATCAAAGTTAAATCTATTAAAATCGCAGGAAAATTGAAGAAATACTATTGCACTAAAATTTTGAATCTATAAAGATCAATCAATCCAAAATCTGGAAATGCATAACTTACACGATCAGAATTCACGTGCTCAATTAATTCGAAATTAGTCCCAAACAGATGATGGAAATGCACTCGCTCAATGAATTAGATGAAAGAATTTTGGGAAAAACGATCATTGTGATTGCTCAATGAATTAGAGGGAAAAAAATCTAAATGCGTAAGTGATAACAATGGGAAAATTTGTTTTTCTTAAAGCTTATGTATTTTAGTCATGAAAATGGACTAATAGATTAGGGTTTGATAAAATGCATTTATTTGAAAGAAGTTTTTTAAATTGTGTAATTAGTTACAAAAATGATATTTTGGTAGATTTAGTTGAAAGATTTTTTGATAAGTGATACCCATGTTTAATTTTCTAATTTTAATTTTTTCATCAAAATCAACTCAATTCCATGGTGTGTTTCTCTCATCTCTTTCTCCGGCGTCATCGGCAAGCAAGCAAACACCCAACTTTGGGTCATTCTCTGATGTTTTGGTTTTGTATGGTGTTCCTCGATTGGGAATTTTACATAATAATCCTATGACGCATGATAAACAACCCTAAGTTGGTGAGATATTTACACAAAGGACAAAGTTGGGGATTTTACATTTACCTTTGAATATCTTTCTAGTTGGGAAAATTTACAATTATCTCTATTGTGGAATGAGTTCAATATGACTTTTGATATTTAGTTTGAACGATAATGTATGGACTCTTGTAAGATAGCTATCTATACCGCATGAGCATAGATACGGGGATACCAATATGACACGGTATGGATATGCTGCCATAGATTTTCTTAAATTATAGTAAAATATATAGGAGAAAATAATATTTTTTTTTATTTTTTATATATATTTTACATATATACTATGATATGATATACTGAAATTAATGAAACAAAATTCATTATCAGATATTTGAATAATAAAATTAAAAAATGAGATAAAATTATAGACACGTCATTCACTAATTAAATCATACACCAAATATCATTCAACTACAAAAACATTAAAAAAGATAAAAAAAAAAAAAATTAAACATTTTTTTTATTATTTTGTACTATGCCAAATAGTCTAATACCACTTAAACTATATTAAACTTAGGGGTGTAAAAAAAACCGCACTCAACCCACCCGCACAACCCGCATTCACCCAACTCCTATCCACCCTTTTTAACTTTTGAAAGAAGTGCTACAGATTAAAATTTAAGCAACCTATGGCGCGGGTAGTGGATTGTTGCACCTTCACCCGCCTAACCCGCCCGCAAATTTATATATGAAAGCTTTTATTAATTATAAATTTAATGTTTTATTAATTATCAATTAACGTTTTAGAGGTTAAAGATGCAAATTGTATTTTTTAAAGTATCAATATTTCAATTTCTAATTTATTGTGTATTATTTAGGGTATGCTTGGTAGCATTGATAGGATAAGTGATGGATAGATAATTAGGTGGATAAAGAGATGATTATTAAAGTATCGAAAAATAATAACATGTTTGGTGTGTATGATTAGTAAAGCATGGATAAATAATGTTATGTTTGGTGTAGTTGATAAAACATGGTATAAATGTGGAGGAGCTCATAAAAAGACAGAAATACCCCCATTTTAATTTTCCACAAATATCTACTATTCTACTACATTTGACAGGCTACCACCTTACAATTGACATGAACACAAAAACCCATTTCTCATCTTGAATGCACAGAGGATGTACAGGACATAAATGCAAAAATGGGTTGTCGAAATTACTTGGTTTTAACGATGGTAGCCACCATTTGAAATGGGTAATTTTTTTTTTCCACACCTTTATTATGTGTATTGATGTTGAATACGGCGGTGAATTCAACTTTTTTTTGTTAATCGTTGTGTTGGATAATCTGGAATAGATTTGTTGCTGCAAATTCGTTATTACGCAATATTTAACATCTTTGTTGCTGCGATATTTTAAAAACCTTCATGTGTATTTCCATGGAACAGATTTGT